>JAYRBT010000082.1:122934819-122983047 GCA_036023395.1 Myiotriccus ornatus | reverse complement strand
CTGTCCTTTCTGAAGAGCTTGTAGCCATCCATGGCAGCACTCCAGTCATGCGAGTCATCCCACCACGTTTCTGTGATAGCACCTACGTCATAGCTCCTAGTGGTAACAGTAGCGATGGCTTTCATTTTTTTTAGAAACCATTACTGGCTTTAATTGAAATATGGGGGGAAAAAACAAACAAACAAAAACCCCCACCCAAAACCACACCACCTAGGAGATGGCTGTGCCCTGCCTGTGCGAACTGCCCTGCAAATTGCTGTGCCACGCCCTCACTGATGCACCACGCCTCTGTTCGCCACGCTCCAGGTCACTTGCGCTCCCTGGAGATGTTTATATAGTCCTCTCGAGCACCAACTAACAAGCCTGTCCCACCCCTCTCTCACCTGAGTCCGTTCCTAAGGAGCAGCCAAGACCAGGCAGGAATCCCTTATTCTGGAAATGAAAGGTATCATTGTGTTAGGAATCAGTATTTTCTCTTACTTCCCTGCTGAAGTGAAAAAATGACTGGCAAATATTAGTACAGTTAGAGTGCTATGCCAGGTATTACAGCTGTTTCCCTTGAGAACAGGACAAAGGGCTCTCAAAGACTCAAAGGCATACAAAACCTTCTCCAGTAGAACAGCTCTCTCATGTTCCTTCATACCTATCTAAGTTTATTTTCATCTATGCAATGAAGAGCAAAAGAATGGAGAAACTTTAGAGTTGCTCAGAAAAAAATGATTCTTACAAAAAAGAGGTATTTAAATGTTTTGCTTAGTTCATGTTAGAGCTGACCAATGCTAGAGAAAGCAGAAGACTGGATTTTATTACAATCATTTGAATGCAAGCTAAATTGCTTGGGTTTGATGGTTTTAATCAATAGTCTTACATGAAATAAAAAAAATATTGATTCATGACCTAAACAAGGCAACACTAATGGAAGTGTCACCTATGACCTTCTTTTTTATTGCCTCAGAAGTTGAGCAAGAACCTTGTTATATAAAGCTATCTTTCTTTTTTATTGCATGCTTTAGTGGCACAGTAACAAAAAGGTCACTGAGAAAGCAGTCCAAGATTCTGAAGCCCAAAAATATATCTGTATTTCAGCCTACCCTAGAAATAGTGTTCTTTTAATTAAGGTAGTTTTTTCATATTTTATTTAAAGAGTTTGAACCAATGTGATTTACAATAGCAAACTATGAAAAATATCTTTCAACTCCCTGTCTTTTCACATCAATTGAGATTAAGTTTCCAGCATCTCTGTCCCAGTATTTTAATGGTCTATTAGCACTTGCCTTTCATCTTCAGAGCCAACAAGAGAAGTACTAGTTAAGAATTGTAATACAAATAAATGCCAAAGCAAGATTACCCAAGTCTCAGAAGCTGAAGCAGTATGCTAAATTCTGAATGTTTTTCTCAAATCCACAGTGCAATATAAATCCTACCTGTTTTTTACTGTACTAAATTTTTTGATTGTGAGAAAGTGTGTTCAGTGGTTTATATTCCTCAGTTAAGTGTGGTGGAATACAGTGAAGAATACTTTACTGAATGATAAAAATTAGAATCATTCATGACTCTGTAGTATACAGCTTATTCCGTAGTATACAGCTTTCTAACAAAATGTGCAACCATCATACTCCAGTAATATTTCTGGGTTTGTTGCCTTATTTGTGTGGAAGACAGTGAGCATGAAGGCAATCACTTTGCTCAGCCATTGAGTCAATGATATAAATTTTGATTTACCAGATGTAGAATTCTCTTATGAGATTTCAATCTTAAATGGCATCAGAGTATGGATGTGGGAAGACTTCACATTTACTTTCTAGAAATAAAAAGCTGAAAATCTGTTACTGATTCGAGGGAGAGAGTTGAGGGAGTGGAAAACTGCTTCAGGGCAATTTTTCTAACATTGGCCCAAGATCTATAAGTTTTGCAGTTCTGTAATCCAACAGAAGACTCAATGTTCCAAGTTAGGCATGTGCAGTATGAGCATAACACCACATTCTGTCTGTGTGCCGGCAAATTAATTGGTAACAACATAATTAAGGTTTTAATTACACCAATAACAATATGCACATACAAAGGGAAACTTAAGTTTGAAACCTTCTGTGTTCCCTAAAACATCTCCAGCTGACACCTGATGTATCTATTTCTACCCAACAAGAATATCCAGCTAATTTGCTTAAATTTTATCTATATTTTTTCACAAAAAGAAATAGCAATCTAGTTTTTTGAATCAACTGTATTTTGCAAGCAGTCCTGGAAGGGGAAGTACATGATTTTACAACTTCAGATAAATCATGGGTGAAGAGATATACATTTTAATTCATAAATTCATAGTGAAGTTCACAGCTTTCCACTTATTCTGAAGGAGCCCTGGCTAGCTTCCATTTTGTTCCTATCAAGGACAACTATAATGTGCTCCACCCACCAACTATCCTTTTGCTCATTTGCACAGGGAAGAAGAAACAGGAGTCCTTTGGGTCTGTATAATTGAAGTCAAACAATTGACATTTCCCTATCAGTCGGAAATTGAAATGTTTTTATTTTCATGGTCATGAGATCATCCGCACACAGCCCTTTACAGAGCTGCCAGCACCAACAACATGACAGGCTTTACCCTAGGGAAGGAAACCACTGTAAGTTCCCTCAGGGCATGCTGTAGCTTCATCAAACATCTGCCCACTATGAGGCGTTTTCACTGAATTATTCTCTGCTGAATGAATAAGCTTTCTCCAATGAGTCATTTCTATCACAGCTTGCAAAACAGCTGTAAGTGGAGTATCCAGAACACTGTACTTTGAACAACTACACAATTAACACCAGAAGGCTAAAGTAATTTAAATTTTTTATCCCTGGCTTTTGAAGCTACGTTTGAATGTTCTCTCTTGTGCTATACCTACAGGGCAGAAGCTATGTAACAAATGTGCTTCCACTTTCGAAATGTTTTTATGCTGACAATGACATTTACTCTGACCTGTAGAAAGATGTCATCTCTCAATGCCATTATAATCTTTATCTAGGAATTTTTCTTTCTATTAAAATTTTGTGATAATAATAAAATTATTAAGAAATCTAAGGACACATTACTTTTACTTTATTTTTGAACTACACTATTCATAATCACTTAGGAGTAGTTAAATGTAACCAGAGAAGGCTAACAAGAAATACTAGGGTTCACCAAGCAGCTAGACCACGCATTACTTTTATCTTTTTCAATAAGGGCTGCCCTGTATGCATTCCTTTTCTTTGTCTTGCTGTTGCACACTTATTATTTCCCACAGGTGTATTTGTTTAAACATGCATGTAAATTATACCTGCACTAGTGGAAAATAAATATCTAAGGGGAATAGTTGCTTTTGCTGCTGTTTCCAAAGCAACTACTTGACAGCCAAACCTAACATCCTTTGAGGTGATGGCCTGTTTCGTGTGAAGATGCTGGATGGCAGAAGTGACCATCTTATAGAATTATAGAATAATTTAGCTCTGGAAAAGACCTCTAAGATCACTGAGTACAACCATTAACATAACACTCCCATGTCCATCACTTAACCATGTCCCTAAGTGCCACATTTATGTGTATTTTAAACAGGATGGAGACTTAACCACTTTCCTGGGTAGACTGTTCCAATAATCAACAACCATTTCAGTGAAGAAAATTTTCATAATATCAAATCTAAACCTCTCCTGTTGCAACTTAAGGCCAACTCTTCCTGTTGGCCACACTATTTCTGATACAAGCCAGGATGCCATTGGTGTTTTCTTGGTCGCCTGAGTACACTGTCAGCTCATGTTCAGCTGGCTGCTGATCAGCACCCCCAGCTCCCTTTGTACTGGGCAGCTTCCCAGCCACTCTGCCCCAAGACTGTAGCACTGCGTGGGGTTGTTGTAACCCAAGTGTAGGACTCGGCACTTGGTCTTCTTGAACCTCATGCAACTGGCCTCAGACCATCAATCCAGCCTGTCCAGATCCCTCTGCAGAGCCCACCTGCCCTCCAGGATATCGACACTCCAGCCCAATTTGGTGTGGTCTGAGAACTGACTGAGGGTGCCCTCAATCCTCTTATCCAGATCAGTAATAAATATATTAAATAGAACTAGTCCCAGTACTGAGCCCTGGGAAACACCTCTTGTGACTGGCTGTCAGCTGGATGTAACTCCATTCACTCTCTGGGACTGGCCATGCAGCCAGTTTTTTACCCAAAGAACAGCTTGCTCATTCAAGCCATGGGCATCTTTGACAAGGGAATATTCTGGTTTCATTTGCATCAAGTGCAATGGGAGGTAGAAGCTATTTTTACATACAGAGTCCTCACAGGATTTTTTTGGTCTTTGACCAGAGATGATGCTCGTACTCCCAAAGAATTTTTATTAGTGTTTTTCAAGTCTTTGAAATCCAGCCACAGCAGCCTTCCCCTGAGGTAAGGCAGTTGCCCAGAAGCAAGTCATGGCCTAATTGCACTGCCTATAAACAACCACTTGCATTGACTTCGGAGTCCAAAAGAAGTGCAGTCATCTTTGTAGGTCAGGTCTAACAGCTACTGAAGGTAACATTGGCTCTCTCTTTTTTTTTTTTTTCCCCTTTTCTTTATGACAGCCTAATGGATGGAGTATTTACTTTGGTTTAAATAGACTCTATATTTATTCACATGACTCTTTTCACATGTTAATTCAACTAATTAAGACTTGGCTATATATGTGTTTCTGGAATATCTACATACATTCTGTCACCTAGGGTTACATTTCTCATATGTTCAATTGCTAATTAAAGCTAGAAGCCAGGATTGCTGCTAGTTTGCTTTCTTCAGGCTTCAGAAGCAAAAACCAAGCCTTTTTTTTTCAGGAAATGTTTCCTGGATATGGACAGACTAGGTAAACCAAAAAACGTATTTGCTATACATAATAGTTCAAAGTCACCATCACTAACCACAGTTTATCCATTCCTTTCATCTTATGTATCTTAGCAAGAAATATTTCTGACAATCATGTCACATTTTTATTCATATTAACATTGAGGACAGCTTATAAATATCTTGGTTTCTCAGGATTTTAACTGTACCAGCCAGACAAGCACTGGAAGTTGGTTTCTTGGTAGTAACAGCAAAAGGATATTGGTGTTTTCACTCCTACAGATTATGCTCTAATCAGGCATTTTTAAATTAGGTAAAAATTGTAATAGAATAGCAACAACAAAGTGAATCATGCTGGTATAGTGACAGATGCTTTCCTTAAGGTTTCCTCCGAATTCCTTCTTCATGCTCTTTACAAGTATACCCTATTCCCTTTATCTGTTTAAATTCTATCAGTGAGGAATCCTTTTTAAATAGACACTTTACTTTCAGAATGTGCCATGTCTCAAAAGAGTGAGAATCAACGTAAAAACACCTGGCAGTATATTTCTCTTCTTTCATGTTAAATGGATTACTCAGAGGCTAATTTTCAAAGGATCAATATAATGCAGGTCCTGAAGCCAAGCTTGTGCAAAAGCCTTTGCAAAAGCTTCTGCAAAAGCAGCTCCAGAGTATTTTGAGAGACACATTTTGTTCTTTGTTAAAGAAATACAACTTTTAATAATAGTACTTTTATTGCCCATTCTAAATTGGGACTGTTTACTGGCAAAAGCACTGTTTCCTCTGTAAACAAGTATCGTAGACAAGACATCTCAGCATCTGCTATCCTATTAGGTCACCTAGTCCTTCACTGACTTTTTTAAACAATATACTCTTGGTTTACACAGTTTTGCTTTGGTGACTTTAATAATAGTGCACATACTGAGTCTCTTCTGGCAACATCTTGGAGGAATCTCAAAGCAATTCTCAGACCTTCATATTGATAATTTGCTTCAGTCAATTGTTCTCATTGTTTGAAATAGAGCTTAGCCGGGTATATAGGCCCTATATTCTGAAAGCTTTCAGAGTAAGATTGTTTTCCTTAGAAATATAAGTCTTTGTCACAGATGGGTGTTTTTTAGCTTTTTGTAGATTTTAAGGTAGCTGTGTAGTAAATATAATTTTTCAGTATAATTGCATAGTCTCTCACACTTTAGAGCAGTAGTTAACACTTACCAAACCCTATTCCCCCATTTCATATCGAATTTTCTAGTCTTTAGGCTTGTTTAGGCTCCTTTCAAGGCAAGACTATAGTAAACACATTCTTTTTAAGAACATACGCACTCCAGGCCTGAACAACGAGATACCTTCATAGTCAAAGCAGCCTTCAAGCCCAGAACTTTGGAGAAGCTCCAAAGACAGTACATACTATGAAGAAGAGGAAGATGAAGAAGAAAGGGGTCTTGAGACCTCTGACTCATTTGAGGGGAGGCATGCCAGGGGGGCAGATTTGGGGAGGACCTGGGGGGCAGAGAGTTCTCGGATTGGATGGATAATGCTATAAAACTGTAGAATCACCGGACACACGCGCGCCTTTGTACTCCGTGGCCAGAAGGCCTTCGTTAAAAGAGCTGTTCTCTGTCTTATCTAGTTTGCCTGAAGAGTCTTTTCTCCTGATTTTTCAGGCATCACTTATGAATAAAAATTAGGAAAAGCACTTGCTAATTCCATGGAATCTATATTTCATCCTGGACTCACAATTCATCTAAATCTGTATGGTCAAGCACCAGCTAGAGTCTGTCCTCCAGAGTAAGTAGCCTTCCTCCAAACAAGCTAGATGTAGGGATAATATTCAGCATTTGAAATTTCATATTATAAAATACACATAAATATTAGAGAATGTTGTCATGAACATTAGTAGTGACGTAATAGCAAAGGCAGAAACATCACCTACTTGTTTGTCTCTATCACAAGGAATAATGACTGACTGCAAACAACAGAAGGTAAATAGTATAGTCATAAATGAAGAAAACTTTTCTCAATATCAAACTGACAGTGAAGGAAAAATTCTCACTGGAAACATTGCTGGCTGCTGCTATGCATCTTACTATTTCTTCAGATTTTTGGAAGGTTTTCTAAGAAGAGAAAACTCCGGGGAAGAAAATAATATCAAGTAGCAAGGCTGGCAAGAATTAGGTTTTTGATACAGTTTTGACTGAAAAGACCTCAGATGGTATTCTAATCTTTCTTTGCTTTATTTGAAGCTTATGGTTTGCTTAAACAAAACACTTAAAAAGTAAATACATCTTCAAGAATGTATTCCCTTTATATGCACATTTATGCCTATTTCTCAGAGTCAAGCCAGAATTTTATAGCCTAGTCCAATTTTTCTTTACTCCCACACTTCCTGAATGACAGCACTATTTCTCTCTGGAGATTTTTTAATGTCCCCCCCCAAAAAAAAAACCCTAAAATGTATCAGAGCAGTGGTCATTGAGCATATGGCTGTCTGGTTATGCAAACATCTGCTCCAAGCCTAAGCAGCTGGACATTGGACTGGTGCTGACTACTTATTAAAAGGGTTCCCTCCCCCTTCTTGAGAGTGGAAGTGGATGCTGTCAGGACACAGCTCATCTGACAACTTACAAAAGGCAAAGTTTCTGGACACAAGTTTATCTCTTTTCCTCCACAGATGGTCAGTTCTCTTCACAGTAGTCTGCTGCCCAGACTCTGTGAAGCATGGTTATAGCTGAGGCTGCAGAATCATGTAATGCCATGGAGTCTACTTGAATCCCATGCCAAAAGTCTGCCCTGAATTTCACTTAGCAGAGTCCTCTGGCAAGCCACTTCAGTCTTTGATACCTTTGCAAATTAAACCGTCAAGACCAGACATAACAACAGTGTCGTGGAAGGTCATTTTTGTAATATTTTTCTGTCTTAAATTTAGAACTCCAAAAAAATCCTGAAGGTGTTTTCAATTGGCAACTTTGGTTTTCGCCTCACTGTTTAACCACTTTAGTGTTAATTCCCACAGTGATATATTACCCTGATGTAACCATGCTCCCACACTGTTAATAACAAAGGCAAACAGTTGTAGTCTGTCTCGCTCTCTCCTCCTCCTTTTTTTTCTAACAATAAAACAAATATAAAACACAGCATAAATAAAGATAAATATGTCATTACAGAAGGAAATGGTGATTTATTAATTACTCTGACCAAAAGTGTAGACATGGAGCTTGTGTAGGACTTCATCCAATTTTGGAAGGTTCAATTCAAGTCCTTACTAGTACAGAATATTGTTAAACTCACTAATGCTCACATAACACACAGAGAAGCACTATTTCTCTCACAAAGAATAAATGCATTGTTTACACGTTGTAGGTAATTTTGCAGCAAAAAGGATCTGCAAATGCATATTCTAAGAGCTTTAAAGACAAGCACAAACAGGAGGAGATGTGATCAAATGGTTTGGATTAGAGATTACGAAACGGCATCTGTAAAAAAACCCTTCTGTGTTTCTAATCCCCAGAGTTTACCCATTCAGCATAATTTGACATGTACATGAAATACTGTAGATTAGCATTCAGAGCAACAGATATATAATGCAGCACCTTTACTTTACTGAGAATTAAAAGATGAAACCAAAACATTTGTCATATGGGAGTATCATTCTACTTCTTTTTCATAACAGTCAGGTTCTAGTACAATTATCTTATAAATGTCAGCATTTTAAAGGTTGAAAAGCAAAATTACAAAATAAGTGAAACTTTAAAAATTTAATTTTTAAAACGCATAACCAGTAAGGAAAATAAACTTAAAACCAATATAAAACAAATTTCTTTACTTAATCCAATTACCAAAAATTTAAAAGACAGGACAACAGAAGTGGGATTGCTAAATACCAGTGTTTAGATTCCAAGTTCCAAAATAAATTAGAAATTATAATTGTTTAAAGTATGACTCATAAGACAAGCCACAGCATGCTTCCTTTTGCTTTAGTTATACTCATTAAAGATACATGGATCCTGCATCAAGAAGATACTATAACATGTTACTTTGTCTAGTTTATTTGTAGTCCTATACAGATTTAAAAGAAGATGTTCTTATTTAGCTTGAACAACATCATTCTTTTCTCCTATGTAAATTAACATAATGCTGTAGAACAAGATCTTAGATGGTAACCTACGTTACCTACAGACCAGAAGTCACATGAGAGTCCTACTTACATGATCCACACCACATCAAGACAACAGATTAGCAGTAGAGATTTCAGTTTGCATAAAACTGAATGCAGAAGCAAGTTCTTCATATGCTAAATTTTTGCTTTTTGTATAACAGAAGATATTCCAGGCTTCTTTACATATTCACTACAAAATATGCTAAGCTAGATAGTGACACTGCTGCAAAAGCAAGTACAGAGGTAAAAGTTCCCTCTCCCAGGATGATTATTATTACTGGTAGTTCTCATTCTTTATGCAGAAATCAGACCCGTCTTCACAGTGTCAGCCTCCTCTTCTCACATCATTCCTGGCTTTCTCTGCAACAGAGGAAAAACAGGTTGCCTTTGGTTCCTGTTCATGGTAATTCATTAGGCGTAAAACCCGTCTGAGCATTTCCCATTCTTTTAACCATTTACACTTCCATAGAGAGAGTGAGCTAAACATAGTTAAAGAGGGCTACAAAATGAGTGAGTAAGTCAAAAGGAATGACTAGTTGGAAGTAAGCAGCAATGACTTTTTTTATTTTTAACTGGCATTGACACTTCAAAAATGGTAATGTTAACCCGGAGTCTGAGCATGGGATTCACAAAGACCAGTGCACTGTACATGGATGCTCATTGTAGCAGATAGGGGATTTGGAGACCCTGCTTTTCTCCAGGTTTTGAATGCAAATCTCTGTACAGGAAGGAGTCATCTTCTCCTGATGAGGATTTGAAGGTGTGGACCTCCTCACTGCTATAATCGCTTTCTCCTTTTTGACTACAGCTTCAAAGAAAGAAAGATGCCAGTCTTTATATCAACAGTTCAGCAACCCAAAAGTTCATTCATGAGTAGAAATACAACTTTTCTCCTACTTTTGCTAAGATAGCAGCAAGCTAAACTAAAATCTCCTACTTGTCAGAGCAGGGAGTTAAGCTCTGGGCTAGTGGATTGTCCTGTCCTGGGCCACATTCAGATGCTCTTCTTAAAGCTTGTCTATTTACTGGGACAGTATTCTACTAGGACAAGTAATGGATTATGAGTCATATATACACTTGGTTAGCTATCAGGTTGCAAAATTCTTGGCCTTACATATTTTTGGCTCATTTTTTTTGGTCATGTGATAGTGCTATAAAACAGAAAAATTTAAGGACACAGCTTTCCACACCTCCATAATACAGTATCCCATTACTTTCTACAGTGCTTACCATTATTACTGATATTTTAAACCAGTAATAACCAGTGAAAGTACTATTTTTTTTCCTACAGCTTCTATCTGACATAAGCAAAAAGTAATGCAACAGTCCCAAAGAGCAGAGCCCGAAGTTCTAAAAGGACTAAGAGGAATTTGTTTGTATCTATATTGCAGAGTTGACTCACCATGCACCATTTTGAAGCCATGTGTGCTGGTGATCAGATACTTCCTATGAGATCCAGAAAAGTGTTTGGTGGCTTCTCACATGCCTTATGTTCTCAAGGTACTTATGACTAGAGGGAATTGAATTCAAAGATTCAGATAGCACCTCTCAGTGCTATACTCCTAAAAACTTCACATATTTTTTACAACCTTTTATTGGAATGTTTTCACAGCCTCTTGGAAAGTGAGACTCAACTCAGAAAGGCAGCAAAAGAATGACTGTCCGCATTGACAGATTTTGTGCTGCCTCATCTTGCTGTTTACATCTCAGGTTTTGTAAAGAGTTTCTATTAATTGCCTGCATTTCAGTGTCATTTATATTGTAAACAACACATGATATGCAGTTGTAAGGTTATGACTCAGTATAAAAGAAATAGTTTGGGTTTAATTCACTTGACTTTCCAGTCCAACAGAAATCTACAGAACAAGAAGTATCTGTAATACACAATGGTAGAGGTAGGAATTACTGGCGTTGATTATGGAATGCAAAGCAAATGGCATTGAAATGCATTCTTGGTATTTTTTAGATTTATTGACCGTAATTTGTATATATTACTTTTTTCTACTAGTAGAGTTCATTTCTCTGTATGTTTTTTTTTTTCTGTTAAATGTGTTCCAGTTACAATTTTCTTTTTTTAAAAGTCTGTGGGTTGTAGCCATACAAAACTACCAATGATACACTTTTTGGAGGGAAAAAAATAAAAAAATTGCTTTGTTCACACAAATAACACAAAAAATTTTGCAGCAAAAGTAATTTCCTTGTTGCTGTTTTGTTTTTGGCATCTTTTATAAACTTCCTGGAAGTCCTGATATGTTTTAATATCAGTTAACACCATTTCTGACTGTAAGCACTTAGTGCTATGCACAAGATTCCCTGACATCCTTACAGAGCAAAACTCCTCCTATCACCTTGTGGAAGTCAGGGTTCTGTGCCAGTGCTCCTGAGCAGAGAAGTTCTCCTTTGTATTCACATACCATGTAACAGATGATGTCATCATCAGAACATGCCTAGACAATATCCCCCTGCTACTAGAAACGTTTGCCTCCCTGTCCACCTTTTCTTTATTTTGCTCTTGATGGCATATATTACC
The DNA here is from genome assembly GCA_036023395.1 of Myiotriccus ornatus. Lineage (NCBI taxonomy): Eukaryota > Metazoa > Chordata > Aves > Passeriformes > Tyrannidae > Myiotriccus > Myiotriccus ornatus. The sequence continues at coordinate 122,971,532 of JAYRBT010000082.1, read as the reverse complement.
AAGTGTTTTATTTTGTATTCATCTCCAACCCTGATTTCTAAGGAATCAAAGACATCTCCATACAAAGACATGAATGTACCACCATTGCTGCCAATATACAGTGCATTGGTGTGAAAAATTAATCCCCAGTTGTGACAATTACTGTGGTTAACCAACTTTTAGAGCTACTTTAGTCACAATAAACAATCTGCCAGTTTTTGATCAGCTTGTAAATAGATTTGCAGAACAAAAGAGTTGGGGTTGTAAAGGACCTCTGGAGATCATCTAGTCCAATGTCAATGCTCAGTCAGGTTTGACTGGAGCAGCTTGCACAGGATCATGTCCAGACAGGTTTTGAATCTCTCCAGAGAAGGAGACTCTACGACCTCTCTGGGCAGCCTGTTCCAATGCTCTGTCACTCTCACAGTAAAGTTTTTTCTCATTTTCAGAAGGAACTTCCTATGTTTCAGTTTGTGCCTATTGTCCCTTATCCTGTTGCTGGGTTCCACTGGAAAGAGTCCGGTCCCATCCTTTTGACACCCACCCTTAATATATTTACATGTATTGATAAGACTCCACGTTTTCTCTTTTCCAGGCTAAACAGTCCCAGCTCACTCAACCTTTCCTCATAAGAGATGCCTAATGATCTTCGTAGCCCTCTGCTGGACCTTCTCCAGTAGTCCTGGTCTTTCTTGAGCTGAGGATTCAAGAACTGGACACATTACTCCAGATGTGATCTCAGCAGGGCTGAGTAGAGGGGCAGCATCACCTCCCCTGACCTGCTGGCAATGGTCTTCCTAATACAGTCCTGGATACCGCTGGTCTCCTTGGCCATGTGGACACACTGCTGACTCATGGATGGCTTGTTGTCCACCAGGAGCCCCAGATCCTTCTCAGCAGAGCTGAGCAATAAAGGCTGAGGCAAAGAAGTCATTCAGTAACTCCACCTTCACACCAGGGCACCCATCTCATTCAGCAATGGGCTCACATTTTCACCAGTCTTCCTTTTGCTACCAATGTACTTCAAGGAGCCCTTCTTATTGTCCTTGACATGCCTTGCCAGATTTAATTTCAAGTGGATCTAAGCCTTCCTTGTAACATTCCTGCATGCTCTGACATCCACAGAAAAATAGATCCTAAAGTTCTAAATATTGACAACTTTTTATTGGCTGCCCTGAAATTATAGTATCATGCATCATGAGAGAGTCAATGTGAGTTATTCTTAAGTTTCTTTCTAACTCTTCCTCTCAAAACTTCCTTTCAAACATTTACCTTAAGCTCCAAAGGAAAGATCTACATCCTAAAATTTATTTTTCATCCACTTCAGGTTTTTATATCTTTTATATCCATTTTCTCAAGAGGTACACTGTAGAATATTTTTAATCATGAATACTTTCTTGTAATCACCAGGAGAAGAGCAAATGACAAATGTAAATTACTAGTGTTAGAAGCTAACCCTAAGAGCTTTATCATGTTCACATCACATTTTGTGGAGGGGATTTTTATTTCTTTATTTCTTCCCTAAATCTCTCTATAAAGAAGGGAAAACGAGAAAGCAAAGTTGCAAAAGGAAAGAAGAATCTCAATCAAGAAGGTTTTTAAATTTTCACATAAGGAAGACAACATTTAGGGAGATCAAGAAACATGCCACTTTCACAGTAGCTTAATCTTAAAATTCTAGGGTCTTACATCACTGATTTTCTAGTCCTATATATTCCGTGCCCATAACTTCTATCTTGAATTATTATTAAGCACTGATGGAAGATTTTTACGTAAGTTTTGAGGTAATTCTTACTTTTAGACAAGAGTTAGCTTTTACTTGGGTCAAGCAAGACAAAAATTTCCATCGGATCTCATCTCACACTGCTGGTATTTTCCTACCTGGAAAGTTAGTTAGAAGTAATGCCTAAAGCAGATGCAGCACCTGAACCAAATTAAATAGATATTGGGAAATTTTTTTTAATATTTAAAAAAGCTTACACATGCAGACAGAATCCTTTGGCACCAACAGCTTTTTAATTGCTGACAAGGAAGGAAGAAATATGAAGGAAGCTGGAGAATTAATCAAAGGAATGTATGTATCTTACCGCACATTTGAGGTGTCATACTGACTTTCCTGAAGGCAAAACAGGTGAATGCATGTAGAGTGAAAAGATAACACACTGTTTAGAAATATGCAGAATAACAGGTAAGTATGAATTTCTGAAAAAATCAAAGCAGTGTATTGCCAGAGATCTTTTTACATTTATTTGAAATTAGGAGACAAAGGATAGAATAAAGTGTAAACATTTGTAAGAAACACTGCCCTGTCAAAAGGAGGGTCTACAAAGGTGACAAATAAGATAGAAGAGAGACACAGATATGCATAGAGGAACAGGTTTAACAATAGAAAGACAACAGAAAGCTGGATTAAAAGGTAGTGCTTCAGGGCTATAGAAACACCCACCTTTGTTATCAGGTGCATAAATTATATTTAAGAGGCTACAGTCTAGACAAGTAAAATGTGCTGATGATAATTCACCGTAGCTTAATGTGAAGTAACACATTTATGAATCAAACATGATAAGAACTGCAGAAACTTACATTAAAATGTGGCCATACACCAGCTCATAAAAGATTAAACTAGTCTGATTTATATTTCCCTGTACAACTAGCTAGGAAGATTTTTGTTTTATTAAGGGACATTGCTTCTGAAAATGTTACAAAGCTTTCATCAAAAGAAAAATGCATGAAGTGAATTCATATGGGTACATGATTGTCACATAATGAAATAGAGCATCTTTATACCAACACAGCAGAAAAATTGAATCAATAGCAATGAAAATAATAGAATAAAGTTAACATATTCTCATTTACACTGCCACAACCATTCAGGTCTCAATTTGAATAGTAGCATTAATCATCTCAGGCTAGAGAGCAAGATTTGATAGAAATGGAATTTTTGACAGAGGTAACTCTATATAAAACAGTGACCAGGAGCTGAGGGCAGTAAAAGAAAATTTTGGAAAATTTTATTCTTGATCTTTTAAGACCATTTACCCTTTGTGGGCAAGACTAAAGGTTTTAAAACCACAAGGCACTGTAACCTCTTGTTCTTGAAGGCTAGTTTCAGTGTATCACAAAGTTAACAATGACAAATTGATGTGGAAAGGTCATGACATTTCATCAAGAAATTGTTCTAAGGCAACAGGGCCTGTAAGTACATACTATTGTGGGAAGTCATGCTGCTCCAGTAGCTGCCAGTTTAAGAAATGTTCTTAAATACATGAATACCTATTCTAGTAAACCTGTTTCTCTAAAAACAAGATTCTTACCAAAACATAATTTCAAAGAAATTGATCGATGTAGATTAACAATACAGATCTTGTGTTTCTCTCAAAACTTTATTTATTTTGTCTATTTGATTCCATTTCTTCATGTCACACTCTTTAGAAATATGGGAATGTGTAGAGAGGTAAGAAAAGAAAAGTTAATAGTGATAAAGTGAGCTGCAGACAGGTTTACTAATGGCATAATATTTTGCAAGGCAATGAAGGCCACTTGTCATGAACAGTGAAGAGTGTTGAACATTGGGATGCTCTGCCCAAGAACTCATTAGAACCCCACAAGGTGTTTCTCCTCATACCAGAACTAAAAAAAATTTAAAAAATCAAAACCAAACTGAACAAAAACAAAAGCTCAGGCTAAAAAATTCTTCATCCCTGCTGATGAAAAGGTTTCCATAATGCTTCCCCTCTGTTTTTATTTTCAGTGTTTCCACAGATCAATAAATGCATCTATTTGGGGAAGACCTGTGATTAGCTCTTCAAAGGAGAAGTTATGTTTCCTTAGGGCTCAGGTAGAAATACAGCCAGGGGAAAAAGTGAACATGTACAAAAAAGACTCACATGCCCTGTTAATCACAGTCCAGGAAGCACCAGGAATCCTCTGCTGTATTTAGTACCAGAAATGCAGAAGAAGAAAGAAGTAGTGTGCAGTTCTAAGCTCAGCAGGGCCTTGGGATTCACTGCTTTGAACCATGACAGGCATCTCTGAGAGAGAGTCTTATCTGTGCAGAGTAGCTGCTCTGGGCTCCAGGTCACCTCCTGGGAGTGTGTGCCAAGGCACAGTCACTCTTGTCCTGTTGAAGGTTACCACCAAATAGGCGTGGAGCAGTGCCCTCCCAGGTCCTGCCCTTGCCCAAGGTACCAGACTCACGGCAGTCTCCTGTGTAACGCCCGTGGGAAGTCAGGGAAGACTGGAGCCCCTTTTGCCCTGGAGAGACCATCTCTGGCTCCATTAGCAGCAGCCATTCCTACTGATTTCCTACAGGCATCCAGAAAGCAAACTGCTGCCTTCCCTCCCCACAAATCTAATAGCTCAACAGAGGTGAGGCAACTGCAGCTCCGTGTCCCCAGGCTGAAGACATGTTCCCAGCAGGTGCATGCACTACAAGCACACATATACAACACATACATACATTGTAGGCCCCACAGATCATAGGTGGGCATTCAAAGCACGCACATAAACACAGACATCACCAGCAACCTCACCCTGCTCCCCTCTCTGGCTCAGCAGGTTGGAGGTCTAGTAGTGAGAATAAATACATACATATGTAAAAGGTGGATCCTTGCATCAACTTGCCTCACTCCCCAAACACATGCTTTCGTTCACAGAGCTGGCCATTACAGACCTGCACACCTCCTTGGTTCCCGAGGCCACTTCACCTACTCCCTGACTACATCTTCACTAGTGATCAGTCACTTGAACACCAAGAACACACAGGACCTCTGTCTTGTGGTCTGGTTCCTGTTGCAGCACTCAGACCCTCAGAAACACAGATGCACACAGCATAGAAGTACTCAGGAATGGGTTAGGAAGGAAATTAATAAGAAGACAGAGCCAACTGCACTGGTCAGGCATGGGGCACAGGCAGACAAAGAAAAATCTCAATTTTTAAAAATGTCAGGAAGTGTAATAGAATTCCACCCACACACATCTGCAATTATTAACAGTTCCAGCAATGGGCACAGCAACTCATAAATTTAATGTATCTTTCCTTAAATAATTGGACTGAATAATTTACTGAGTCGGGCCAATGCTATGGATTAACACAGCTACCTACAGAACAAGAATGGTACTCTCTGCCATATAACACATTACTTGCAAAAAGCGCCTACTGTTATCACCTGAACTGGAGCACAGCTCTAGTAGTTCAGAGTACCTTTCCTGAAGGGAGAAAAACTAGCTTAGTAGAGGCAGGTGGAAATTTTGGAGAAAATAATCAGGTTCTGCTGGCTTCCTATCAGCAGTCCTGTGTTCTGTAACTACTTCCATTGATCTGTGGGACTACTGATGTGGTAATATTCTTTGTGCAATAGAACAAAACTGGTTACATGTAAATTCAAACTCAACATGGTGAAAGTGCACAATCTGGCTCATTTGTTTTGCAGCTACAACCCACTGACTTTCTAAATTACTATGGAAGTACCAACAGCTGTTCTCTCCACCCAGCTATTTCATGTTGAGCTGGAATGCACACTAATACATCAGTAATGAGAATCAGACAGTCTACAGACTATGAATAAGCAAAGAAAATCGTACTGGAAAAACTGAAGATATAAAAAGTTACTTAGCAGTCAAAATATTCCAACTGTCTCAGCGAAAATAATAGCTGGATGATTCACATGAAAAACCTCCCCTGTGAAGCAGGGGGGCAAAGAATGTTCTGTTTCTGTGCTAGGTGTATGAAAACCTTTGTCAAATTTGGGAGGACAGACTCATCCACCCACCGGGGTAGAAAGTTATTAGCATTCACACACACACAAAAAGGCAGCTGCTAACACCTGAAACTTGTAATTTCCTTCTGATCCTCAGCTGTCAAGGGACTTCCGAGATAGTTCAAGACAGAAGGACATTACAAATGCAACGAAGAACCCCGCACTGCACAGCATTTCACAGCAAAACCACAGCTCTCACAAAAATATCTTGACAGTATTTAAAGGTATGAAATAAAAGGAAAATTGTCACCTCTGATATTCAGCAGAAAGACTGTTCAAGTCCAGGTTCAGAAAAATTTTCAAGGTAGAACCGATTTTTGACAAGGTTCTCTCAGTTTCAATTTTCATGACATGTACTATTCAGGTAGGAAAAGGGGGGAAAGAGCATCTAAAAACTTCCAGCAACCACTACAAGCACAATGCTTGTTTTGGACATGACTTCTCTCAAGTCCTTTTTTCTTTCTATGATACCATATGAGTTAAAACTGAACTGGGGGCTCTTGTACTGTTCTGCTTCCTTCCACTGTAAGTCCCAAAGGTGGCTACACAAAGGGTCAGCAGCAGCAACAGCTACAATTTTAAGGACATGCTACAGGCAAGGTAAAACCAGTTCCTCCTGAGATTACTCCACAACTGGAAGTAGTGCAAAGACACAACTTCACCACATGGAAATGCCTACAGACCCATGTAGTGAATGGCAGAACTAGTCAGCTTACAGATACTGCCATATGAACATTGGCTTGGATGTGAGCTTTGAAGTCCACACAGTGATAGATTATCTGGACTTCACTGCATGTGTGAGCTCCATGTCCAGGCTTTCTACAGCAAGATAGCTTTGACTGAGATGTAGGTATTGTTATCTCTTGGAATTTTGCAATTGTGCTAATTTTGCATTAAGAAATATATTACATTTAAATAGAACCAATTGTCAGAAAAGAGTGCTTAGATTTTGAATTAGTTCACTGTTATGAGTTAACATGGACTTACCGCAGCTACTGCATTTTTCAGTTTTGCATGTAATTAAAAACCTTTTATATTTTTAGTTGTATATTTCTTAGATTCCTGGAAAAAAATTACTGTCCCATGGAAGGGGCTCAAATTATAACCAATTTCTGCTTAAAAATGCATTATTGCAAGAAAACCTTCTATTTCAATTTCCTATGGCTTCCAATCTTGTTTTTCATTAGTCACAATTTATGTCTGTGGGTTCTAATGAAAAAAATACACAAACTAGCTACTCATTAACTTATCAGTAATCTCCTATAATACATACTGAGTCAAGGAACAGAAAAAGAATCCCATGATTTATAGTTGTATTACTTGAAAAATGTTCTAAGTGTATATAAAATTCATCTGATAATTGTGGTTGACATTTTCCTACATATTGTCAGTTGTAACAGCCATAGGCTAGTTCCTTTATCCCATATTAAACACTGGGAATATAGCTAATGCACCTGTACACTTTTTAAGTTGTGTTTCCAACCTGTTTGCAGGCCACAGAATAACAACTGAAGACCATACAGTGCATATTGCCTGCCTGGATTAGGAGGATATCTTGCATCAGGTAATGCAAGTAGGTGTAGATAGTTGTGTAGCGTGACAACTCATTGCTGGACAGAGGCAATGGCAGGAGATACACTAAAGCTCTCAAGCAAGTGCATCTAAGCTGTGATTTAATTGTCAGCCTGTTCTTGAAGCTAAATGTGTCTCTAGTGCTCCACGATGGAATCTTTAGCTGATAATTGGAGACAACTAAGGAGAAAACATGGGTTCTTGCTACTCAAGGCATGCAGACGTATACAGCTGAGTGGGGGAAGATTGGCATTATTCACCTCCTCTGCCCTTGTTGTGTTGCTGATGATGAACGGCCATTTGGTCATGTAAGCTTTTCCAGAATTGCCCAATTCTGCAAACTGGCAGAGTAGTGGGATTTATGGCCAGTGCATGCTACAGTTGTCTTTGCTTAATGTAGGGTCATAAGTGCTTGGCTACAGGCACCACAGAACTGGCAGAGTGCGTGTGAGTGCAGAGAGCTACATTAGCAAACAAACAGGCACTAACCCAACCCATTATCCAGTATAAAAAGATGGGCATGCAAATGGGGTCCAAATGACCACTGCTTACTGTCCATCGTTGCTAACAAAAGGAGAAGTGTCCCACAGTCAGCGGTTTAGAAGGGTAAAGAGAGTAGGTTACTAACTGTTCTTTGCTGCACCCAGCTGGCAAAATGAAATTAATCTCTCAGGATAAGGATGCTCATAAGGAAACTATTTCTCACTGCAAGCCATCTGTAGCTGAAAATGTTCTGTCAATAGCAGTTTTTAGGAAAAAATTTGAAATTATAGAGTGGGTTAGCAAGACTGGCCATAGGTTTCAACAGAGCACTTTTAGCTGAACCACCGAACTGGTCTGCCAGTTTACTGACTCCATTGTGCACTTCAGTCCTCGGCATATTCATAACTAATGAATACTGAATGCTCAGAGTGACACCAGCAAAAACAACAGAAGGATGAAAACTGCAAAATAGAAACCTAATTGGAGAATTACGGATTTCTTACAAAATATACTCTATTCCTAACAAAGGTAAGAGCTTTTTTTTGTGCATCAGGAATACTATGACATAGTTGCCATCACAGAGACATGGTGGGACAACTCACATGTCTGGAGGGAGTAAATAGATGGCTGTAAACTTTTCAGAAGTGATAGGCAAGGAAGGAGAGTTAGTGGGGTAGCCCTGTATATTAGGGAGTGTTTTGATTGTCTAGAGCTTAATGATGGCAACAATAGGGTTGAGTGTTTATGTGTAAGAAACAGGGGAAAGACTAATAAGGCAGATATCATGGCGGGACTCTTTAGTAGTGAGACCAGTTGTTCTCTGTGCATCCAGCCCCCTGAGCTGGAATACAGGGACAGGGAGCACAATGAAGCCCTCATAATCCAAGAAGTGGTCAGGTACCTGCTACACTACTTAGACAATCACAAGTCTATGGGGCCAGATGGAAACCACTAAATGGTACTGACAGAGCTGGTGGAAGTGCTCACTGAGCCATCTTCAATCATTTACCATCAGTCCTGGTTAACTGAGAAGGTCCCAGCTGACTAGAGGCAGGCAAATATAATGCCCATCTAGAAGAGGGATGTCATCTCGAGTACTGCATTCAGTTTTGGGCCCATCACTACAAAAAGGACATTGAGGTGCTGGATGATTCCAGAAAAGGGTAACAAAGTTGGCAAACACAAGTTGGAACACAAGTCATATGAGGAGCAGCTGAGGGAGCTGTGGTTATTTACCTTGGAGTAAAGAAGGCTTGGGGGACCTTATTGCTCTCTACAACTACCTGAAAGGAGGTTGTAGCAAGGTTACTTCTCCCAAGCAACAAGTGATAGGGTGAGAGGAAATGGCCTCAAGCTGTGCTAAGGGAGATTTAGATTTGCTGTTAGGAAAAGCTTCTTCACTGAAAGACCTATGAAGGAAGGGTTAATGAAACAGGCTGCCCAGGAAAGTGGTTGACTCACCATTCCTGAAAGAGTTCAGAAAAAGAGTGGTTGTAGCACTTAGGGACATGGTTTAGTGGTGAAGATGGCAGTGCTGAGTTAACAGTTGGATTTGATGGTCCTTTTCAACCTAGAAAATTCTATGATGCTATGAAAAGTCCTAAGATACCCACTGTCATCATCTGAGAATTACTGATGTTCTCACAATTATCCTTCTATTGTCAGCAGTGCCAAAATGAGAGAAGTGCTCAGGCTGCCTCATAGTTCACTGACAGCTCTGAATTCTCACTCTAGAGTAGAATGAATTTAACCTTCCCTTTTACACACAGGACGATGTCCAATACTGTAAAACATGACTTTGTAATGCTGTGGAATGAAAGAAATTATCATCAGCTCTCCCTCCGAAATGAATTTCCAAAAAATACTGGGGGCAAAGAGATTTATTATAGAGCTCTGCACATTCATTTGAGTTTTCCTATTATTTTTCGATTATTTGACAGCATGCCTTTCTTATTCATATTAAGCACCTAAGGCTATTGCAGGCTTTTATTTAAGACAGATAAAATGGTATTCAATAATTTTGTTGTTAAAAAAAAATTACAAACCTCAAGACAGTTGCTACCTAAGAGTGATTGAAATACCATATATTCTAGATCAAAGTAGCTTTGTGTCAATATTGAAGTTATTTTCACAAGCAGGAAAAACCCTTTGTTGGTTAAAAAAATTACTAAAACCATTTTAAAAGATAGATATTGCAACAAAAAAACAAAATGACAGATAAGGTCTTTGAAGATCTGAGCCCAAATTCTTTGGTAACGAATACCTCTACGAAGACTAGTTTTTCTTAGTAGTCCAAATGTTTCTTTTCATCTTTTGTTTGCATAAGAAAAGCAAAGGAAAATATTTGGCTGTCAAAACTTTTCCTTCTATATGGATAGATGCCAAATCAGCAGTTACATGATTCATAATCGTCATGAGATACATTAGTAATGTGCATTAAAGTGAAGTCTGTTGTTCCTCCTTTGTTTACTCTGATGTGCCGAATTCACATGCCTTAAATCATAAACTAATGATGGGCATTAGGGTTTATTAAGGAGATCCAAAATTATCCTGCATCTCTGTACTACACAGCAAGAGGGGCTGCTGTAACACCATATAATTTGATACACTGAGATTTTTAGATGCTAAATGCCAGTGAAAAGGAGAAAATACATCAGAAAACAGTACACATTAATGAAATATTTGGTCCTTAATAGACTCACAACCTATTTGTTTATTTCTTTGTTGTGGAAAATGTGGCAGGACTTCGATCTCTCTCTCTTGCCCTGTGTACACAAACACCCAACCACAACCACAAGCATGCATGGTTCATAAAACTCCACTTACTGATCTTCAATTTAGTTCCCTTTACTTTAATATTAGTTTCATTAAATATGAGTTTCATTAAAGTAAGACAAAGTGAAAAGAAAAAAAATTCTCTGAGAACTTCATCACCTGCAGTTCCTCAGGTAAGTGCTCCCTAACTCTTTTGTGCTTCAGGCTGAATAATACTGGCAATTTATTTTCAATTTTCACTATAATATAATGGCATTTTCCCCTACAGTTACCTGTGATTCCTCCATTGTTCATCCAGGCTATTATCCACAGGAGACTTCTTTTTAAACTGAGAAATAGGAATTATTTTTGAGAACTGATATCGAGTATTTGTGATTAGGTGTAAATCAGATCAGTGTGGAGATCATTAATGGTTACAAAGACACATTCTAAATTGTAACAAAAGTTCACTAGAGAAAAATGGGAAAAATAATTAATTCCCTTTTTTGTTTCTTGGATTTTTTTTGCTTTACTTTAATAATAAGAAAAAAAAGTCACAGGAAACTAGAGATTTGCATTTGAAATAAAGCCCAGACCTGTCTGTGTTTTGGCTGTGCTTTCATCACTCTCTGTCTTGATAATTTTGACCAAGTGACGTTAGCATGCATTTACATATAAATCCTCCAGACTTTCTTTTCTAGATCCAGTAGGACTACTTCCTTGTGGCACTTTTATGAGTTTGCTTATTAAATATTTGTAAAGCTCTCCATAGACAACTGCAAAAACAAATCATACCTGTTGGTGTTGTTTTGGCTAACAGGTATATTGTAGGCAACATGCGGCAGCCAAACAAAGCAAGACATCTGCACAGGCTGCAAATGCCCTTTTCCACCACACACTGAGAGAAGACAATAATAGATACAAGTCTGTCATATTTTCTAGCCTTATTTAACTAAAAATGAATTAATTCCAAAAATGTCTCCTCCTTCTTTAAGTAGAAAACTGCTATATCCAAGCCAGGCAGAACAGGGTTTGGAAACAGGTAACTCTGTTTCTGAGGTTTTTTACTGTCCTGAGAACTAGAGAAATGAACAATTTCTGTGACAAAGGAACAGACCCCTGTTATGATCTGGTTATTAAAGTTATTAGAAATGCCTCTGCCTGACTTAAGATATAAACGAGACCAAATGCCAAAGTCAATGGTATGGAATTTATTTAATGGTAAATGTGAGACAGAGAAAGAGAGATAGAAAGAAACAGGGGGAAAAGGGGGGAGGGGGGCGGTAAAGAGAGCGACAGAGAGAGAAAAAGTATCACCGCCCCGTGTAACCTGGCAGCATCCCATCAGTCCGGCTCTCCTGGTCTTCTTGGTGGTGAGGGTTTCCCAAAAACAGAGTCCAATGGATTAATATACACTCAGGAAATGCCCGGCACCTCCCCTTGAGGGGGAAACTTTGCAGTCTTTTGTAACAGATTTGTTGCCTCACTTGGATCACGTGCAGTCTTGTGGTGGAAGGCCTCAGGAATGAATTAGGGGGGCACTTTGGGGGTCCTTGGTGGTTTATGACCCCTTCTCAGCTGCCTCTCACGTGGATGTCCCATGTGCATGTGGTCTTCTTGGGAGGGTCAGGACGTTGCTCCTTTGGTTTGGTGTGAAGAGATTTCACCATCACACACCTGAAACCCTTCTCCCCCAACACCTCCTGAGCCCAGCTAGGGCTTATTCTTTACACAGACACATTCCTCTTTCCTGAGCCTTGTTTACTTCTTCTCAGACTTGAGACAATTAGACAGTAATCTTATCTCAGTCCAAATTCCAATTGGGAAGCACTGGGAGGAGGGGGGTCCTGTGGCAACAGACAGACTGTTGTTTCCTTGCAGTTTGACAAAAAGACTTTCTATGATTTTGACAATGTTTAAGACATTACCAGCCTTTCAGTCCATCACAACCCCTTCCTAAGAAGAGGTGGTGGAATAGCTTTAAACACACCCCTACAGACTTGGTGTTGTGATCATAGTATATCGCATCTTTAAACGAGGGCCAAAGAAGAGACTGAATTATTCATGGATCAATAAAAATCAGATGCTCTTATAAATTTCATTGCCCTCTCACCTCCTCCTGTAGCTCAGTTAGGATCCCTAGTTTTTCACCAAATGGAGCACAAATGTCTCAACAGATCTGACAGACTCAGGGCCACCTGCTACAATGACAATTAATACTTTTTAGCACCTTTCATGCTTCACAAACCCAAATTAACATGCAAATAGTATATATGTGAATATATATTTGGAGATATAAAATTGGTGATGTATATATATGTGTGTGTGGGTAATTTACATATGATGATATTGCATGCTATTTTGCAGTTGAAGACAGGGAATGTGGTAGCTGATTGAGCCATCACACAGAAAGAAGGCAAAATTGTTTAACTTGTTCCTCAGTGACTTGGACAAAGGGACAGAGTGCCTCCTCAACAAGTTGGCTGATGATACAAAGCTGGGAGGAGTGGCCAATACCCAAGTGCAGTGCTACCATTCATTGAGACCTGGACAAGCCGGAATGTTGGGTGGAGAAGAACATAATGAAATTCAACAAAGGTAAGTGCTGGGTTCTTCACCTGGGGAGGAATTACCACAGGCACCAGTACAGGCTGGGGGCCAACCTGCTGGAAAGCAGCTCTGTGGAGAAGGACTGAGGGATCCTGGTGGAAAACAAACTGTCCATGAGCGGGCAGTGAGTGTGCTCTTGTGGTCAAAAAGGCCAGTGCTATCCTGGGAAGCATTAGGAAGAGGAAAGTGCCAGTGAGGCCTCACCTGGAGTGCTGTGTCCAGTTCTGGGCTCCCCAGTGCAAGAGAAACAGGTTGCTCCTGGACTAAGTCCAGGGAAGGGCAATGAAGATGACTGGGGGACTGGAGCATCTCTCTTACAAAGAAAGGCTAAGAAAGCTGGGTTTGTTCAGCCTCGAGAAGACACGACTGAGAGGGGACCTCGGTGCTGTATAGAAGTGTCTGAAGTGAGGGTGTCAAGATGATGGAGCGAGCTCTTCTTGGTGGTGCCAAGCAATTGGACAAGAAGCAATGGGCAGAAACTGATGCCCAGGAAGCTCCACCTAATTATGAGAAAGAACTTGTTTACTGTGGAAGTGACCATGCACTGGAACAGCCCAGAGAGACTGTGGAGCCTCCACCACTGGAGATATTCAAGAACTGTCGGGACACAATCCTGTACGAGGCGCTCTCAGAAGACCCTGCTTCAACAGGAACGTTGGACCAGATGACCTACAGGTGGTCCCATTCTGTTATTCCATGAAATCACATTACTTCCTGATTTAGTATTTGGCAATCTCTAGTGCTGAGTATGGCTGCCCCAATAAAAGCTATTGTATAGATATAACTGGCTCTAAAACATACTCTGTTTCTATGATGGTTTTTCCCAAACCTACTGGTCCACAGGCAATGAAAACGAAGAAGTAACACGCTACTTAGATTTCCTTATAGACTTGGGGAAGAAAATATATTTGCAGGAACTGAACACAGTTTTAGAACCTGTATGTTGGAGCACCCTGGGTTGCAATAGTGGCAATGAGCAGAAATGGCTCTGTTTTATGTCATTGAATAAAGAATCTCCAGCAGCAACATTTCCCTTACTTTACACCATAACATCTACACTAACTTTAGTTCTGAAACTGAAAGGACTTAGGTGAGTCAGCACGACTGACGTACAGTCACAAGTATCTAGGAATCACAGCAACAAGACCTAACAGGGATGATTACTGCCTTCCTCTGAGGGAACCGCTTCAGTAAGTTTTGAAGATACTCTATTCAGTATTCTGGTCCCTCCCAAGCTTTCTTCATTTGAAGATTTGACAAATGCTACTTCAAATCTCTGTTGCTACTATTTCTTCCAGGAATTCTGATCCTATCAGAGCAAGACCATGCCCAACATGGTAAATCATGAGCCAGCATAGCAGATTTTATTCATTGAATTCAAAGTCACCTTTGATCAAGCAGTATGGGTGTTGTCAGAAAGAGTATAAACCTTCCAAGAGGACAAAGTTCATGTGTAACATCAGGGCCACAAGCCAAAAGAACAATTTTGTCTTTGCTTTAGTTCTCAGCAAACTGATTTCTCTTAATAGTAATCACTGTTGTTCTGAATCTTAATTACAGGGCATGTAGATTGCAACATCACTAAAGGAACACATAGGGTTTATTAATTTCTCCATATAAAAGTTAATAGTTTACTCATTGCACAATTTTAAGGTAGCCGAATACAGAGATACAAATATTTCAAATATTTTCAGGAATGAGTATCTGGCTACTACCCATGGGATAATTTTACTTGCAGTGATTGTGACAAGAGCTATTGCAGGACAGTTTGTTAATCCTCAGCAACTTCAGACCATCTGTGCAAATGCTCTTAGGTCTTGACTATGGACACGTCTCTGTTACTGAGTTACATCCAAACACTGGGAACTGCTGATGGCAGAGTGTTTGCAGCCTTGTCCTCTTCCTTTTGCAGCCGAGGAGCTGAGGCTGCTGCCTTGACTCTTGCCAGCACTGCTGCAGCCAGGGGAGCAAAACCATACCCAGATTGAGACACCAAAGGGGAGTGTTAAAAAGTGACTGAAATACAAGTATGCATGTGTATCTACTGATGAACACACACACATTGGATTAATTTGCCTCTAAAACAATCTTCAGAGATTTAGTACTCCCACTTACTCTGGACTTGCATCATTGAAATCAACTACTGGCAGAGCCAGGGCAGCATGAAAGCATATTCCTAGCACTGTTATGTTCCTTGACACATGCAGCATGTTCTTCACTGTCTACTGTTGTTCCCACAGCTTGTTGGGACCTGTTTCATGTTAGAATGCAAGTTGCTATGGGCAAAGTGTGTGTGTACTTGGCCACACCTACAGCACCCTGATCCTGGCTTGAGGGTTAATTGTTTTTATTGTCAGTAATGCAAGATAAAATTAGTCATATAACCCAAGAGAACAAATAGCACTAGGCAGTTTCTAAACAATCCGCAGATGGGAATTATTCACACAAACAATTCAGCAAGAATTCAGGATAAAATATTTAACAAAAATAAAAGCACCTCATGCACTAACTATAGGTAAAGCTGTCTATGGAAAACTTGAGAACTCTATTTAGTGTGCAAAGGCATTACTTCCAATTGCTTAGAACTTTTCTTAATGTCAGCAGTTTTAAAAGAAAGTTTTGTATTCCACCTATTAACTGAATTGTACCTTTCCCTCCCGACTGTTTCTGTCTGAATATTTCAACTATTTCTGAGAATGAGATTGGGAGAAAAAAAAACCTTGCTATTTGGTCTTATATGAAAATATTGTAATGATATTTGGGGTTTTTCAACTTGAAAGGCAACATCATGTTTACCTTGATCAAGAACACAAATCAGTGAGTTCTGCTAAGGAAATATTTAGAGATATTTTGCTGAAACCTATGTGCACTGTGAATATTCTTTGAATGTGTTTGTTCAATGTATGTTATTACTGTTAGAGAATTTAAATAGGGAAAATAAGTCATGTATCTTTTGGTTATTGACAAAAGAGGTACACACATCTTGCTAATTATAAAATATTAGGAGCATCCAAAGCATGGCGTTAGAGCTGGTATATTAGTGATTTGTACATTAGTGACTAACTAACATACTGCTCATTGCAGTGGGTTCCAATTAGATGACCTTTAAAGGTCCCTTCCATTCCCAACTATCCTATGATTCTATGACTACAGGGTATGTCAACAAGATCAAGCTAATGCACAGTCTTATAATATAAAAATAATTATATTTATTTTTGTCTTTTCCATAGAAGCAATTTCATATTCACAAACGTATTGGAAAATGTGGGCAAATCAATTTATCTTAAGAAAAAGGTAGTCAAGCTCTATCCTGGTGGAGCATAGTTGGTAACCTAAAAGTATATCACAATTACAGAAAAATATCAATACTTGTCCTCTGGTCTTGTGTTCAAAACTGATGTAATTTCCATTCCCCAGGAGGGCTCTGCTATATATTTCCTTAGTGCAACTAGCAACAATTAACGGATTTTACAAATTGCTATTTATGAACCCTAATATTTTGCTTCTTATAGCTCCCTCCCTATCAAATCTATGATTAAAAGCAATCACATATGTCAGCATCTCATATCTGACTTTGTAGCACACAACACTCACAGGGCTAAATGTAAGTACTGAGGCTACACCTACATCAGTAAATAACATGAAGTGCAAGCAACACCATGGTCTACATCTGAATCACTGAACTCTTTTTTTCCCTCTTGTTTCCTTTACATGCTATTCCTCTCATGCCTGAACAGAGAGTTCTTGGCATGGATATAGTCTAAAATGTTAACAATTATGACAGCAAATGTTATTGGATAATCCATAAGCACAAGCACAGGCCAAGCTAAGTGTGCTGATAAGAGAGGTAGCCCCAAACTCTAAATTCAGGTCTCTTTCCCGTGTATGTCTTCACTCCTAACACATGAGTATGATAAAGTTGTCACAGAAACCGACTTTATTCCTGATGGTAGCTGAGCCTGAAAGCAAGAACCCTGCATGCTTTCAACTGGACTGGCAAAAGACAGACACTAAAGCAGTAAACATATACTGAGGCAAGGTATACATTTATTTATATATGGTTTTTTATTTTTATCCCTTTGTCTTATTTGCACCAAGATTTTGCTTGCTTCTGAAAAGAAAAGGTCCTGATTTGGATCTTACTGAACATGCAGGTTTGTGCATTGCCATGACATAAAACATCTAGACTATAATTTCTAAAGTTTAGATAAGACAATTTCTAGACATGTTACTGAAAATAGTACTATTGTAGAACTAAAATTATCGTCTCAAGAAGAACTGCAGAATATACACAAAGGAATCTGAATTCTCTATTTCTTAATGTCAGTGATGAATGACAAAGATCATCAGAGTTCCAGATAATAGGTTTCTAAACACAATTTACTTCATGCAAAATACAATGACTCATCCAAATTGTATCCTCTGTCATTCTGGAGAGATGAGACGGTGGAGATGCTTTGGTTCTGTGCATGTTTGTTTGTCCTGCAATTTAGTGTTGAAAGTTTGAGAAAGATACAGTGAGTCTATACTCAAGACATGACAGAACTGCATCAAGATCTAACAGTACCTTAAAGTCAAAGAGACTTAAGGTGAAATCTCAATGCCTCACATCATCTGTAAATCCAGTCCCAGAAACAATTCTATCAATCTTTTATAATCTGCATTTTTTTTTATGTCATCACTTCTTGGTGTTTAAAGGAATTGGTAGAGGTGTTATAATTGGACTAAATGCTAGCAAAAGAGATACAAAAGACAAATGACCCAGTGTCCTTCAGAGGAAACAGGCTACAGGAAAAACAGAATATTATCTTTATTTCTTAACCTAGTAATTCCTGATCAACACACTGTATCACAGAAGGCCGTGAAGATTTCCAGATGTATTGTATTTCTTTTAGTAAAGACAGATTTTTTTCCTTTTAAAAATAATTTTATAAATCACTGTAGACTTTGAAGTTCAAGTGTTACTTGCCAAGCAGAATATGCAAGCTCAGATACATATCTCCATAAAAATAGCTTTCTGTTTTATACTCTGGTCTTCCTAAGGAAAAAAAAATCAGGACATTTTCAGAAACTTCTGTTTCTCCTATGGGACCAACTACAGAAGAACTGAGAAACTCAGCAGAGATTCCTTTGACACTGTGTGCTCTTTGCAAAGCAGAGCACTCAAAAAGACAGCTCATGAATGAGCCCAGATTTATTTTGTCATCAGCAAGACTTTTTTTTAGGGCTTTTTTTCTGAATTTTCTTGTACTTCTAGAAAGTTCTGAAAATAAAAAAAAAATAATAAATTAACTGTGTGCAACAGTTAGTTGTCCAGCTTTAAAAAAATGCTAAGGAATTTAAAATGTTTTATGCTTTTAATATTAACATCAAATTCTAATATTATGAACTTCCCACACTGGAAGTGTCATTGGAGAGGTCTATTATTAACATAAAAAGCACATGTATGATATGCAGCAGTTTTGAACACCACAATTTATTGGCCTTGATTTAGGATAAGACTGAAGCATATACTCACTAGGACAAAGCTTAAATGCTTTGCTGATTGGCCCTTCATTAAATTTGGGGGAAACTGTAGTCTGTTTTTTCTTTTTCAAATTCAAGAACTGTGCTATGAAAAGTATTTTCTTTTCCTGTAGCTGAATGGAAGATAAACCAGATAGAAACTAGGATTCTTCTTGTTCATATTAACTATAAACGAAAATACAAGCTTAATTTACAATACATAATCCATTCTAAAACATACATAGAAGAACCTCTATGACTTTATTGTTCTGTCTTGATTTCCTCTCCTTTTTGCTTTTAGTAAAGTCCTTTGAGGTTGGTGATGATTTGGCAATGGCTTTGAGTTCCCCATCTGGTTCAGCCTTTTTTTCCTGTCTCACAGCAGAATCACTAAGATAACTTTCAATGCCACACTAATGCTCCCTGAGATCACTTTGGCAGTGCATATGTGAGAACTAAAGGGATTTAATAGCATTTATAATCCATTTAAAGTCCTCCTCTTCTGTTTGCTTCCTCCCTCTAACCTTCTTTTCAATCCATAAACCTAAGCAGAATTGACGGATTGCATAATATTGCTGAGGAGTATACCCTTTGTTTTAAAAAAGGAAGAAATATTATTCAAAGCACTCATCCAGAAATTTGGCTGAGAGGCCTGATCACAATAACGCTCCAAGTCCCTTAGGGCATTTCCCTTTTCTTCTAGAAAAGACAAGACATTGGAGAATATATGATTAAAAAAACGAAAACAAAACCAAAACAGAACAAAACAAACTAAGACAAAAATTAAAACACTAGCCAAAAAACAACAAAAAAACACCCCAACCCCTACCTATGGCAAAGAAAAGCAAATAGGCATTGAAATATTTTGCTTTTGTGACTCATTATGTTCCTGAATTGGGTGTGACAAGCACGCTAAAGAGAACAATTGGATGCTTGACTAGCTCTGGCTGTGCTGAATTTCAGCCTTATTTCAATTCAGGAGTGTAGTTCTGAGATGAATCTTCTGATCATCCTTACTTACCAGTTCGATTCACAAAAGCTCTGAGTGCACAGCACAATTCCTTTCAAATGAAACCAAACTAGGAGATGTGGGCCCAAAGCATGCTCCTCCAAACCCTAAAATATTTAGTCCAGAGCCTGTAAAGCTGTAAAGTAAACTTCCCCTAAAATGCGTATGGAATAAATGTCAGACCTTAGCACACGTTCATTTGCTCTCCAAATGCTACTGTAGTGCTATCCTGATTGCCACTATGAATTTTGCCTCTATGGCTGCACTAGGATACAGTTTGTGCACACAGTCATGAAATCTATTTGTTCAAATAAGAAAGACTTTTGCCTACAGCCATCCTGGGAAATCAGGTACAGTGAGTGCTTTTTCTGTGAAACAATTACTCTCCAAATGCTGCAGGTCAGGATTTCAAACCATATGACAGAGAGACTATAGATTAGACCAGTGAAGGCAGAAACTGGGGGATTTTTTAATCTCTTAAAATTTTAAGACCATTTTTCAGTTGTATATGAGGATATGTCTAACAGAAGTTACTGTGATGACATTTTCAAAAGATCATATCTTTGTCACGATTTTCATTGTTGTACTTATGTTGGCATGAATAGCTGCACACTTACAGCTATCTATAGTTCCAAATTGATAAACCAATAATCCATTTGATTAGAAAGACTGGTTGCAGAGCCATGCTCTCAGTGCTTCCATATGCCTACAGAGGGAAGATCACAGCAAATTACCATAAAATCTGATCTAACTCTCCAGAAGCAGTAAAATTCGTTTGTTGTCAGCACGTGCAAACCCAGACATGATGGACTTCAAGAACTGCATTTGGGTTAAGTATATATTAATGGGCACATGAAAACAATCAGAGAAAGCTGGATGAATTACTCTATGAAAGCATCCGTGTCTCATTATGCAAAGAATGCATAGTTTGGCATAACCAAGCATTTCTCCACACAAAAGAAACAGAATATGTATGTACACGTAAGTTGTTTTCAAAAGTTGAGGTCATGATAGTTGCATATCAAATTTCAGACATTTTTAGGGAATATGAAAGCATAGTTGTGCTGTCTCTCTTAAAAACCCCAAACAAACAAACAAAAAACAAGGTATGAAAAGTATATGAAACATGGAGTCCACATTTTAACTGTCTTTGGGAAGCATATAGTCAAGAGCTGAAAACAGATACTAATGAGAAAAGTTTTGTAAAAAACTATTGCTCCTCAAAGAGAACAGAAATGGAAGTTAGTATCAGAAGTCAGTAACAGAAGCTGGAATAACAGCATCTCATTGTGCACAACTGATTAGGAAGAATGTTTGAGTCAGGAAAATGCCTTAAGAGTGGGAGGAAAAAGTGTTGCTCAGAGATGTCAAGTTTTCTCAGACATGTAAAGTCCTAGATTTTTAAGCTACAAATTATGGAGCAAGCAGATAGGGTACTGTAGAAATGAACTTGCATTTGTAGGAGGTGGAACAGGAAAGAATGTGATAGGTATTTTTCAATCCAATTATGGTGATCCTTTCTTTGCTGAAATTGAATTTGAAAATAGGTCTATAAATAGATTTCTACCATAGTAGTATAGTGAAGAGCTGATCACTGTTTCAGAGCCAAAGCTGCAAAATTCAGCTGCAAAATTCAGCACAGTGTTGAGTACAGCCAGGGGATAGTTTACAACAGTAGAAATACAGTTTAATGTAGTTGGTTTCTCAGGTCTTTTTCGGAAGGATATGCCAATATTTTTTCAGAAAAACTATAAAATATGAAAAAAGATCAGAACACTGAAGAACACTTCTAATAATTCTTTAATTATCTTGTTTTAGACATTTCAAACTCCTGACAAAGACTACTCTGGGAGCAGTACAGTCCCACAATAATGTATTTTTATGACAAGTACTGTAGGCTGAAGCAAGAGATTAAGGTAAACTAACCTGTGTTAGTGTTTTTGGAATACCATTTTCTCTTCCCTCGGTGATGCCATTGTATAGAAGCTGGTCAATGTAAAGAATAAAGCAGGGTGATTACTCAGACTCTTCCAGTTTCAATGTTAGATTGGAATGATTTTGGTGGCAGACACTACATAAGACACTGTTGTATACAAACAGTGATTTTGTCAAGATGGAGAAGACAACTCCAGAGACTGGAAAGGAGTCCCCAAAGGTCTTCAAAGAAGAAAAAGATATTCATATTTTCAGACATATTTGTCTTTTTGATTATACTTCAAGGTTCATTAGATGTGGCAGGCCCTACATTTAGCCCAGGAGTCCATAAAACCAGTTATACACGAGTGCAGTCAGACCCTTAGGCACCAGAAAGCAGATCAGTGCTGCATCCTGAACCTTGTGAGCTGCCTTTGTCCTCCACACCCTTAATTTGTTAGGGCTTTGTTTACATAGAATTATGTTATAGGGAGTATATTACTTTTCTGAAGTGGTATTTAATAAAATAATTGAATGGCATTTTGGTGAAGATGGCTTGGACTAAAATTCATACACAGTGATGGATCAGGGTTTGGGAATAGAATGGGTGAAACACCATGAAATGTTCCAAGATGACTTGAAAAATTAATTAAGGGCTCACACTAAATTCAGCTTTCCCTGATAATGAAGGGCACCAGTCTTCATGAAGCCTTTTTTTTTGTTTGGTGGGCTTGTAGCCTTCTTCTTGCAACACTTTTTGTTCTTAGGTTAAATGTTTGTACTACAGTATCTTAAGTTTATGATGGCGTTTTAGAAGGAGAGCTATCAGAAGCTTGGGGCACTTGCAAGTTCAGTGTTTTGTTGAAAAGCCTTTAGGAGTCTGTGGAAATCATAACTTGTATCTGTTCTGCTAATACCAGAATTGTCTGTGTCCCACAGTCTAATACTTTGTTCTTCAAGGCTCCAGCATGGTAAATCCTGGTGATGCATTTCCCCGTAAAACACTTCAATAGTCCAACAGCAGAGAAAGGAACCCCACCACTTTATCAAACACATAATTAGAATTAAATGTGAGATCTCAGAGATTTGCAGAAGACTTAGTGTAAAAATCAATTTAATCATAATCATAGAAACCCATATTCTTTATACTACATACCAGTGATTAGTCAAAAAAGTTACCCATGTTTGTTCCAAACAAAAATATTTTGGCAATGCTTTTTTAAGTACCATATTTCACTGTGTGAAAATAAGCTTCACATCAACAAAACATTAATCACAGATTCAACAGTACTGATTCAATATTTGTGATTATTACTTTTATATGAGATTAGATCTTGCCATTTCACTTTTCATAAATATATGTAGAGTTAGCACTTCATAAGATAATTTTTCAGGTGATGTTTCAATTGGCTGTGCAATGACATTATTACCCCTGGAGGTATTTAAAAGATGTGCAGATGTGGCACTTTGGGACATGGTTTAGTGTTGGACTTGGCAGTGCTGAGTTAACAGAGGGACTTGATGATCCTAAGGGTCTTTTCCAACCTAATGATTCTGTGATTCCACTGCCATAATGCCTTTCAAAGGCAACCATTCTAAACTCTCCTTTATGGAATTTAACTCTTGGGAGTGAAGTTCCCTCTGTGGAATTTCACAGTTCGGATTGTTCGGTTCGGGTGAAAAAAACACAAAGAAAAAAAAAAACAAACTCCCTTTGGATTCATTCCACGTGGAACAATTTTTGCAAGGACAATTGTGAATCACCAGAAGGTCACTCTCAGCACTGTGACACAGCAGCCCTGCTGAAGGGGTGCAGAGGCAGGTTGAAGCTTCCTGGTAAAATGGTGCACAGCTGAAGAAGCAGCATCAGAGGCTTTGCAGATGGAGTGTTAGGTATCACGGCTTTGGCCACAGGAGTATTGCAGGAGTTGATTGCAATGCAGTTCCTCTACAGTGACTTCCACAAGGCTTTTTTACCCTATCAGGGGGGAGAAAAAATATCACTCTTCATTCGTATTGAATAAGATGGAGCCTTTTCATTTCCGATTCTCTGTATTTTCTGTGTGCATTGTTTAAAATTGGTCACCCAGTACCAGCATATTTATAAAAACTACTTAATCACATAAATCTAGCAGTTGGCTTGTTTATGAGGTTTGTCTGCTATTTACAAGATAGGAAATTAAATTTGGCATAGTGAATAAAATCAGATTGTTACTATTCCAATCATTAATTGTATTTCACTTATAATTTTCATACTGTCAAAGATATATTCCAGTTTGCAATTAGTTTAACAGCTTTTTTTATCCCATCATATCAAGTTTTCTTTTAATTTTAAAGAATGTTTAGGTTTTCTAATCTGAGGATGATCATTTCGTGATAGAGTTACAATTACAATGCTGAGAATCCTTTCCAAGAGAGTGTTTATTTGGGGTGGATTGAACCAAGTGTTCTGGAAGAAAAAGAGGACAGAGAATACAGTATCACTCCATATTTTTGAGTCAATATGGACTTCAGTTACTTATTCTGACCTGAATTTTCAAATAGTCCTCTACAGATGCAAAACATGCCTGCTCATATACAGCCTGGATATTCCATATGCAGAAAGAGAAATTTAACTGTATAAACAGTTCCATACACAAGTACTCTTTCTAAATATATCTGCAGTATATCTAACACCTAATCACATGGCCATAAATCTACTTAGAAAATTACTTACCTTCTCACATTGCCTATGCAAGCATAGGAAAATGAAGCTATAAATGTCCCTTACCCCAGTAGTTTGGACACATGATATGCACTTCCCATCTATCTTCTTACATTGTTTTCCAGTTCAGTATGAAATACCACTCTGTTACTTTAATAGATGATGTATTTTTCATACAAATATCATACAAAATCAATATATGAAGGATATTTAATGAGACCTCATCCTTAAAACATGAGTGAAGTTGGACAGACTACAAAAACTTTAGTGAAAATTGGACAAATATTTCAGGGTATACAATATTAAAGGTAACCCACTGCAGCAGGATAAATTAGGATAGGATCTTGATTATTATTGTTTATTAGAATAGCAGCTCCTGATAGAGACTCTTATGTTTCTAAACTATAATTATATTTTATTTAGCCACTTTTGCCTGTTTTACAAATAATTTTTAAAATCTAATGTTAGTCATCCCACTAACAACTGAATGGTTCAGACACATAATTTGGGAAACTGAGCTATGAGATTTCTGAACGGAGAGCTTGTCTTTGAAGAATGTGTTTGTCATTTGGCTAAATCAGACTTAGACAATGTAAGTATCACCATCTGGGAAGTATTATTATAATAAAAATAAATTTTAAAAACCTTCAGAGAAATACATTTGAGTATGCACTGGGCTGTGTTGCTACTTAAATACTCAAATAAAACGTGTGGAACTGAATATCCTTATAGGGTCATCCTGAAACTTGCAAGAGCATGGAGAAGCCTTCACAGAAGGAGTTCAACTTCTTTTGAAAGACAGTAGAAAACTCCAGCCAAGTTTTATAATGGCTGAGTGAAACAGTCCCAGTAACTGTATCTTTCTCCAGCATAAAAACTAAATGGCTTGTAACCCAGTATTACTGCCTCAGGCCATATGTGCTGGATCATTAAAGGCAGTTAAAGTAAACAGACAAGCAGAAAATCCAGTCTGGCTTTACAAATCAACAGTGCCATCAGCTACTTCCACAAACTTAGTGAAGTGGCCCAGAGCTCAGCAATCAGAGCAATGAAAAATGTTTATGCATTTTACTCATAAATTGTCCTTCAGTGAATGATTGGGACATGGTATATATTGCTTGTAGGTTTGGGACTTTAGGAGAACAAGTATTCTCATAATAAATATATGTTTTAAAGTCTGTTCTTTAAAAAACTTAATACATTAACAAGGAAATAGCAGCCAATACTGAAACAAGTAGGGCAGTATGGACAACACAAAAACCAGTGGTAGAAGTACGGACTAAGTGAGGTAAAAATTGAACTCTTCCTAGTCTGGGTTATAATCCTCTTCTAAGGGGACCAAGTATAACCTGAGCTTGTCACTTCTGAAAATCCAGTCATGTCTGCTCTACAAGAGTGGTCTGGAGCTTGAACCTGACACAGCTGGGAACAGCCAGAATTCAACAGTAGAAGGAGGTCCTCCCCGTGACCAGGTCCTCAGTCAGTCAGGAGCTCTTTTAGGCTTAAATGCTGATCCTGCATGTGAAGGTTTCTTGAGAGAGCTGAGGTACACAAGAGCCTTAACAGGCTGATCCCAAGCGACAGAACCACAGAGCTGAAGTTAAGAGCTTGGTGAAAATATGAAAAGTTTACAAAAAAAAAAATGTTTGCATCAACTTAAAATTTTGAAGCTCCTTCCTGGTAGAACAAACACACAAGTTCATTTTGAGCCCAACAAGCTTTGGAAGGAATGTCCTGATTTTCTTCTCTGAAGCCACCAAAAAAGTCCTCAGAACCTGAAATACTGTTCTTATTTCGGGTCACATCTGCAGTAATAGCCCATAAATATCTTTTACCAAAGGGCTAAGCAGAGGCTTATATTTTATTACAGCATAGGATATTCATGGAAATCAAGAAAAATCAGTATTCTGTTTTTCAGTCATTTTTATAAAGGATTTTAATGGAAGAAAAATAATAATGAATGGAAGAAGTACTATTTTTACCTAATTTAAGGTATATTCAGTCAGCTAACATATCGAGGTGATTATTACCCAGAATGCACAGTCTTGTTCAAATGGTCTGCTGAAAATGGAACAAAATCACAGAATCATAGCATTACAGAATATTCTGAGTTGGAAGAGACCCACAAGGATCATCAGTTCTAGCTGTTTAAGTGAATGGCCCACATGGGGATCAAACCCACAACCTTGGTGTTATTAGCACCGTGGTCTAACCAACTGAGCTAATCTGGGCCAAAAAAACCCACATTTTGGGGAAGAAACAGGGACCAAGCTGGTTATCAGTAAGGCAGATATTATACATCAGTATTTTTAACTGATCATTGTTTATTTTGCCTTGAAGCAAGCCTGCCATTTTCATACAGCTTGTTGGGGCTTTTTTTAAGTTTTATGCCACTGGGTTGTATCTACTGATGGAGTCAGAAGAGCTGTTTGCAATTGCACTTTCAGTGAAGCAGTTAAATCCTCTCCTTCAGCACTTGCTTGCTCTCACACCCACATGCTCTTATTCGTATGCAGTGTCTTATCTCTTGGTGTCTGGCCTGTGAATTATGTGTCTGCTTTTATGTTTTCTGCCAGTGTTTGCTCATCACTGGTTGGTCATTTTTCACCTCCTGAGATACACAGTCATAACAATTACCAGTTGTACTTTCATGATAGAAAATGAAATGTCCCTTCACTTCAATATTTAACCCTGTTCATGCTAAAAAAGGCTGAAAACTGCTCTGACCACAACATGCTACCTTTTTTAATTAAGATCCATCTAACGCTAAAAATTTATGTAATGTTTCCTTAGTATTTTGTTACTAAAGTTATCCGAGTCAGCAGTAGTCTTGGCCACTGTCCATGAAATACAGGGTCATAATAGATCACTGTGAGGTTAAGTCTGCTCTTCCATATTATGGCACACAGCAGGCTGAATGGTGGAGAGACAAATTAAATGGAGACGCACACAAGTGTGTGTGAATCAGAGAACACTGCAGGGCAGCAAATGGTTTCCTGAAAGCAGCAAGAGGCACTTAATCAGAAGGACCACGTGAGTGGCAGGAACTACTTGCTCCCTTAGCTGGGTGATGCTAGAGCATCTGGCTCCAATGCTGCCATTAAGCCAACATTAACACCTCCTATTCTCTCCCATGCAGTGCAAAGGATCAGATACTGGTGGAGTGACTGTCTTCCTAGTATTGCTGCCAAAAATACTTCAAGGGCATGTATGAATGGAGGAAAAAATACTTCTTCAGACTGAATTACTGGCACAAAAATACATGCATTTTTGATGAAACTTCTGCTCACAGAACAGAGTGTTCAAGAAATTGAAATACTTATGGGATTTCCAATGGCCTATCTTAAGGGGCTATCTCTATTTATTGTTACTTTTATTAATAAATTATTTGCTGACAGATTCATCACATATTGTGTGCACAGATCTTCAACCATCCTTGATCAACCTTTCTTTAAAGCACTTTGTTCTTGACAGTATCAGAAAAGTCTCTAGGGGTGACAATAATAGTAGTACATACGCAAATTCCTTGGTCCTAACTGAAAGTCAACAGAAGAAAAGTTACAATTTGCTAGTAAAACACCAGTATTGCTCACAAAAGAAAAAAAGAGACTTAATAATTATTCATCTATGAAATGCTGAATCACAGAACCAGATAAGCCAGAAACCTTGCCAGGATGTGTTTCCCACCCTGTCTGTTTTTTTTCAGTAGGCTTTAAGGCATTGATAGAAACAAGCACATTCTCCAAATCACCAACTCTTTGGCAACAGATACTAGAAAAAGATTTATCACATGGGAACAAACCCATCTCCTCTTAGGAAATGGCTTCCATGGGTTCTGTGCCCATGGCAGGGATGTTGAAACTAGATGGATCTTTAAGGTCCTTCCAACCCCAACCATTGTATGATTCTATGAAATTACAATATGCCAGTCCTCTTCCTGCAGCAAACCCCTGCAGTCTGACACAGGTAGGACTCTGGCTTCAGATGCACGAGGCTCTCTGACCTGACCCCAGGGTCCAGCCAGACCCCAGGGGCAGCAACCCCACAGGAGGTAGCTCTGGGGAAAAAAAAACCTCTCCTTGCCCATCCAGGGCACTAGGAGCCTGCTAACATGTGAGGAGCTGAGCTGATCAGAGGCACAATTACGTGGTCAAGTACCACAATGAAGTTGCCCCCTCCTCAGAGAGCTACAGGTTTTAGTAAGACGTGCTGGAAGGCATGGCTCTTTGTTTCCAGCAGGCACTCAAGGAAGAACAGCACCTGTGGCAAGGTCATGGGGATGCCAGAAGGGACAACACTTCTGAAATACATCCAGTCAAAGCTTACTTCAACTGCACAAAATAAAATAATTTTGTTTCTCAGGAGGGCTCTGGGAATAATCAGTGAATTTGCTGCTGGAGAGTATAAAAGGCAATGTATTCCCAGTTATGTTTACCACTCCTGAAATGGCCATGCTGCCAGTCGTGGTCTATAACCCCTGTATAGACAGCTGAAGCTGCTGTTTCTTTCCTGAGACCTAGAATTAGGGTGAGAATGTTAAGGCAAAGACTGTCTGGTCTGAATTAAAGCCATATGCAAACAACATTGTAGAAATTAATATGCAAAAATTCATGTTCTTGTCTTCTTCTGCAGTGTGCGCCTGTTAAGTATTCATCTCAAACCTTGTGGACCTGAAAATGTACTGGAAGCCCAGCTGAGTAAAACAACTGTTGTAGAGCATGGGAAAGTATCTCGTACTGCTTTTGAGTGTAGCTGCATAGCTAAATAGTGCTGCTGGTGTGATCCTCTTTTATAGAACCAAAACAAAAGGCTGAGAGTAACCTGTGGACAAGACACCTTGGATTTTATGCAACTGATCTCTGGTGCCAACACTCTTCTAGCCAAGGACTCATTTTTAATAACTGTATGGAGAGCAGAGCATCCTAAATGAGGCTTGCTCCTGGCAAGCTGACCCCCCTGAAAATGTGCAAATCTTGGGGCGTACAGAGCAAAAATCTAGACAAATATATGAATTTTAATATGGTTTAAAAGGTTCAGAGGGGACACGTTTTCTGTCCCATTCAGGATCTAGAAGCAACTCCCATAATCACAGTAAAAGGCCTTAATTTTTCATCTTCCAGTCCTTTGAAGTGCAGATAGGCCACATCATGTTTACATTTTGTGACACTGATAAAAAAACTGTGTGTCATTCTTGTTGTCTATGTCAAATACTTGAGAACAACATGTAAAATTTTAAAAGTTCTCTTTATATGACATATGAATTTTCCGGAGGGCTGAAGGATTTTTAGGACATGCCTTTTGCATGAGTACATCTGCAATTTTGGAGGATGTGATTGAGTTCCACTGCCCTTGAAAAGAAGTAAAAAAAAAAAAAAAAAAAGCTGGTTTTCTCTAGCTTAGAAGAAAAAGGAAGAAGAAATCACAGAAAACAAAGGTGATGGAATGTTCAACTGTGCAAAATCTGGTGAAGCATGAAAATAAATTCTTCCCTATCCCAAAGGGTTGGTTCTTTGTGCCTAGATTTATGTACCAGTGGTGACTTTTCCAGCAAAGGATGCTAATACCTTGCCTTTCCCTCCACTCTGCAGCAAGGGGGACAGTCACAGTAAGGAGAAGGTGGCACAGTTCAGGAGGCAGCAATGCTGCCTTACCATGGGAACCCCCCATCTCTCCAGGGATGCCTCTCTCAGCTGGCTCCTCTCTGAAGGGTCCCACTGTGTCTCCACACCAGTTCCCACTGCTGCTGGAAGACTGTCAAATGCTTTGCTGTGGGCAGCTAGCAGTGTTTGCTACCTTAAGCAGGTGAGCAAGGGGCAAAAGTTATTCCATGAGAATAAGGCATAATTTCAGGTAAAGCTCTCTGTGTGCTGCTGAGTAAACAGCCTGTTTTAGGCTGTGCAATCGCTTCCTATCTCCTCACGAAATAAAGACTGTGGCAGTCCACTGGGACAGTGACCCAAAGTCTTTTCTAATGCGCGACAGATGAGACAAACATGAAACTGAAAGAAATTACATTTCATTTCCTAAATGGTGCCAGAAGTTGTGGTCCAGGGTGATAGACTATGTATGGGTGCATACATATATGTATCCTCTGTGCTACAGGGAGCAGTTAGTATCTCCTGTTGCCAGTAGTTGCGTTTTTTTTCTGTTGCCTTTCAAAACAAAAGCTCCAGAAATGAGAAGATTCTGAAGCATGATTTTAGTCAAGGGATGCAATTACATACTTCCACCTTTTGGTTTTGGTTTGTTTTTTTCTTTTTTTCCCCGTGTCACTAGCTTTCTAGCAAGTTTTAGAAGTGCAATAACTTATGCCAAAATCAACAGCATTCAGTTGCAGACACACACCTCTGAAAAGTAAAAGAAGCCCTTGTTCCTAAGTACATTTTGTGATCAAAATGCAAAATGTAATTGTGAAAAAGGAACTGTGCAAACTCTGCTAAACCAGACTTTTACATGGTTTATTAGTTTTCATTATGCAAAGTTATAAGGTTAAAATCACAGATTTAATATGTTGGTTTTCAGTAATTAGGAAAACCCTTTCTCAGGCAAGGACAGAGCATGCTGAACAAATTATTCCTACAAATTCCATGTGTATTTCAATGTTTTTCATATAAATTAACTTCCATAATTTCCTTTTTTTAAAAATAGTACATCGTAAGTCATGAATACTCTAAAATAACATGAAACTATCTTTCATCTTTAAACTGCTCTCAAAAAAGAGTAGAAAAAATTCTCTTGCTCAACATTTAATTAAAATATGATGTTAATATTTAAGAACACAAACTTAAGGATGAGATGAAAATCCCATGAGCTACTATAACTTTCTCTGATTCAACAGATATAAAACAGTGTAGCATACACTGATAAATCAGCAGGTGTCATACTTACAGGTTACCACACATTCTGCTGCTGCAGTTAGCTTGAAACTTCGTATCCTTGAAACAAGGTATATGCTCCATTATTTTAAAAAAGTATGTACCAGTGTATGTATATACATTATGTGGCATTAAACACAATTAAAACTGAATTGAATTTTGTACGAATACCAGGAATTCACCTAATCTTTGAACTTCTGCAAAAATAATTTCAGCCTGCAAACATCAGCCCCACAATCAAAAACTTCTAGGAGAGCTTTATATCAGGGATTCTTTTGACCCATCATTCATTTTCACTTCATTAGAATATTTTTCCTAATTTGCAGTAAGCATCCAAAGCAGAGAGACAGATTTCCAAACAAACAGATAAATTAATTTTATGCAACTTTACCAGCTATCTGCTTTTGTTACATGCATTGGTAAAGATGACTTTCTACTTTTAGGTTGTTTTCACTAATCATTAACAAATGTCATTCTACATAAGACTTTTTTCACTAAATGTGTACTTTAGAATGCTTATTGGGAAATTTATTTAGCACCATGCCTTTCAATAACACTTATTCATATGTACATCAATAAAATCAAGACTAACAAAGAATAGTCAGTTTCAGTTCTAATTATATTTTTAAACTTTTGCCTATTAATCCTCTTTTATTCCTGAATATATTAAAGCAATCTCTTGAGGCACTGTTTATACATCCCAAAATATCTTGTATTTCCTTGTCTCCTTTTAGATGAAAGCTTGTTTTCCTTACCCTTTTTATATTCCATGGAAAATTTTTTGCATTTCAATAATCGTTCAGTTAAAGTTTTCAGATGATTACTTGTGTTCAGTATTATTACCTGCATTCAGTTTTCATATACTATTATGCCATGCAGACAAACCCCAATAATTTTGGAAAGCTTCTGGTTGTATCAACACCACTGGCATGCACTGAAGTCCAATTTTTTATCACAATGATCCTTACTAGTTTGTTCTTTTCCTCTGAAAATTCATGGAAGGAGCCCACACTCTTTTGTTCTTATTCACAGAGAAAAGATAGGGGGTTTCTGCTGTAGATCAAGGAAAGTTTATGAGGAGTTCACCAATTTCAGTGTAAAGACAAAATGTTAACTCACTTTCATCCTTACTACTTTCTGTGATTTAGCATCTGATTTTATAAATTTATTTTATAAATTTAAAAAAATTATATATTTTATCTATACACATTAATAAATAAAATACACTGAAATTTCTTGGTATTTGGTTATTACTGCCATACAAAGAAGATTGATTCTTTTACTTCAAATCCTGAATTTCTCTTATTTCACATAACCATATACCTCTGTATTTTAACAACTGCAGTTGTTTGTTGGTAGGTTTGTTTCCCTGGAGGAGAAACTGAAATAATTATTTTGTAATAATTCATCTGTTTAATACAGCAATGATGTTTTCCCTGATAAATAATTTGCTTGTGATAAGTTAAGCATACAGGCTCTGAACAGTCAGTTCCTAAATTCTAATTGCCAAAAGGCATTGAACTTATACCATCCCCGGGCACTATCAAGAAATCTATTATTTGCAACAGTGTATATTTATTTTCTTTAGGAAAACTAGAGCTTCCTGTGCTCTTTGCAAATCCATACCACCACAGCATCAGGTACAGAAACACAGCTTATTCTAGCAATGGGATACAGGGGTGGCTATGATGTAAAGACTCCATGCAGTAACACCATCAAGAGTTTGCTCAAGATTTACATTGCAGCTATACCGGCCTTCCACTATATGCCAGTACACTACAGCACAAATTATAACAGAGGTCAAATCACAGCAACTCAAGAATAATATATATTTTCCATACATGCTCTTGGCCTGATATGAATTAAAATTTCTACCATGAACAGTTCATCAGATTTGTATTAGCTGTCAGTCCCTGCCACAGTCTTAACTAGATTCCATTATGACCAAGTGTAATTCAAAGATTCTTCAAATTTATTAAGTTTGGTTCTGTAAATTCAGCAGACACCTAACCAGATGATGCCCAGGAGCCCTCTGAACAACCATCAACATGCTTAGCAAGCCTGTGTGTGCAGGCAATCCTGTTTCTTTTCAGCCCAAACTTTAAGTACCATCTGGTGTGGTGCCTGCTGTGCCATGCAAATCATGATGAACTGCAACCCATCCCTAGGCAGTCAGTGAATCAATGTTTGTCCAACCCTATCTACATCCACCACCTCTGAGGGAACCTAAGACATTTTATACTCAACATGAAATATATTGTGGCAGGGACTATAGGCTTTAGTTCCACAACATTTCATTGTATTGGAAACTCTTAGTTTAAGTACAACTCATAGCCTATCCCGAGGAGCCTATACACATGGAAGAACAACTTACAATACCCCTTAACAACTTGAAAACTCCCATTTGCCTTACAAAACCACAAAGTTGCCCCATTACACAAACTGAATTTGAGTTCTGCTACACAATTGGCAATAAACATGATGGAAAGTATGTTTTAGTTGCAGACTGACCTCTGAAAGCTATGATGCATTCTGTACATCAGCTCTGTCTGAAGACTTTAAATAGCAAAGTGCATGGGAAAGGCTCCAAAGGAGCCTTGTTCAAGGACGTGCTTTCTGGTTGCCATCGCTTGGGGATACTATCCAGCCATCAGGACATTCGTGGCACTCTGAAATATTTAGTGGCCACATTCTCAGCCTCTCACTTCTCTTTGATATCTGACTAATTTGTTTTTCTCTCGCTGTGACACTGACTGGTGGTGCCCAGGCTCCTGCAGTAGCAGCATAGGGTCAGTCAGGAGATGCACCCACTTAGGGACCTCACTTAGGGGAAGGGACAGTTTGTCTCACCTACCCTATTCCCAGCCTGGCAGCATGGAGAAGTCCCAACATGTGAACCAGAGTCAGCTCCCAGTTCCCGGATGTGTGACATATGAGATGCTCTACAGACATCAGAATGATCTGTACCAAAACACCTAAATTGCTTAGCTGGACTTATTTTTAACTCTACACTTCAGTTTCACAATAGAATGCACTGTTCAGTTAGATTTCAGAGTAAGCCTGGGAAGGCTGTGTTCTGTTCGTTATCCACTGTGCTGGGTATTTAGGCATTGCAATTTCCTTTTTTGTAGTGATTCAGCTCTTTTATTGGGAGCTTGCATCTTCTTATGTAGTAATGTTTTTCTTTTCCTTTCAGTTTCACATGAGCTTAATTCGAATTCCACTGAATGAGAACACTGCATAGCACAAATGAAGCCACGATTTCATTAGTACTTCTTATAATAATTACTTTTTGCAACCATGGGGTTTTGTCTGGCTTTATAAGGCAAGTTTTAATACAAAAAAGATAAAATTTATAGCAATGCAGTCTATTGTAAGAAAAAATGACAAAGAGAGACAAGGTGCTAACAGGTACCTAGTACTTTGGAAGTTTTCTCTCATCACATAAAATCAGGATGTCTTTTTTATATGATATGTATTTTCTTTTTCTCTAAATGAATATGTACCAGGATGGGTTTGGGGTTCTTAATTTCATAGGTTAATCACCTATCACTTGTGTTTACATAGAGCTGCTATAGCGCTATTGTCTGTACTCTGATTACAACTATATCCATCAGAGATTTCTAATTGTCACTCTTTGGCTTATTAAATATTGATTATCTATAACTATTTTTGATATCCAGATACGCACTGGGAACCAGAAAACCTTTTTGCATAAGCGAACGATTATCAGGGAGCCTTGCAATAAAGAGCAGATTTATGTAGTATAATAATGAGAATATGAAATTTGGGTTTATGTGCACAGTGAGAACAATAAATATTGAAAGATAAACAATAAATATTTTAAACTGAACGATTACTTCGAAACACTAACGGATAGCCAGCTTATTTGATTAAACTAAGTGCAGGAGAGTATTTTATAGTTTCTGTAAATGAGATGTTCTGTGTCGGTAAATTTTTAGCCTTAGAGAAACAACAACCCTGCAGTTGCATTTCACTCACTGGGATAACAGATGATTTAAACATCTTTCTTCACTACCTCTAACTGTTGAGCAGGATAGCTTCCTGTCTGGCAGAAAAGAAAACTTCTTTCCCCGTGGATTTGTTCTTTCATAAAGGTCAGCACAGCCTCTGCTTCACCTTTGTTACTTTAAAAAAAAAAGAATTCAGTAAATATACCAGCATATTTGCTAACCCTTGTGTTCCTAGGGCATTTTTTGCCTGTCTTTGTTAAGGAATTAAAAAAAGAAAGAAGAACAAATGAGAGAAATATATTTCTCATTGAAAATGTTTGCTTTATGATTTCGTAATATTTATATAACACCAGTCTTCAAACCCCCCTATGTTGGTATTTGGCAAGTATTTCTTCCATTGTCAAACTGAAAGTTATTTTTACCTAACAATTAAGGTTCATGCAAAGATGCTTCCTCAACAGTATTTCTTTCCACACAACTATTTTGTCATCTGACTGCTAACATAAAAAAGAGGATAAGTGTACTGCACTGAATCTTAAGGGATATTTTCAATAAAACAAGCTGACTGAATAAAAATCTGAGCACAGTTTCAATTTCTGGGCTCTTTGAATGTATTTTGGTGGCATATAATCTTCCAGTTGTTTGCCTTAGCTGTTAATTATAAGCTGATTATAAGTTTTAGCTACAGATTACTTCGTGTCTGATCTTACTAGTAATGCACTTTATATTTTAAAGGATCTGTCATAATTCATACAGCATGCAAATCCAACAAAGAAACCAGAATTATAACCTTGTTCAGTGTAATTTGAGGGACACTCTGAGCTACATGCAAACGTCAGTATTATTCTCTATATTCTCTTTGTTTGCATTATCATGAGGATAATGATAATCACCAAAATTTGGTCTTCTAGCAGACGAAAGGGCAAGGTGGTGGAGAGGCCAGCAGGAATGTATATTTTGAGAAGTCTTTGAAAAAAAAAAAAGGTTTTTGGGGCTTAGCAAAACCAAGGTTACCAAATTTAGTCTCTGGTTACAATAAGGTCAGTTTTACGTATGCCAAGTGAAGTTCTCAGGAGTCAAACAAACAAGATACTGCCTAATGCTTCACCCTCCTCCCACAGCCCCCATTACGTTACAAGTAAGAGGAAGACACATTACCAATTCCATCCTGAAGTGTGATGCAGCAAATATTTGTACATCCACTCATACCCCCAGAAATAAATAACAGCAATATTTTACAATCCAGAACATATCCCCTGCCTTAAGACAAAATTTTTCATTCATTCTTTTAAGCAGCCCTTAATGTCCCCCAGCACTGGCATTGGGTCCATCAGACGCCGAGCTCAGGCCAACAAGACTGACTGGGCACGCAGGCGAAGCCACCGTGGATCCCCGTGGTGAGTGAGGCAGCTGTCCTCACACACTAAGTAGTCCCTGACCAGTTCCTGTGTGCAGAGGACAGACTGAGAGAGTTGGGCCTGTTCAGCCTTGAGAAAAAATGACTGAGAGGGGACCTCATCAGTGTCGAGAAGCATGTGAAGGGAGGGTGTGAAGAAGATGGAGCCAAGCTCTTCT
>JAYRBT010000082.1:122821205-122934719 GCA_036023395.1 Myiotriccus ornatus | reverse complement strand
ATGACTGAGAGGGGACCTCATCAGTGTCGAGAAGCATGTGAAGGGAGGGTGTGAAGAAGATGGAGCCAAGCTCTTCTCAGTGGTGCTGAGCAATAGGACAAGAGGCAATGGGCAGAAACTGGCACACTGGAAGTTCCACCTGAGTATGAGGCAGAACTTCTTTACTGTTCGGTGACTGAGCACTGGAACAGGCTGCCCAGAGAGGTTGTGGAGTCTCACTCACCGGAGATATTCAGGAACTGTCTGGATGTAATCCTGTGCCACGTGCTCCAAGATGACCCTGCTTAAGCAGGGAGGTTGGACCAGATGACGCACCGTGGTCCCTTCCAACCTTACGCATTTTGTGATTCTGTAGTTGTGAGGTTTTGCTTCTTGAAGGAAGGGTAAGCATTGTACTACCTCTTTTACACACATATATGTCAAATCCTGAAATTCTTCCACCTCATGCCTCAGGAAGGGTTGGTTTTGGTTTGTAATATTCAATGATGCAATAAACAACAGTTTTCACTGTAAAAATGAGACTGTCCTTGCCTAATATTGTTCACTTGAAAGCAATTGTATTTTTATATTTTGATAATTTAAAAGTTTTCCATAACTTCTCATTTTTCTAATGTACCTACAAGTTTTCCTGCTTGCAGAAGAACTCTACCTTAGATTTTGGACACTTGTTGACCAGGGAACTTCCCCGGAAAAAATGTCTTCACAGGTAGACCCTTCAAAAGTACACCCTTGCTCAGTTAGCTCCACATTTCCAGCATGGGATTCAGGTTACGCTTCATGTGTTCAACCAGCAGTTCCAGCTGACCTCCTTAAGGCACACTTACTTGCCAAAGAACCTTTTTTTAGCGGTAGTATTTTTTAGTATCACTGACTCTTATTTCAGATCAGTTAATTTTTATTGCAGCCCATTTCAAAACTCTGGGTTGTTCTGAAATCCACTATCTGATTTTCTAAGTCTGTTTTTTTTCCGTGTAGCACATGTATTCCTAGAAGAAGGAACGCAATTAGAGGCTTTGTTAGTTTGAGTCAGCAGGAAGTACAGCTTCACACATCCAGCTCAATGATCCAAACCCCATTCTTACTTTCTATTGCACAGCCAGACGCTGCATATTTTAATTCCATTTTCACCCCCCAGTTTGCCTCCTGCATTTATTGCCTCAGCTATCTACGCAGAAAAATAAACTATGCTTGCAGATAAGGGACCGCATTCTTTGCTGATTATCCCAACAGGGCTAATAGCAATGAGACACCTGCATCTTTGCACAGCCACAGCAGAAGTTCTTTGCACTGCTAATAATTCCTCGGCACAGTATGCACCGAGTATACAGGAAGAAAGAGGAGGAGGTGGTGGGAGTCGGGGAAGGTCAGAGCATCTTCCTCGCTGCCGTGCGGCACCGGGAGCACCTCGGTGTGTACCGGCGTTTGAGCAAAACACCGGCTTTGCCAGCAGACAATGTCAGAGCCTCAGGTCCAGTTTAGGCTGTGCTGTTTGACAGGGTTTACTGCTGACGTTTTAAAGACAGTTCTGGCTCCCTCTCGTGGAAGATGAGCCACAGGCAACGTTTTCCCTATGCACAGGGCATACCAGTGCCGCCTTTATATATTTCTGGCCCTAAAGCTTACATACTACTAAGATAAACTATTTCATTATAGAGATCAAGAGGACCTCACGCTCTGATTTCTAAAAAAATAGTTCATTTATCTGCACTATCTTCCTACAGTAAACCACCCCACTCACCAGCACAATACTGCATTTCTTCATCAAATGTCATCAAAGCTTCACAAGGTTCCTTTCCTTCCTCAGCACTTCCATGACTCTGCCTATCTGATATCCACCTTGCCACCAACCTCTAGTTCCTCCATGCACCAGACCTGAAGATGGAAGATGCACTCAGCATCACAAAAATCATGACTACTTCTAAAATAAACAGAACCAATATTGAAGACAATATTTATATTTCATTCTTGTGGCTGTTTTCTGAGATGTTTTGAATTTTGTTTGCCGCACTTCTTTCATAGGAGTGAAATAAAAATGTGACACTGCAATCTGGTAAAGGAATGTCATATACAGAAGTAATACACATTTTCTTTTCCTTCCTTCATATTTCAATTCAGGTCTCCATGGAGCCATAAAATATGACATCATCTTACTAAATGCTCATGTTTATTTGATGGTCCTTTGTGATCTGAATTCCTTTGTTTCCTTCATTTAGCAGAAGAAAATGCAAAGTGAAACAAGAACCACTAAGGAAAAAAAGGCATTATCCAGACTTAAATCCTTCCCAGTGTCTCCCACATTGTGTGTGACTGGTGTTTCAGAAAATACCTTGATATTTCACTTTTACATGAAGTTTTCTTTGTGATGTTTATATGAGGTATTAATTGATATAGCATATCAAAATAAGCAACTGTTAAGGTCAGAATTCCACCACGTACCATGTTCATCACTGCACTTTAAGTACAAACCACATGGAAAAACTCGATTTTTCATACAAAAGCTATTTTTTAAAAAGGAAGTTGTAAATCCTTATAGATACAACAAGGAAAATAATGGCATTACTGCCATAATTGGAGTGTTCTGTAGCACTTAAAAACCAATCACTAGCCTAATTGTTCATTAATAAACTAAAGCAAGTAATTTTTATCTGACATGTTTTATTTTTGTCTATATAGTGGTAATAGATATTGCAACTGATAAGTAAAAAAAAACAATCCATAAGACTGTCAATAAGAGAGGTGTATGATTTTACACAGAAGCATCCCTTAGAAAAGGGTTACTTGCATTTTTCTCAGCCTCCACTGGTCTCTGTGTGTTCCAGCACAGTGGAATGTTGAATTTCCCTTCATGTCTGCGTAGAGAACAAATAAACACAACAGCTGCTTCCTAGGAAAGTGCAGCCAAAATAAGTAATATGGGTGCTTCTGGAGAAAGAGTGGACACCTCCTACCCCTCCCACATGTACTCTAGGCTTGAATATGTCTGTATAATCCAAATCCAATCCACAGCAGGCTACTCAATTATCCTAAATTCAACTGTTTGGTTATCCTAATCCTTCATACTGTGTGAACACTCATATTAGCAATAAAGTAAATAACAGTAACACTGAGTACAGTGACCCTTGAGAGAAAGCAATAATTTTGATTTGAAACTTCTCTACTAGTGAAATCTGACAGAAAAACCAAACATACTTTGGAAATTCATACGCTTCATAAATTGAGGGTGTTACGGTGATAATATATTTTCTCTTACATTTGTTTTGTGTTTTATTTTCACTTGTAATTTCCAGAAAAACAAATGCCCCTTGTAAAGAATCTAATTTACACTAATATGAATCTTGAAAGGACAAATGAAGATTAGTCAAGAAGAACAACATACCTTCATTATCGTTCTTGCGACTGGTCTTTGCAATGCCTTCTTTCAGTATTTTGAGGCAATTGATAATCAGCAAATTCAGATCTACCAGAAATTTAGCCTCCTAATTGGAAGAATCAAGTGGCAAAACTGATGCTGCCAATGTTGGTGGTTCTCAGGGAGCCAGAGCTCTCAGCAAAGGTGACTTGCCCAGAATAATATTTTTTCTGGCAAAAATATTCTTTAAAATATGATATGAAAGTATAAAACAAAAAACCAGAAAAACCAACCAACCAAAAAAACCCAACAAAAACCACCCCTGCCCCAAAAAAACCCACAAGAAAACCCAAACCAAACAAACACAAAACCCAAAAAAACCCAAACAAAACAAAACGAAACCCCAAGCGTGCCTCCTTATTCCACACTTGCACATAATCAGAAATTACATTGTGTTGCAAATTGTTCCACGCATAACAAGAAATTTGTGAGAGGCTTACAGGAATGTCAAAAATTATGCATGTTTTGCTAAAAACTCCAAAACTCTGACAAAATCACAACTTAAGTTTTCTCCCCATCATTAAAGGGCAAGAAAATATTTTATTTTTATGTAGGTAACCAAATTATACCTTAATTGCTTAGCAACAATTGATTTTAAGATGAGTGATCAGTTCTTGGAGACAAAGTGTAAACTAAACAAAACCAGGAGTTACCGGGAGTTAGTTCTTTAAATAATCATTAAAATCAAAGAAACACTGTTTTCTCTCACCAGAAAACTACTCTTTTTAAGTACCAGCTTCAAAGAATCACAGCAGGTACATTAGTGTGGCTTTGCTAAATCAGTTCTTGCTTTTAATTATGTAGAGGATATACAAATACTTGTATCAAAAAAAAAAAAAAGTGAGTATGAGAGACAGTGTGTAGTGTATTGTAAGTATTTTCTATAGCTCAGGACTGAAAGATACTATTAAGTCATTTAACCTTGTCTTCGACAACCTCCTAGCAACAGTGTTTTCATATTGTTCCTACAGCTTTTTTTTTTTTTTCCAATCACTGCCATAACATAAGCTAAAAGCTAAATTACAAAAATGTGTTTTTTTCTGTTTGTTAGAAGCCAACTTCCAGAGTCTAGCCTGAGTTATCTGCAAACTAACTACAGGCATCAATCACCCATTAGTTTATCTAGCACTTTCCCGTTGTGCTCAGTCTCTAGGTTTATCTATGACTAACAATCCCATTCTTCCTCTTTGGTAGACAAAAATCAGCCAGTTAACTTCCTTTTGCACCAGAGGATCTATGTCCCTTAATGTCAAGTGCCTGAATCTGTTCTTGTCAACTTTTATTTTTCTTGTTTATGCTCCAGTTGTCTCCTTACAGATTTCTATTTCAACAGGGCCCTACCACTAATATTTCCTCTCTCCACAGCAAATGTTTTCCCTGATGATCTGCCAATTCTCTAGGCCCACAAGCGAGAAAGTGATCTGGCATGATTATTCCTTAAAATAAGTCATACAAGCTGGCAAGGAAATTAAACCAAACAGTTCTTCTACAGAACATGTCAGACATCTGTTCCAGTGAAAGAAATGTAGGAATCTGAATAGAAGCCTCTAAACATGTTAAATATGAAGTGTGATTACCTGGGCCAGTTAGCATAGCTGAGAATGGATTGGGTTAATTCATGCAGGCTGGATGAGTGGCAGAATAAGCCTGGTGGAGAAGAGATATGCAGTTACCCTGTGCCACGACAGCAAACCCTTCACAGAGGGGTAATGGAACTTTTTACTCTGGAAGTGACCTGGTGAAGGTGAGGAGACATAGCATCCTGTCAGAAGAGTTACCCTTACTGTCGTCCAAAAGTCTGTCTCCTTGTGTTGGTGCAGAAGAGCAAATTCTACTCATGATTGCAGGGAAGAGTTTGGCAGAGAAGGCGAAGAAAGGAGTGAGAGAAGACTTCCAGTGGTCAGCAGTGCTGCTAGGAGAATCAGCTGTGTATACATAGGCAGGTCAAGTAGTAGACTCATTATGTGCTAGTTTAACATTTCTGGGGAAAAAAAGAGGAAGAAGAGCAGTGGAGACCAAAATAGAATAGTTTCACTGAACTGATTGTATTTCACTGACAGACAAGAAATACACCTCAAAAAAAAAAAAAAAAAATCTGAAATCAAGAAGAAAGTATACAACAGGAAATGAAGGAGGAGCAAAAATCTTTTTGAAGCATGAAGGCAGAATGAGGCTGTCCAAGGCACAAGGCAAAGGTCGTAAAGGACAGAAGAAAATGCACTGTCCACACATATTATAATGGGAAAAGCATAGAAAGAGATGGCACAGAAAAAGGCAATGTTTATTCATTGCTTTATAGTCACACTCACTAGTTTGTGTTTTGCTTTTGTATTGACTCACTCCTACCAGCTGCAGTTCTTTCACATCTTCCTATTGTAATGCTTATTTTGCTTCTCCTTCACCCAGAACTCCGTTAGCTCAGAGAGTTTATTTCCAGTATTTATCCTGTCCACCAGCATGG
The DNA here is from genome assembly GCA_036023395.1 of Myiotriccus ornatus. Lineage (NCBI taxonomy): Eukaryota > Metazoa > Chordata > Aves > Passeriformes > Tyrannidae > Myiotriccus > Myiotriccus ornatus. Next base: position 122,928,849 of record JAYRBT010000082.1, on the reverse strand, counting down.
ATTATACCCCTCATAGTTCCATGGCACCTGAGACCTTAAAAGCACAATCTCCATCACCTAGGCAACACATGGGTTAGCATGGAACACAAATCAGATCCTTGCAAAATACATATTCTATTTCTTTCATAGCATTCTCAGTGACAAGCTTGTGTGAAATTTGAATTCTAAGTCACACCCCCAGCTAGTTATGCATTGCCTTGGCTATATTTCTCTTACTGTAAAAGCATGTCATAAATAACAATATCAAAAGCCCTAATAATGGCAAGACAGATTAAATTTACTGTTTCCTCTCTGTTCAAATGATGTTATCCTTACAAAGAAAGAAATAATACTGGCTCAACACAACTTGTTGATCACAATTCATCTCATTTTGATCTTTCAAATCAAATATCTTTAGAATTTTTATTCCAGGACTCATCTGGAAATTGTAATTATTTGATTGGTCTACAATTGTGCACCCACACCTACTTTTTATCTTTCCTTTCTTCCTCTTTCTTACTTAAAATAAGTACTGTATCTGTTTTTTCAGCACTTTCTCTGTCTTTCTCAAGTCAGTAGAAAGTGCAAGCAGCTCTGACTTTCAAACCATTTCAAACAATTTTGAGGCTGAATAAAATGATGGCTGATGCAACATGCATCAATTCTATTATTTGAGAAGAACAATAGCTCTTAACAGTATAAATTACTGACATACCTCCCTACAAAGATTATTTCCAAATAGCTCAGAATCAGAGGCAAACAAGCCTGTTTCCTTCCCCCTGTTGAAATTAAGAGCATTGATATAAAGTCTAAAGTTTGCACTTCACATGCAGTAAAAAATGAACTATAATATGTTCAAGTAATCAGTAAAAATTCTGTTAATCTTTTATGTAAGGGTGTATCTGATAACCTATTAAAATAAAGAAAGAAAAAAAGGGAACAGACAGAGGAAAAGATTAATATAATAGAATATAATGTTTACACTAATGAAGGTCATAAAAATGACAAAGATACTATAGAACTTATTTCATGGAATTGTTTTGTTTTGTCTCCTCATTTCTGGATCAAAGGACTTGAATAGCCAAATACTTCTAATCATTACATTCCAAAAGTAGAACACAGAGTAGCCTGAGAAAGGAGTCTTGGTTGAAATCAAAGACAAGAAAATAATCCATATCTCATAACACATGTCTAGTATTCGACACTTTAGATTTTCTTCCTTCATGTTTGCTGATTCATTTCTCGACTCCTTCTTTCATGGAAGTCTCAGCTATTCAGTGTGACAACCCTCATTCGTATATCTTTTGAACAACAACATAATTTTTACCTAGTGCTGACAGCTTGTCATCTTTCCCCCAAGAATTCATATTGAGAGATTCTGATCTTGTGGTATATCCAAAATTGAAAGGATCTGCTTTTGGTTTTTGCTTAGTAAGCTAAAATATATAAAAAACTGTGGCATGTGAGATTGCACTGAAGTACTGAAATTCATTTTCATTTACAATTCAGTGCAATTCTCTGGGTTTTAACCCTTTATTTAAAAGGAAGTTTGTCAGAGAAATCCTTCCCTGTTTGAGAACTTGGAGGATTAGAGCTCAGGATCAGAAGGACAAGGACCCAACTTCTCCCAGTACAAGCATCCCTACCTGGAACCTGTTTTGCAAAACTGGTTCAAGACACAGAACTCAAAGAGCATTACACTACTTCTAGTTATTTGTACTGGCAGTGTTTGACCTTCTCTCAGGAGAAAGTCTTCTGAAGCAATTTTGCTGCTTCCAGTTCCTTGTTCTTTCTGCAGTGTCAGGTTCAGAAATGAAGCCTTAGCCTACAGAAACTCTGGGGTTATACTGTCACCAATTTCAAAACCTGAAAAGTTGTTTTTAGAGTCTACATCTTTCAGACATGCCTATACCCAAAATCATGACAATAAAGGTAAATATCCAGCATCATGGAGTTTTACTCATATAATACAATCCTCACAAATTAGGCTAGGTAAAAATCTATTTAAAATATATCTCATGTATTAGACCACCACAATTTCATGTCATACTATTGAAGAAGATGAAGTCTAATAAACACACACACACACACACACACAGACCTCCCAAAAAATCCTGAAAGTAGAGTGCATATGCAAACCAGCAAATAAATATAAAATTAATAGTTTGTTCAAGTTTGTTTAGTTGCTTTTTTTTCAATTGAGAGAAAAGACTTGGGTAGCTGTAATTATATTGCAGGGAGCATTACCCTTATTTAATGGAAGTTCTCAAGTGCTTTTATGACGGGGTTATATCACCACAGATATACAAAACTCACTACTTCGTTTTGCAGTCCCACAAGATCCATCTGCTCTGCAGAACTGCATGAGATACCATCCTATAAGCACATAGTCTGGAGCAGTGCCTGCTCAACATGATCAGCCAGCTGTCTTAAGGCCACAAGTAAGAATTCCAAAACCCTTCAATGAACAAATATTTAGAGCATCCATGTCTGCAAGAATGTTTTCTTGCTACGTTTTTCAAACCCACACAATAATGTTCAGAACACAAAGGCAGCAAAAGGTCTCTAGAAAATGGCATCCCAACATCTCTACTTCTTTTAAGCTCTGCAAAACTCGTACATGCACTCTCATACAAACTCACACATGGTCATAAATGTAATCTATCATAATTTGTTAGGCATCACAAAGCTAGGGACAGAACTACGAGCACACTACAGTGTCATTCACTTTTGACCTTTGCTGCTTAGAAAAGGGCAAACAATTTCCGGTTCTGCTCCATTAGGAAAAACTTTCACGAAGAAGGACAGAGCTCTGTTAGGACACTTCAGACATACTCCTAAGCCCTGCTCCTGCACAGTGGTAGCACAGCACCACGTACAGAAGAAAAACACCCTGAAGACCAAAACACATTTGGTTTTCTCTAGCTTCGCCTATCAGGTTGTCTGCAAACTGCAAGGCTTCATAATTCCCTCTCTCATGTTGATTATCTGATTTAGAACAAAGCACGAGTTTATATTACAGCCACTCCTTCTGTCAAGACATTGAGTTTCTTTGCTTGTAAGCCAAGTGCTAACTGGCTTTAAATAAGCTTTCTTCAGTAAAATACTGACAACAATTAAACACTTCCAAATTTGGCTTAAGTTGATTATAGTTCCAAGGTCTGGGAGTCTTGGTTTTAACAATCTTATATATTCTATTGAGCCTTAGAGATTTTTTTTTTCCTGAACACAAAAACTTAAATCTCATTTATTTTTGTCACAGAAAAGGGTTTTCCAAGTCCTATATAATCCTTTTACTAAAAAGGAAGAAGCTCTAAGGGAAAAAACCCAAAGATTATAGATGTTTTGTAGTCTGTGACTACATATGAAATGTTACTAGTACTATGACAGGTGTTTTTTGCATACTGGTAATTGGTCAAAACCCAACTGCACAACAACTTAAGAATGCATTACATGTATAAAATCCATAGCAGAATTCTATGAAATAGGAAAGTAAAACCTGTGCTTTTTAAGAGATACTGAAGGAAGCTTTTGTAATATTCAGATAGTAGGTATTGGTTGTGGTCTAACCACGAAAGAAGCCTAACAGATTTATGTCCAACACCTCCTGTATTATAGTTTGACTTAGTGCTACAAGGAAGTAGATTACTTAATACATGAATCACTGAAGTTTATAAAGGAAGGTTTCACATCCTTCACTGTCAGCACTTCACACCCTCATTTATCATACCATTATGACACCACTTCTCAGAGTGGTGAGAGTAGACCTGAATAGATTTGTAGTCCAGAATTTTAGTATTAACTAGGAAGACAATAGGTATTCCACAAAGTGATCCACTTCTGCACAGGTTGTGTGCATTCTTGGAAAGAATTTCATTCTTTCCAAGAATGCAGAGTATGGGTCCAGAAGGAGACACCTATAAAGGATAGCACATTAGGAAATTTTGGTGCATTTGGAAGGAATTAGTAGAAGTTAAACTACTATAAAAAAATCATCTAATCCATTTGTGAAGCACATACAATTTCAGATAGCTACATACAACAGAAAGTCAGATTGTTATAATCTCAAATAAAATACATTACACCTTGTTAAACTGGCATTTGTTAAGGACATGGCCTAAAACAACAATGAGCTACGGGGAAAGTTTCATACCCACTGTAATATACAAATTCAGTGTGTAAAGCATAAGCCATTTAAGTTTCCAAATTGGCAAGACTACAGCTCCTGTTATCAGAGCACAGTATTTGATGTTATTCCCCAAACATGTTTTGTAGCTAATAAAAAGGTAAACATGTCTATGCAGAATTTGACTTTGCAGACTAGATAGACTGCTGAGTTTCATTTGGTATGCGCTGGCCAAAATCTGTCACGCTAAACAAGCACTGCATAACACGTCTCTCCCAACCCCTGAGCTGTGCTCCAGTTACCTAAATCAGGAGGCCAAGGACAGGAACTCAGAATGGCTTGGGAATTTGTGGTTTTGGAGATGAGACTGAACATATATTCTCACTTTTTGGCAAGCTGCTGAATTTAGGTGACTTTCTTCATTAAAGAGTTACTCAGAATTCTCAAAAGTGACTTCAGAGATCAAAAACTGTATTCATCAAAATGTAAGATCAAAACTATATTCATCTCGGTCACAGAAGGGAGATAGTCAAAAACAAAAAGCATTTTTGCTCAATAAATCTTTTTTATTCTAAGCTCAAACAGTATGTGTTTTACAAACCATCTGAAATAACATGGCATCTTGAGATATACAATTATTCACTTTAATTAAAAAGTACCAGGTACTTTATGACCACCTGTATTACTCAATACTTAAGTGGCAGATTTCAGAAATTTTTTGGCTTACTAATCTGTTTGACTTGAAGCTCAATCAGAGATAATAAACATATAACAGAAATAATTCTTCTGGTTTCTAATTGGTCTTCATATCCCAAAATTACCTTCTGCTTTGTGAAAACATAGAGCATTACTTCTACCTAATGGGTCATTTTCTTCAGGGTAAGAGGTAAATGACCTATTAGATAAAAAATAATTATATCTGCATGCTTCTTTTTCTGTGTCAGAGAAACAACTGAAGGACACTTAGCAGTGGTGGTTCTGAGTGTGTAGCCACCACCTTGATTGTTAATGACAGCACTAAGTGACAGTGGCACTTGGATGAAGCAGTTACCTGCATAATAATCATTGTGGTGCATGCCACTGGATTCAGTTAGCAATACACTTACCAGTTTATCTGTTTATCACTCTACAAATCAAATAAACTACCTTTCAGCCTTGACACTTCTAATGATACTACTTATTCAGAAGTATATATCTCTGAAATCAACCTGTATTCGTGCCCCTACAAGGGCAAAAAAAATTGATTATCTCGCAGATGGCACAGAGAGGAGAAAGCAAATAAAATTTTCATTGGTTATTAGAAAGGAGGATTGGAAATCAGATTGCTTTTTGATAAAGGACAAAACAAATAATAAATTACATGAGAAACAGCATGAAAATGCATCCATCAGATGCAACACCTTTTATTTTGGCCCTACCAATATGGAGCAATGGAGCACTTTCCATGAGCCTTTGCCACTCATTTCTCTGCTGCTCCAGAACAGACATCCTTCTTTCACAGCCTGTTGCAAGCACCTTCAAACAGCAAGGGAAGGGCACCCTTTAACATTTGCACACACAGGCAAACACTGGCAGATACCTGCAAAAACCAGCACAGCCGACAGATCGTATCAAGTTTTAACTGGAACAGTAAAAATGTTTTGTGTGAGCTACGCCAACTTTCTCCCACTTGCAGGCAGGTAGAGTGAACAAGTTACATCTTAGCAAGTATTTTCCTTTAGCGCCTGTCCTCCTTTCAGAAGTCAACCAGCCGGTTTTTACTTAACTTTTCCTAAAATAATCTATCAATAATATTTTCAGGCTGAGAGCAGACACACCTTTATTCAGTTTAAAAGTAAAGGGACACAAGAATAAAGCAGCAGCAAAAAAGCCATCAGACAAACAATTTTACGTATAATTAAAGCTAAGCATTAGGGTCATCCTGGGGCTTTTGTTAGCTTAAAAATCCTATTCTGGTCTACCTCCTCCTCTCCAAGTAGCCTTGGAAGTGAAACAAACCTTTTTTTTGTGAAGTTATTCTTAGTAAAGGATGACTTTTGGGTTAATCTGATAATAATAAAAGCTAAAGGCATCTTACTTAGAGAAAAGTGCTTTATTCACTTTTCCCACACTTCTATTGTGTCATTTGGTTTAATCTCCTAATTCTTCAGCACTTACTACAAAGATAATGAAAAATAAAACCCACATGTGAATCCCAGTCCTCACTTTCAGGAGTACTTCCAAATTGTAAACAGTGGATAATTTGATTATAAAAAGCGTGAGCATTGTGGGGAGCAGCAGCAGGCAGGTCTCCCTTAGTAAGGAAGGCAACATGGCTTATACGTTGCCTTGCTTTACAGGTTGCTTTACTTACAAATGGGGTCAAAGTATTCTGCATTCCTGATTGTACCTGAAGCTTTTCCACACTGTCTAGCTTATAGCCTTGTTCCAGAAATTGCTGTGTGGCCCATAAGACAGCGTAGCACAAACTGTACCTCCATACATGCCGCCAAGCCCTTCCAGGTTGACCTGTTTCAGGCACATCTCTCACCTGACTTACTGTTTTGTTCAGCTGCTGACTCTGTGGGATTGACATGCAGCCCATGGCAGTAATTTCACAGGTAGCACAACCACAGCCTGCCTCACATTAAGAGAAACGTGCAGAGCACTGCCTGAATGAGAGTGATTTCCAGACTACTCACTTTTTCCCCTTCTCCTCCCATTTCATTGGTGCCCCTGTTTGAATAGGACCAGTCCAATGGGGTATTGTAATTTAACAAAGAAAAACCTATGCTGGCTGTGGCTGACAATTGATAATTTGAGACTTTTCCAAGGAGCACCCCAAGTACGGGTACATTTGCTGTACCAGAAGTGCCTTAAGGGATCGTAGGACAAGTGTGAGAACACTGTGGCACAGGGATTCCTTTCTAGCATGTTTTTCAGAAGCAACTAAAGACAATGTTTATGATGCCATGATGTCTGCAAGGCTCTTCATCTGTGGAAGAAGATGTGGCAGTTCTAACACCTTACAAAGCACTCCTGATTTAGGGGCCCGGGTTGTCAGTAATGGACTGGCACTCCCAAAGAGATGCATATCCCCCTGCTGAAACCCTTATTCACCTCCCTAAATGTCCCAGTCACACAGTCTTACCTCGACACATCTTCAGCTGCCTTGCTCACAGCCTTGCCCTAATCTTAACCATACACGGAAAAAAAGGCACTAAACTGTATCATCTGGGTCAGAAAAGATAACAGACAGCACTGGGTGTGACACATAGAGAAAATGCCACAGCTTCTCAGTGCCCATATAAAAACACATCAGACAAAACTGGTGGCAAAATGGAACTCTGCCTGTGAAATGACTTGTAAATTACTAGCGAGTTATTTTTCCTTCCAAAACTGTATGACCCAGAATTCCAACAAATAAGCCATGAATAAGAAATAAGGGATATATGATACATTCCTTCAGCACTTCTGGAGAGAAAGGGTTTAAAAACTGCTGAGTCAGGGAACCTTTACTATTGATATACCAACCTTCATTAGCTGCCTCTTCTATTGCTGTTTTTTTCTTCAAAATTACATTCTTTTTTAACACCTTGAAAGAGACTAAAATCTGCAATGTGAAGTGGGACATTCTAGAACATGTTTCTGAATCACAACAGCCTATTAAAGACTGATTAATTAGACAGTAGTAATTGTGGACACGAGGCAAAGAGAGTCTTGACAGTCAAGTTTAGCACTGATTCTTCACTATCATTTTGAAAATTGCTACTGTTTAATATTTTAAGAATAATTTCTGAATGTAACTTAAAACAATTTTTAAAAAGCTACTATTAACCACTCACTCATTTATTCCCTTTAGTTTTATAGCTTACATTGTTATTTCATCCCTTTTCTGTAGGTTAGAACAATTTCAGATCACTCTTTAGGAGACAGTGTTGCTACCCCTGCTGAAGGAGAAAACACAAATCAAAGTTAGTAAAAGGCTCAAACACCACAGAACAAGCACACACAAATCCATTCACTGCTTCCAAGTCAGCCCTTTAAAATGGATATGATAAAACAGAAAATACAGAACCTACACACTGTTCTTACAAAATGCTTTGGCTTGATCTTCATGTAATATATAAGTGTACTTTGTTAAAAAAAGAAATTCAAGTCTTAGCATGCACCGTTTTGATTTGTCAAGTCATGCTTATTGAGCAAACTGCATTAACACATCATATTTTAACTGTAATTTTTCTTCTTTCTTAACCATCTCCTCCCGCTCTAACCATGCACAGATCTCACACTCACTGCAAACAATGGAGAAAGGCATATTTTTAATGGTTTACAGTACTATTACAATGTAATTTGTAACCTTCAAAGATAGGTATGTGTTTGGAATTATTTTAGGGTAACTCCAGACAGCAGCATAATAAATGTCAGAGATAACTCAAATCTTCGAAGGGAAAATGTTCTTTTTTCATTCAAGCTTCAAATCTGCAAACTAATATTTTGCTTAAAAATAAACATGTAAGTGAGGCATGCTTAAATTGGACTAAAGAGACACATGCTTGTGGGATTGGACCCACAAAGTCCACACAATAGGAGTTCTCTGCTTTAAGCCATTTCTTTCTACTGATTGGTTTTATATTAAATCAGTTTTAAGAACAGACTTCCTCTTCAAGATAGTTTACTACCATGCAATAAATGCAGCTTCTTGGTGGTAAAGAATACATTTCATAAGGTTTTTTAAGTGCATGGATTTAAAGACACTGCTGGACAAAACAAATCAAGTAAAAGTTGATCAAGTAAAATGATATCAAGACTACGAAGACATCATTAGCAAAATTAAAAAAAAAAACCAAACACCTGAAATTCACAGAATTCATCACATTTAAGTTTGTTTTCACACTTGGAGAAGTTATTCAGCTTTATGTTGTGTTTGTAGGACACAGAATATCCTTTCCTAAAATAAGAATTCATAATTCATAATTCAGAGAAAGGCTTAAAAAAACTAAAACTAAAACGAAAAACCCAAACACTTCTTTCAGATGGAGAAAAAATGTCTTTCAATTAATTTAGTAACAGACTTAAATCTTCAACGGAATTGTTGTAACAGGACACATACATTTACTAATCCAAACCAAAGATTAAAAAACCTTTAGCACCTTGCAGTATACTTCCAAGATTTAATACCTGAAACTTATTCGTCAAGTAGGCACTTGTTCTAAAAGAAGTGCATATTTAATTTTACTCCCCAGCACAGTGGTTCCAATGACTTTGCTGTAACTTTTCAGGGTGACTCTCTGGCTGCCTTTAAAACCAGGAAGAAGACTTCCAGTTTACTTAAAAAAAAAAAAAAAAAAAAGAAAGAAAGAAAGAAAAAAATCAAAAAGGAAAAAGAAAAGAAAAGGAAAATAAAGAAATGTAAAAAATAGAGTAATATTTCCTTAACAGTTTGCCTAAAACCAACTCACTAAACATATTTTCTCAAGACAAATAATGGACAATGAAGAGGAAAGGAGAAAATTAAAAAGTTCCATAAATGCTTTTTTGTACTCTATATGTAATTTTGTAAAAAAGAGAGACCACTAAAAGACACATAGGTTTACTCAAATAATAAAATATAATTGATTATTATTTTGGAAAAGAGGCTTTTAAAAGCACAACACCAAAACCAAGGGAAACTCCGAGACTCTGAAGTACAATGGAATTTTCATAATTTCAATATGGTCCTCTGCAATGACCACTGTTGGTCCACTACCAAACCTTCCCTCGGCCCTAAAATGGCACTTTTTAAAGTAGGAAAAGCAAAAGAATATGCATTGACAGAAACCCACCCCCAAGCCCTTGTTTCTTCTGTGCCTCACTAAAGAAGGAAGAGGATTTTCATAATTTGTCCTGGCTGAAATATTCATTTCTCCCACATTCAGTCTCCTCTGAGGCTCCAAAGCAGATGGCAACCAGCTCAAATGACAACCAGCTCAAAAGCCTCCTCTCAGTGGACGGGACTGCCCCACTGGAACCTCTCATTGCCACAGAGCTGATGCAAGCAGACGATGTGAGCCGGGGGTACGGTACCAGCTGGGTTTCAGGCACACCCGAGGCACCAGCAAACAAAGATCAGGAACAATTCTCAGGCCTGAGGGAAGCTGGGGGAAAGCCTGATTCATTCACCAGGCTCTGGGACGAGAATGTGCCCCTGGCAGCCAAGAGTGAGGAGCCTAATTCCCACTACTACTGCCTCACACCACACCATCTCCTCCACACTGGTGGTGCTGCTCTTAGGAAACTTCCCCTTCCTAGTGGCGATTTCTCAAAATACCTTTATTTGGCATGTTGCTTTTGATAAATCTTCATTGGCATCTTCCTGTACATCAAGACAGGAAGAGAATGTAATGACCCATTCCTTTCCACAGCTTGATATAAAAATTTCCTGTGAGCTTCACACACATTCACAACTCTTATCTAAATAATTTTCCAGAAATATTGTTTCCCTTTTTTTTATCTAAATTTAATTCTCAGCAAATAAAAAGAGACACATATATTATATTTGAGTGAATGTAACATATAATTCTGCATTAAAAAACAGTTTAGCAGTCAATTCATGTGGGTTTTTTCAGTGCTTACCTCAGTGACAGGACAAATGATTTGTACACAAAAAGTAGCAACAGTAATTCAAAAACATGGGTGTTCTGGTGCAATGACAAGATTAGGTCCCTTGGTCTTGCCTAAATACAACAGAAGATCAGAACTTCCCAGACCCAAGTATCAAGCAGAGTTTTGGGTGCGCAATAAATGTAACACCAAACCCCAGTTAAGTAGGGATTCTCTTGTGGGTTGGGATTTATTTAGAGGGAGGAATAGGGGAGAATATGTCTCTTCTTCTCCCCATCCCCCATAGTTAGTTGAGAATAATTTAAGTACCAGATACATTTATTCTTAAAATAAGAACATAACAACAGCGGCCACATTTTCCTGAGTTCCAATAGTTTGTGACAACTGCAGCAGATACATTTTATTCCAAAATGAAATAAAAAATTTATAACTTTTTAACTAATGTTATACAATAATACAATCAGTGGTGCTGTAAGTTTGCAAGCAGCTTAAAGTGAAATCTAAAATCATGATCAAAAAACTTTTCCAAGCTGACAAGTAACAGCTACAAAAAGACAGCAACATTCTCCGAAGTACTTAGTCTTTAGAGAACTGAATCTTAACAAGAAATTATGTGCTTTGCAATCATGTAGCCACCCAACAATTTTAGTATTATGTTGAAGGTTAATATGTAATGCCTGCTTTTCTAAGAATAAATTTGACCAGGCCAGGAGACAACTAGATCTCTAAATTTAAACTTGTTTAAAGAAACTATCCTCATGAAATGTACTGAACAGAATCAGAATATGTTCATACATGAACAGATAAAATTACTGGTGCCTTTCAGTTGTTAGCTACGTGGTATCTCCTGTTATTGTTTAAAAAATTATTTTCGAAAACAGTGTGAAATTAAAAGCTGCACACATTTGCAGCAATGCCCTGCATTGGACCACACCTTTCCAGAGATTGCTTATTTGTAGACTTAGTCAAACTATTTACATAGTAAAGCCAATATACCTCTTATTAAAACAGTCATGTCTAAAAATTGTCAAGGTATTATAGAGAAGTGGGAGACCTAACGTCTCAGAAATTCTATTAAAGGTTTCAGTTTTATTCTCTCCCCGAAGGTTTCACCCACAGCCACAGTCAAGTCACAGCTTAATTCAGCTCCAGAGGGAGAGCTCTCTATTTACAGCTCAGCACCGTGTTCTCAAAAATAGGCTAACTCATACCAGTCATTTAAACAAGGTAAGTCTCAGATGGGATAAACTTTTACATCTTCAGGACTCCTTTCGTGATTTCCTGATAAAAACGCATTGTTAAGATGATATTCACACAATTGGTCTTATATTAATTCTTCTAATATTACAGTTTGTTGATGTCTGTTTTTCCTTTAAAAAAATATGCAGTTACATCTGCATAACATATTCTTCTAAACACTCGAATTTTATCTCTCTGTAGGTGATCTTTTCAGGAAAAAAAGATTGCTAAATCACTAAAAGAAGTACTTTGAAAACAAAGTGCATATAGTGATTCAAAATATTTTTAGAAGCACATCAATGTTATAGAAAAAGCTTGAATATTTAAGCACCCTCTACATACAAATATATCAAATAATGTCTATATTACAAGTTTATGCCAACAGTCCAGAGTTAGGTCATCTAAGAGGGATTGACTGGGATCTAAATACATGATAAGGCAAAGTAAAGATAACACCAGCTATCTGCCACTTTGACGGAGAAAAATTTCCTATACATTTAACAGACTTTTCATCTTAAAAAAAAAGATAAGACTCTGCCACTATTGAAGAAGAAAGCAAAATTCCTGTTAAGACAGCATCACCTTTCAGTCATGTTTCCGTTAATGTGTAAAGCTGCTATGCTGACTTCTTGCATCAATCACATTATTAAAAAAAAAAAAAAAAAAAATTTGAAGTAATTATCAGTCTTTCTGATATTTCAGCCAGGAAAATAACATCAACAAAGCAGCTAAAGAGATTTTCCTTTATATTTTACGCCTTCACAACTTACTAACATCTGCATAAACTACCTAATTTTGAGAGCACACTTACTGTCATAAGAAATTGGAAGAACTACTTGCCAGAAGGAAACTTGATATTGGTGGGTTTTGCATTACTGGAGCTTTATAGTGCAGCTTTTTCAAAACATTTGAGTATTGAAAGTGTAAGTCTCTAAGTGTCAGACGCTAGAAACAGATAAATTTGCTTGCATTACACTAGGTACAAATCCCCTCCAAAAAAAGAGTCCCGTGGCATTTTCTGACCCGCACATGCCAGCAAATTCAAATGTACAGAGGGATGTTTTCAGACAATATTTGACAGAAGTTGAAAAATAAAACAATAAATGAAAAAGAAAAAGTGACAACTTAAGACACAATAAGAACTAGATCATTTTCCTATTAGTGAGTAAAAGTCCTTGTCCAGATTCAAAACCTGAACAATCCATCATCACATCCAACCTCACAGTCATTAAGGAAACAAGCAATAACAGGTGTTTGCTCCTTGTATGGAGCTGTGTTGATACTAATCATTATTCTTTGCCTGAATATTATGGTAGTGATGTGAAATTATAACTAAAGTCAACCAGCTCAAAGCTGAAGGGGTGGAAAACCATCTCCCTTTTGAATCTTGACAGAATACTTCTGTAGAAGGATTCATTAATTTTTTGCCAAAGAAAAACTCATGAGAACTGTATAGCCAATCCAAAGCAGAGTATAATTCAGAGACAACAAAGAAGAGTAAGTACCTCCTCACACAAGAATGAAGTGGCACAACTTCAGTAAGAGAGAATGGGAGGAAACTATCCTGAGCAGTCCATATATTTGCTACTTGATATGCACACTCCAGTATCTATCCCCCCCTTAGAAAAGCACTCTAATGAGAAGGGAGCGGGGTTATGGAATCAGCTCTCTGTGCTCATGCAGAGCAGGAAAAGAAAAACACCTTCCTGAGCCATTCCCCATCCTTTCTTAATCCTTTCAGATTTCTCAGGATGAACTTTGCCGCCGGGAGGGTGGGGGGGGAGGGACAACACGAAGAACTCCGCAAAAAAAAACCATCCACCTTCCGCTTCTGACCCTGTGCCAAAAGCCTGGAGTAACCCTTGACCTGACACGGAGCCCTCTTGGTAGTCGCGCCTCCCACAACCCACCTAAGGGCAGCTGAGGAAGCGACGGGGCAGCGCAGCACCTCTCAAACCAACCCTCTCTCCTCCAAAAGCCCGACTCCACAACACGGAGTGGTGCTGTGGTTTTTTTTTTTTCTTTTTTTTTTTTTTAGGATATCCTCCCCGCGGATGAGCGGATCTTTCCACGCGCACTGCCAAGGTCCATCCTTCCCTCCCCTGGCCGCACACACGGCACTGGGCGTGTAGCCGGGGCTCTATGTAACCCCGCCGGCACGGCTCGGCCCCGCCACAGCCGCTCCGCGCCGTCCGTCCCGGGCGCTCCCGACCCTCCGGCAGCGGAGCGGGGATGCCTCCAGCGCCGGCGGCCGGACCGCCGCCCGCCGAGCCGCGGGCAGCTCCGCCGCGGCGGAGCAGAAAGTGAAAGTACCTGCGGCCGGCGGAGCCCCATGGGAAAGGCAAAGCCCGGCCGTCCCGCCGCCGCCTCTGACAGCGCCGCGATCCCGCTCGGCGGGCGGGCGGCCGGGGGCTGCTGAGCCCGCCCGGCCGCCGCGGCCCCTCTCGGCCCCTGCGCGGCGCTCCGCGGGCTGCGGGCGCCATGGGCGACACGGCGCCGCCACCATGACCGCGGAGCCGTCGGCGCAGCTCCCTGACATCCTCCCCGCGGACCATGATCCATGGTAAGGAGCGCGCCCCGCCCCGCACCGCTCCGCTCCGAAGGCGGCGGGAAGAGCCCGCTCCATGGGAGCCCCGCTCCACCTGCCTCCCGGGCTGGGCTGGGCTGGGCTGGGCTGGGCTCCGCCGCGCTGCTCCGCACCCCCGGCCGCGCTGTCTCCTCACCGGCTCCGCTGGGTCCGTGCCGTCGGCCCCGCCGTCTCGCCTGCTCTGCCGGCGCGGTGCCGCCCGGTGCCTTTTAAACCCGTGGTGACGGCCGGGGAAATTCCCAGTTTTGCTTTTTTTTTCCGTTTTCCCCGTAGAATGAAAGTAAAAGCGTCCGGTTCCCATCCCGCCTGCTGCCGGGAAGCGGAGCTCGGGAGTGGCAGAGGCAGCGGGACGGCGCGGGGCGGGGGAGTTGCGGGAAGCATTACCCCGCGGGCACCAGCTTCCCTGTGGTCATCTGCCTCGCTGTGGGAATCTGCCACCCTGTGAGCATCAGCTTCCCTGGAGGCACCAGCTTCCCTGTGGGCACCTCCCGCCCCGTGGGCGCGCCCGGAGCAGGTGCCGCGCAGCGCCGGGGGTGCCTCGCCCTCGGATCTCACCCGCGGAGCGCCCGCCCGCCCCTGAGCAGGGGTTCAGGGGGGCAGAGGGAGAACAGCTGGCACTGAGCGGCTGCCCGGGGATTGCGGGCTGCGGAACGGGACCGGGGGCAGAGGGTGCCCCCCGCTCAGACGGGGAGGGGTTATGGGGAACCGGGGCTGCTGCGGGGATTCCGCTGCGTGAGGCTGGGGGCGCGCCTCGGGCTGTATGCACAAGAGGGTTTTTTTTAAATTAAAAATCCAAGAGGGTTTCCCCAATTATTTGGAAATACTGGAATACTAAGTATTCCTGTCTTTTCTGGGACAATTTTTGGGACTTTCCAGATATGACTTAGGAGTTTCTGGGAGTTTACTGAAAAGATGGGGTGTTACAGTAATACAGATTCTCTTTCTTTTGAAGTGCTGGTCATATGGAGTGCTATAAATTCCTCTTCTTTAGAAGTTACCTAACTTTAAGAAAATCCCTTTCGATTTTCAGTGTAAAGCTCCTGGAGCTTTTTATGACACTCATCTAATGTTTTTTCCAGAGGACTCATTCAGAAATGTCTGAACAGATTCAATCCCGGTCCTGCAAAGGCTTAAGGGACTTCACAAGTGTGCAACTCACTATCTGCTTTGATTCTGTAATTTCCTCACTTAAAAAAAAGACTAACAATCTCTGCAGTACAGAGAAAATAAAAATAAAGAAATAGAAGTGACCTTGCAGTTTTCACCTGTTGTCTCCACTTGTTGCTGAACAACCCAGGTTTTAAGTGAAGGAGTCAGTTAGATTGGTTTTAAATTAGAAGACTATTATTTTCGTTTCTTGAGGCATTTTTGGGAAGCAGCATATCCAAGTTTCTTGTATTACTGCTACAACGCAAACAAGCATTGCAGTTCTTTTTTTTTTTTTTTTTTTTTTTTTTACACTGGAATCAAGAGGCACAATGGTAGATTGGAAAAATGTCCTGTAACTGAGTTCTTGCATGT
Organism: Myiotriccus ornatus; assembly: GCA_036023395.1. Taxonomy (NCBI): domain Eukaryota; kingdom Metazoa; phylum Chordata; class Aves; order Passeriformes; family Tyrannidae; genus Myiotriccus; species Myiotriccus ornatus. Next base: position 122,912,815 of record JAYRBT010000082.1, on the reverse strand, counting down.
TTTTGGAACATCTTTTAAAATATTAAATCTTACTCCTTCAAACTGATAATTTGCTCAACACAGTTATAGTTAGTATAGAGATACAAAGATAAAGCTCTGTGGAAGTCAGGTGTGTCCACTTGGATCTTGAAGATCATAATAGAGTTGCCTTACATGGTTTTTGTATATATACATGTAGGATCCATTTAAGATCCACTTAGCTTTTCAGGCTAGATTTTTTGAGAAACTAATAGAGCTCGGTTGATCAGTATATTGAAAAGGTTAGAAAATTTTGGGTTCAACCCATCAAATTTCCCAGTAAAATTTGGCAGCTTGCCACAAGAATAATTCTTGCTCATACATGTAAAACTTTTCCAGTCCTGTTTCTAGGACAGAGGTGTACATCACAGCATGTTCACGAGCAATCTTTGAGAAAAACAAGCTTTTGGTAGTCAGGAAAAGTGGAATGCATTCTTATTTGAAGCACATGCTCTGTGTTTGGAGTTGGCTGGGATGGGCTGTAAAGGACTATGTTTGTTTTAATGGCTGGAGTACGTGGTGTGTCTTGGGGTTCTTGCATCACAGAAGTTAGGTGGGTCAGTAAAAATTATGGTCAGGTTTCATTGCTTTTTCTTAGCTGTTGAAGATTTCTCTCTGAGGCTGTGATTTGACACCCAGGCCCCGAGTTGCCCATCTCTTGAGTGCAGGGCTGGCTGTACCCAACAGCCCATCCTCGCTAGAAGGGAGGGAAAGTAGCAGCTAGGATCAGGGCATCCCTTCTTCCTTTCCTGGCTCCTACCCCATAGTTACTCTGTATGCAGTTGTTGTTCTTACTCAGTAGCAGAGATGGGCAGAAAGAGCTCATACTAGTCCAGCAATCTGCCGCGATCTTCGCTAGTCCTCCAACATAAATTTCTAGCTTTGCTTTTTTTTTTCAAAACCTTCCATTTAAGCATCATCCTAGCCAGCTGAGCTGTAGACCAGAGTCCAATTATGAGCTTCCTAATGTACCCAGTCCTTCATTCCCAGTACCAGGTCAGTCACCTGCAGCATTCTGTTACCCTGTCAGTCACTTCGGGATCTTTTGATATTTTGGTCTCATATTTTCCTGGATGTCATGCAAGGACGGAAGACCAGGGGTCTGAGCAATTCAAGACAGTACACTGAAGGGAGAAACAAAGAGAGGGGCAGTGAGATTTGTTCCAAGAGTTTGCAAAAATCTTGAAGAGAAGGTTGTGCTTCCGCTTTATCGCCATTAGTATGGATTTGTACATTTGATGAGCCTGAAAATGTTTTTAAACACACCTTTGATGTAAAGACGTGTTCATGGGGATTTGTAGAATTTATCAAATGAAAAATAGATAATCAGGATGAGATTCAGCTGCAGGTTAAGACACTTGAACGTCTAAACTTATTTGACTAAGACACTTACTTGTCTACATATGCGTGAGGTGGTTATGGGCCAGTTATGGTCAATGGAGAAACCCTGTCAGTGCTTGCAGTGAAGCCTGAAGATGAATTCAGCCCAAGCAGTCACCAAGTTGCTGGTCAGCTCAGTAGTTCTATCCTCTTACTAAAGCTGGCTGAATCATCTTTGAGTATGAGGGAGTTTGGACACCCAAACAGTGTCTTAATCTGGAGCAAAATCCTTCCCTCAAGGAAAGACAAGTCATTTGTTTGTACAAAGATCCCTTTTAAACTATTTTGACAGATTACAGAATGTATTTGTAAATACAACATACACTCTGTGGCATTTAATGTATATTTAACTGTTCTGCTTGTAATCCAGCCTTTTTTAGATCTACTCTTCCAGTTCTGCCACTGCTCCTTGTTCTGTCTCCAGTGAACTCATCTAGTTGCGCAATGGAAAATAAAACAACTGAAATCCGTGTGAAGTATGAGAATATACTAATTCACGACATCAATGAGCTGGTAGGTAATAGCTCTTGGGCTTTCAAAAAATGTTGATGATTTTTAGATGATAGCAAATATTAATAAAAGCTCTAACATTAACACACAATAAAAGACCAGTTTAAAACCACACATTTTCCTGGAATAGTGGCTTTATTTGAAGGGGTACAACAATTTAGTCTCTTTAAAATCTCTGAAATCTGCGGATGCTGCCTATTTGCATGTATGAATACTGTAATACAGGTATTTGTGCCTGTGCATCATGTAGTTAGACACATGTACCATTTGGACATAAATAGGATAATATCTTGCATTAAAAGGTACTCTTTTCTAAAGTAGTTTCATGACTACTTCTGTTTGTATGTTTTTATCAAGAGAAGAAAACATTACACAACTTGTAATTTGTTCTACTAATTGTAGACTTCTTGACTGAAGTTTTATGTTGTCCATTGAATACAAATGCCTAGAGGCACAAAAGTCATATGACAATAAAAGTTCCTTTTTATTTTACCTATTAATAATCTTATTTAGCCAACAAAGAAGGAACTTTTCTAGATGGCAGCAGAGAAAAACTTAACATGTAAATGTTAACATGTAAACTTAACATGTAAAACTTAACCTGTAAATCTCATCCGTTGTGGCTTTATCAGCCAGATCATAGGTTGGCAAAACAATATCATAACAGTTTACCAGTCTGTGCCCAAAACCTACCTTCTGACTGTTCTTCTTGAATTATTTATTAACAATTTAATTAATCTGTCAAGATTTTCATGGGAGAAAACACCACAGTTGGATTAGAAGAGGCATTTCCGTGAAAATGGGATTTTTTCTGACAAGTTTTCACTCAATGACAATTCACCATTCTGTAGCAGTCTTAAATTGTGTTTGCACGAAACCCAAAATTGTATACAGTGCTTTTCCAAAGGTGACATCAGAAGCCACTGTATTTCTTCACAGTCATGATCCACCACTATTCCTCAGAGCATTATGCCAGTGGTTTCCAGCCTTCCTCTACCAAGACACGTCAGCCCTCATCTGGAAACAAAAATACCTCTAGGGTCAGAGAATGATCATTTAACATTCTGATCATGTTGTGTTTGTTGAGATAATGAAGAGAGAAAGGTACTTCCCTGTAGATAAGTGACCTTATCCTAAACAAGGCACCAAAGTTGGGGAAAATATTCATGGCCTTATTAGAATAGAAAGCTCTTCACTTCAGTTTGTTGTCTTATTGCTGACAAAGACAAGTATCTCCTACAGAACAAAAAAAACCTCTTCTTGGTGAGCAGTTACAGGATAGCTGACCTATCAGAGAAGATAATATGACAAAATAAGAGCCTTTGGGAAGCAGATCTTGCTGTCTTCCTGTGGTGGACAGCCATGAGGTACATCCCAGCTACACTCAAACTGCAGGGTCAGGGAGGCTGGGACAATGTCCTGGGCTGGAGGTGGCAATGGTTTACCACTGCCCAATTGTAGGATGGAGCTTGATGCAGTTGGTGCCTCATGATGCCACCAAAGGATTTGAATGGAGCAATGGCATTCTTCCAGGTACATTTTGAAAGGGTTTTTTTTCCTTTTTTTTTTTTTTTAAATTTTAATTTTTTAATAAATATTATGGAGTGTTTTTTTAAGACTGAGTTTTTTTGAAGACTGTATGAATACTAAAAGTTATCAAAATAAATAAATAAATAATGAGTTAATGTTTGTGAAACTAATGGGAATGCACTGAATTCTTAAGCTTTTACTTCCTGGAACAGGCATGCACAAGCAACTACTGTGCAAGTTTCTTCATTTTTCTATCTATTTTTCCCAGTTTAAGAAAGACTAATTTGTCTTATATGTAAAATCAGTGCTGTGTGGGTGATAGCAGCTGCCCGCTAGGCACTTCCCTCCAATTGCAGAGCCAAAGTCAGCAGCTTTCAGTCCCACATCCTGATGTTTGAAGCAGTTATGGAGATTACTACTGGGTTATATAGTAGATCTCTGTAAGGTAATTTAATTTTCACTAATGCCTTTTCTGAGGTCCAGATTTCCCTTAGGTTGTTTTAGTCAAAACCAATAAACTGTCTTCAGAAGTGGTTACTGTGTCTTATACTGAGGAAGCCAGTGAGAATGGGTAAATCCCATAGCAGTTAGCAAATGAAGCCGCAGATAGGTTTCAGTATGATTACTTATTTATTTCTTTGCGCAATTATTTATTTATTTATAACTTTAGGCGCTGTGTGACTGCAGCAAAACTTCATTCTGTTGTGATGCAAGAAAAGACGTGCTTCCAAATTAGATTAGCTTCCAAAGGTTTTTGGTTTGGCTTTTTTTGTTTGCAGTTTTTTTTAGTAGTGGTGTTTTGTTTTTTGGGTTTTTTTTCAGTGAATATTTAACTCCCTAAAGTCTTGGGTTTCAAAACACTTCCTGGATGAAGTTCTGTTCATTTTGGGTGAAATTCCAAAATATAGACACTTACATGAAAATCTACATAAAAACTTTAAGAATTAAGTTGTCTAATGTGTTCATACAGACGTCTAAGTGAGGAGATCTAATACAATATTGTCATGAGCTGCCTTTTTTAAAGCCTTTCTGGTTGCATTGGGTTATATGGACATAGACTGAAGAAGAAAACGAAGCTTTTGTTGAGTTGGGTTCCACTGACATCTGGATGACAAGTGTGAAAGTAAAAGAAAAAAAAACATAAATTAAACCATTGATAAAGATTACAGTCAGGCAAAGGAGCAAGTGATATTGCTTAGTCCATATTCTATTAGTACATAGCAAAGTGAGTGCTGTTGCTGTTTAGAGCCTGGGTCATGTATTTATCGAGACGAACATTGACAAACGTATTTATTGTATTCAATGTTAAAATTCAAATGTAAGATTTAAACATTGCTGTATGTTTCAACATTGCCAAAGGGCAACGTAATTTGATAGAATAGGAAGATTTAAACTGAACAGATTTATGTCCAATTCTGGGTTTCCCTGTACAAGAGAAATATGGAGCTGTGGGAGAAAGTCCAGCAAAAAGCCATGAAGACAATGAACAGATTGGAGCACCTGTCTAATAAAGAAATGCTGAGAGCTGGGACTGTTCAGCCTGGAGAAGGCTTAGGGCGATCTCATTAATATGTATAAATACCTGAAGAGAGGGGGCAAAGGCTATACAGAGACAGGCTCTTCTCAGTGTCCAGCAACAGGACAAGGGGCAGTGGGCAAAAACAGAAACACAAGAGATTCCCTCTGAACATCAGGAAATACCTTTTCATTGTGAAGGTGTCTGAGCACTGGCACAAGTTTCCAAGGGAGTCTACATTCTTGGAGATATTCAACCCCCCTCTGGATGTGGTCCCAGGCAACTGGCACTAGGGGCCTTGTCTGAGCAGGGGGGTGGGACCAGATGGGCTCCTGTGGTCCCTTCCAGCCTTGACCATTCTGTGATTCTCTGTGATTCTGTGAATACCTTTAGATAGTGTAGCTGGATTGGGGTTTTATTTTCCAGCTTGCCGAGGAAGAGCTCAGAATTGTACACTGACACTGCTACACTGACTGAGGAGATGCTACAGAACAATTTACTGTTGACATCACTGGCTGTTAGGCAGAAAATTTGCTGACTTGATTAAAAGTACTTCCATGTCTGAACATATATGATATTTTACAGGTAAATATATCTGCCCAGAATCGTGACAGGTGCTGCAAGAATAAAAAACATGAAAATACCAAAGTGTTTTTCTGCAATGATACTCAGGTAAAACTTCTCAGAATTTAGAGAGTATAAAATCAAATGAGTTCTCTGTACACTCCAGTCCCTGAATAAAATGTTGTGATAGAGAGTAATATAACCTTTTAATAGTCAAATCATAATATTTAGGGTTGTTCTTTTTTATGATTGGAATCACAGAATTTGTCAAGAAAACTGATATTTTTAAAATAAAATATTACACAATTCCATATCCAAGAAATGTGGATTTTTTTTTCTACTATAAAGATTATTCTGTACAAATAGTACAATGGAAATGGAATTAAACATTAAAATTTCCCTACCTCTGTTTTTATTTTTCTACAGAAAATTTTATTAGCTCAGATTTTCACTTCAGATCTGAAAGCTTTAAAGTAATAATTTGGGCACATCTGGCTGAAAGCACAACTGTCAGCTGTTGCTGAAGATTTTATCATGACTTGATAGAAGGACTGACGCCAAAAATCATTTACTGTTTTCCTAACAGCATCAACTGATTACATGATGGCTGTTATTTCTCCCTAACATCCTTATGTTATTATTATTACTACTACAAATTGCTTCTTTAAATATTTTGAAGACATGGCAGGTATGTTAGAGTACTTACGCGTTTTATTGGAAAAGATTAGTACTATGAAAGCAAAAGAAACTAATGGTAATTGATGGAGGTTTGTTGTTTTTTAAAGACAAACCAACATTGCAAGGAATTAATGGTGCGGACTTTTCAGGACATATTTTCCTTTCTCCCTTTACAGGAAATAGAATCACTACAGAGCATGGCATGCAACATGCTCAGATTCTTTCATAAGCAAAGAATCAGCAAAGACTTTAGATGGAAAGCAGCATTTGTCTCATGTGGGACATTACAGGTTCTAAAGTGCAAATGTGAAGGACATAGAAAAGAAAAGGTGAGTGGTAATGATGTCCTACAGTTTATTTTACCTATTTGACTTACTGCTTAGATCTATTCAACACAGACTCTCACATCTACCTCTCAAAGGTACAGCTATCATAGACTTTATATGCAAGAGGAATTTTGCTCTGTATAGCATATGTCTTGTCATAGACATTAAGCCCAGTGCAAAGACTAATAAAACAATCCTCTGGAATTCTATGGTGAAGATATCTACTCCGGTTCAGTACTGAAATACCTGAGTTAATTCTCCAGTAAAAGACAAAGGCCAGACTTGGGCAAAAGAGGTGTTTAACTTCTCCAGCATATAAAATCATAGTTACTCCTCACTGGGGTTCTACCCTAAGAGTAACGTCTAATCTGGTTTGTTTCAATAAACAGTTAAGGGGGAGTTTCCCTCTTTTCCATAAAGACCAAAGAGTTTTCTCTCTTTGGTCTTTATTTTAACCACAGTATCTCAAATTCAGTAAGAACAGTTAGGCATGATAATAATTGGATTCTTAGCCATTGGCAGAATCTTCTTTTTAATGTGTCACTCAAAATAGTGCCATGATCTACACGCTACCATAGCAGAGGAAGAGTGTTCTTTTAAGTGTGGCTCAGTGTTACCTATTGAACACAGAAATATTAACCAACATCAAAAAGTCTCCACATAGGCACCAAAGGATATAATGCTTAAATAGTTGGATTGAAGGCTGCATTTAACTCATTCTTTTACTCATTGAAATGGAGAGACCCTTATAATCTGGGACCAGATCTTCAAAATAATGTTGGATAATTTGCTTAGTCACCTGTGCTGAATCCACTGTTTGCCTTACTTTAAAATATATCCCTATCAAAGTCATAGAAGTCAGTGTCACCCTTGCAACTCCTGCCTAACCTCATGGATGCCTGTTTTTATTTTAAAGACCAATTAAAATAAGATAGTGAAAAATTATGAGTAGTCATTGAATATGAAAAAAAGAACCACAGTAGTTTTTTCTGGTTGAGATCCTAGGCCACAGCACAAGCCCCTAGAACAAGTCTGTCTTGTTTGGCTCACAATTTAATTTGCTTTATTTTCCCAATCCTTCAGATAATGGAGGATAAATTTTAAACCACTGATGGAGAACATACATGATCTCAGTTGGGCACACCCATTTCAGCTGTCCCTATTTGCTGTGTGTCAAAGCCATGTTCTCCCAGTCCCATGGGCAAGGGCGATGCAGGCTGTGACTTGCTTTGTGAGCTGCCCTGCTTTCTGGCTTACCACGTGTGGTACCTGCATTATTTACTGAAATGTAATGGAATCGGTGTGTTTTAAAAGATATCTGTAGGAATAGAATAAGCAGTCCTCAATTAACAATACAATCTATTCTTTTTCAGATTTGTCCACATGTAAATGTATTTAGTAAAGAAGAAACAGAGACAGGTGAACAGTCCAGAAAGAAATGTAACCAAGAAGTTTGTGAACTGAAAGAAAATATATCTAGCCTTAGATCCTGCTGGAATAAATTTGAAAAAATAATTTCCAGGTGATTCCAGGTGAATCCTGCTCTTTTCTTTTGAAGTGGCATTACTTGGTATCTTTGCATTTTATATGCATTCTTCAAGTAACCTTGCTCGCTTAGATAAACACTTTATGCCAGAATTCTGATGGAAAGCTACTGTACCTTGTTTGTGGAGATGGAATAAACAGAAATGTCTGAACAAGCTGCTGAAGTCCAAGAAGTGGAAATAGAAGACCAGCATGCGAAACAAAGAACTCTGCAGAAGGCTGTCCCCCACCTTTGTGCTCTGGAAACTACTTTTAATATTCTGATTTTTCAAGTAATGTTATAACACCATCACATGAAAGCAATCTACTTACATGTCTACTGCAATTTATAAAATCATCTTAGAAGCTGCAGGTGAAGAAAACAGTATGGAAAAGTAGCTGGTTTCTTTATATCTACGTAAAACTCATCAAGATCCAAAAGTAACAATCTATTAAAGCAGCAGCTAATCTTGGGTATGTTCTGATGATACAGAAGTGTTTTCAGTGTAGGTCAAATGGCTCTGCTAACTGATTTGGGTTTGGAAAGAACAGGGATGAAGTCAACTTTTTGAAAAACTTACGAAGGGTACTGATTTTTGAGAGATGCAGCATGCTTCTGCTCTTTGAATAGAGGGAAGACAGCAAGAAAAGCAAAAAAGGAGAGGCCTGAATGTAAGTTTGTTCAGTTGACTAGCAGCACTATCCCCATAAATTTGGTTAACCCATAGTTAGCTGCAGGAGGAGCTAGAATTTCTTAGCTTCTGATTGTGATTTGTTATATGCAATTATTTTATATAACGTGTTTTAAGATGTTAGACAACCATGAATTAAAATGTGTGAATATTGTCAGAGGATAATATATTGGCATTTAACTAATAAAGTGTTCATATTTAATTTTGGATAAATATAAGTATTTTTATAGTTGTTTATAACTTTTGCAGTTTCTTACTTTGATATTATAACTCCTTTGGTAATAAAATATTTGTCTTGTATGGAATTGGGGTGTTCACTTTTTCACTGTCACTACTCCTTTTTTAGCTTTTTTCCACAGCCAGTCATTAAAAGCACACCTGGTAATATAACTTCCAGCTGTTGGGTACTTCCCCTTTTAAAACACCTGTTTCTTAGCTGCTTGTAACCTGGCCAGTTTAGGCAAATATTTCCACACCAGCCACCTGCACTGGACTAAACACTTTGGGAAAGCTTTAATTAAGCCAGCCTGTTGTTTCCTGGTTCAGAGTAAACCAATATATAATACTGTTCTATCTGTGCTAAAAGCATCTTTTTGTAGAACTATTCTGAGAAAATTCTCGTATTCAGAACAAACACCTGAAAAAATAGTGGGATACACTTCAAACTGTTCAGTTGACTGGAAATGGCACTTGGCCTTATGTATTTGACTGGAATAAGATCGCTGTACTGAATCCGTGAGGGAAGAGGTTAAGAGCAAAGCAAACATGTCATGCTTCCCTGCAATCACCCCTGTATTGGGTCTGGCTGAGATGGAGTTCATTTTCCCACAGCAGCCCTCACGGTGCTGTGCTCTGCAATGGTAGCTAGAAAGATGTTGAAAACACACCAGTGTTTTGGCTACAGCTGAGCAGAGCTGGCACAATGTCAGCACTGCTTCTCAATGTTTCCCCTGCCCACGAAGGGTATAGGGGTGGGCAAGATCCTGGGAGGGGACACAACCAGGCCAGCTGACCCAAATTAACCAAAGGGATATTCCATACCATATGGCATCAGCTCACGTATAAAAGCCAAGGGAAGGAGGACGAAGTGGAAGCATTTGTTATTTATGAGGTTTGCCTGCTAGAGCAACCACTACAGGTGCTGAAACCCTGCTTCCTGGGAACTGGTTTAGCATCACTTGCTGAATAAACCTTTTTTTTTATTCTTTGCTTGTACACATGTAAACTTTTGCTTTTGTTTTAGTAAACTGCTTTATCTCAACCCACCAGTCATTTTTCATCTTATTTTCTCTCCCTTGTCTAGCCAGGAAGGGGAGTGATAGAGTGACTTGGTGGGCACGTGGCATCCAGCCAAGGTCAACTCACCACAACCCCCTCCAACCCCCATCTATTTGTGGTGACAGTGAGGCAGGAGTGATAACTTTGTAAAACTGTGATTGAGACTTTCACATATTCTCTTTAGCTCTTCATGTAAGAGATTGCAACTTTAACTCCAAACACTTAAAAAAATCCAAAGCCAACCCACAAATCTTTTATGTAATGGGGAAGGGAAACATTTCCCAGCATCATACTGCAGATAAGTGAATGTAACCACTATTGTAAGGACTTCTCTGGAAATTTCTTCCCCTAAAGGGACAGAAAGACAACCCAGGAGACTGAGGATTCAATTGGTGTCTGAGATTGAAGAACAGTTGTTTTGTTTTTTCTGGAATTCAGGAACAGTTGAAAGCCAAGATTTATTTCCTAATAACCACTTGGCAAGGATACAGCAGTGTGAATTAAAACAAAAGCACACATGCAGCATTAGCTACTACAAAACTGAAAGTTAAATCAGCCTAAATGACTGAAGCAGCAGCCCACAACTTAGATCTTGAGGCACATAAAGCAGTTTCAGGACTATTGTGGGGGAAAGACCAAGGGTAGATTCAGAACAGAAATTTAAACTGATTATGAAATCATGGATTTTTTGTGATTATTTCTCTTAATAAATATCCTGCCTGTCTGATTCTTGTTGCCAAATTTCTTGAGTCACCACTTACATGCAAACACTAACTTCTAAATGCACTGACTTGTACTCTGATTTGTTGTCTTCTATTTGAGAACCTCCTGTGGTCTCTCCTGGAATTACAAATGTGGCAATAAACTGCTCTGCAAGAATGGGCAAAGAGAAAATCTTTCATGGTATTATCACCACCACACCTACTTCACCACTTTCACCTATGTGTTTATTTATTTATTTGGTCACAGCAAAGATGTAATATGAGTAGATCAAAACCATGATTTAGAAATACATGGAATTTATGGGAAGGTATCAAGGGAAAAAAACATAGGTATTTAAATTAGTAAAAAGAATTTAAGCACTGTTGACACAAGAGGCTCAGGTTTGAGACCATCTAAGGAACATGAAGGTGCACAGGTCCATGGGACCTGCTGAGATGTATCTTGTGGGTTCTGAAAGAACTGGCAGAGGAAGCCTCTAAGTCACTATCCATCATATTTGAGAAGTTGTGGCAATTCAGTTCCCAGTATCTTGAAAAAGGGAAGCAAAACTCCCATTTTTCAAAAGGGAAATAAGGAAGACCTGCGGAATTACAGGTCAATCAATCTCACCTCAGTGTCCAGAAAGATCATGGAGTAGATCCTCCTGGAAAATATGCTAAGGCACATGGAAAATAAGGAGGTGATTGGCATCAATAAGGGCAAATTGCATCTGACAAGCATGGTGGCCTTCTATGACAGGGTTACACCATTGGAACAAGATGTTCTTTAAGGCCCATTCTAACTTAAACCATTCTATGATTTTATATGATTATAGGAAAGCGAGAAAGGATGATTAACCCATGAGCAAGATAGTGTTGCACATTTCTAACAGCAACAATGAAATACATACTCTGTGGTTCATGAGAAGAAAGAATTTCTGGTGTTTAGGAAGCCAAATCAAGGAAGGCCACTGAAGAGAACATTCAAAAAATCAACTTTACACCATTCAAGAAGCCTTTACAGCTGTAGCTCTTGGGCAAAAGATGCAATTACTTCCAATTCCACCTCTTCAGTTTTGTGCTGAGCAAAAGGTATGCTGCCTTTATGATAGGTTTCATTCAACAGCTGTTTAGGTTTTTATTGGGATTTTTGTTTCCTGCTGATTAAAATATTCATGCTGAACCAGAATAAAGAGGAAGGCAACATGAGTAATATCACAGAATCTCAGCACTGACAACAAATTTTGCAGACTCCTGGCACATAAATGAATTTCATCAAAAATGAAGGGAAAATGTATCTGCCCTCTTCTGAAGAAGAAGATATGGTGAATCACAGAATCATCATAGAATCAGAGAGGTTTGGAAGGGACCTTAAAGATCATCTAGTTCCAACCCCCCTGCCATGGGCAGGGAGGGTACTCACTAGGTTGCCTAAAGCTGCATCCAGCCTGGCCTGGCCTTGAACACTGCCAGGGATGGGGCATCAACAACTTCTATGGACAACCTGTCCTGGTGCCTTACCACCCTCACAGTAAAGAATTTCCTCCTAACATTTAATCTAAATCTCTACTCTTTTTTGTTTAGAACCATTCCCCTGTGTCCTGCCACAGGCCCTTGCAAAAAGTCCCTCTTCATCTTTTTTATAAACACCCTTTAGGTACTGGAAGGCCAATATGAGGTCTCCCCAAAGCCTTCTCTTCTCCAGACTGAACAACCCAGCTCCCTCAGCCTGTTGGGGAAAAAGGAAGACATACAGAGTTAACTTTATATAAGCAGATCACATCGATGTAAATATCAGGTATAGAGTATTTTTCAAGGTGACTGAAGAATCCAAGGCTCATCTCACCAGTAAATTTAAAAACCCTATTCTTTGAAAATAACAACTAAGTGGCTCACTCCCAGCTACTAGCAAAAGACAGTGGATGGTCTTCATATCACGTCTGGTGTACCTGAATAAGGCTGAAATTATATTATCTACCCCTATGCCATGTTATTTAAGACAATTCAGCATTTCACTACAAAAATTTGTGAATCACAAAAAGTTTTATCAGCATATTTGCTTTATTGTTAACATGTGGCAAATTAGCATTAGGTGCTGATTAACATTTATTAATTAAAACAGAACCGACACTTTAAAATAAACAAAATATACTGAATAAAATGCAAACAAACCCAGGAATTCTGGCAAAAAAGACCCCCACTGGATGGTCGCAAACACAAATATTTAATGCACTGAGGGGTAAGGCAAAAATAATAAATGTAATGCTGACAAAATTAATCACCTCAAACACATGAATGAACACACAGTTTAAAAACATGGAACATCAATAAATAAACTTACAAAGATAAACATATTGAGTGTCATATGAAGGATGAACACCAAGAATTAAAGCAATCATATAAAGTAGGTGTTGTAACAGTCATAGCATACTCAGCACTCTACAGATCTCACCCAAATCCATTCATGGTTCTGCCAGAAAGCCAAATAGAAACAAAGAACTATGGTAAACCATGCTCTCCTATTTAGAACTTAGGTTCAATATTTAGCTATATTAAACTGAATATTTGATTTGCTAACTCAAAATATCATGTTTAAATTGGGGAAATGTGATTTCCTTACTGATTACTTTTGTGAAGAAAAAGCACTAATTAAGAGGAAGTCTGAAGAAGCTGTTTTCTGGCAAGATGAAGTGGAATGGGCCTAAACTGGATGCTTCAGAAATGTGCATTCTGGAATGACATAACACCAGAAAACCAAGCCCAAAACAAAACAAAAAATTAACTAACGTGCAAGAATAATCTTTATACTGTGAATACTGGAAAGAAAATATCAACAAAGTAACTACCAAATACAGTTAACATAGCCTTTTACCTAGCACTTCTTCCAACAACACAGTAGGTCACTCAAACCTTACTCAGCAAGTTGGAAAAAAACCCCAACCAAACCAACCAGCAACAAAATTATCACAAGTTGGAATAAGCTGTACTTCAAAGGCAATAAAACTATTTTCACCAGAGTCACTAAAACCAATTTTACCAAAGATAAAAATTCTACCCTGTCATACAACCCATATAATTACTCATAGCTTAGTCAAACTGGATAGAATTAAAGTTGCAAAAAGTGCTCTTACAAATCACAAATTTGTCAGCCAAGATTAAAAACACTCATAACAGATTTGTTCTCTGCCCATATACAAAGTCTATGTGATGGAAACTAGCACTTCTTGTGAGCTTTGCAATACCTATGCAGACAATACCACTTAATTTTATATGCAGACTAATTACACAGCCTACATTAGTGTGCACTGACACATACCTTGTTTATTAGCATTTAAACTACTGCAGTCATTCCTCCTTCCACTGATTTGGTAAGCACGCATCATGGAACCACTCTCTTTGCACACACTCTCAGCTGTGATGGTGAACTCAGAGACAGTAGTCTCTTGCAGATGACAGAGAACTTCCACGACACAAAAACTGGGTCAGGTCTTAAAACCTGGAGTTACCATCCTGTAAATCTGTGGGATGCGTGTCTGCGCTCGAGCAGCTGCTGCCCTGGCACAGCAGGACAGGCTCCGCGCTGGAGCACCATGGAGAGCTCCCCCTGCCACGCCACCCTCCTGTCCAGGGAACCCTCGGGAGGAGCTTTCCCATTCGCTCCGGGGACTTCAAGGACTCCTCCAGTCTCTTTGGCGAATTTGAAAAATTCTGCCTAAATGTTCATTTCATAGTTACAACCTGAAATGGCGTTGAAGCACCTCCCTGTGCCCACTTCCCTGCATTGCTGTGTAAGATTGATGGTATAATCATCCATATAAACACATACTTTAACTGCTGTACATTTGGGGATTCCAGTTCTGAAACTACCTAGGGTGTAAGTATCATACATAAATATAAACCTGTGTAGGATACATCATATAGAGATTAAGCCTTATGCTGTTTTTACTACTGAAGCTAATATTTTTCAAAACTTCACTGTACTTCTATCAGCATAGATCCAATGATCCTGCACTTCTGGCACAGAGAGGTCCCTTGTATAAGAGATAATCACAAAAGTAGAAGGAGAATGCAAACTCCCTCAGGCCGAACTTCAAGAACAGCCTTTTCCTCATTTCTTTAAATGGAATTTTACCTTCGGCTTTTTTTTTCCTGCAGTGAGTGGAAGAACCTTGGTAAGTACATTAGGAAGATATAATGGCAGACAGAAAAGGAAAAGTCATAATGTCAGACATGGTATAGGAATCATTAAAACCATCACATCAATAAATTTCACTATAAAACAGATAGTGCATAGTTAATGTTTTTCCCTCCCATGAAAACCAAGGCATAAAGGTGTGGGGAAAACTAGGACAAGAGGATGTGGACTTAGATTACTAATAAACTAAATTTGGGAACTCTTGACATGTGTAATACACTAAAGATTCAAAATTAAAAGTTCAACTCCCTTAACATTTCTTTTTCTTCAAATATAACAAATTTGTTTCCCACATTCACTTCTGCAGGGGCATTATGAAAACAAATCTGCTGTTTTCTACAAACATTTCACTGAGATGGAATTACAGTAATCTGTACTGATAACTTGTGTAATACAGGCTAGGATCCGTAACATCAGTAACTTCGGAAATCTATGTCATTCAATAACAAAACCACCTGATAAACAGGAAACATACTGGGCCTTTGATAATCTCACTATACAGTAGCCAACTGCACACTCAAATATAATTTCATTGTCTGCTTATATTTACTGTAGATTCAAACACACACACGTTATCCAATGTTACTATCAACAGTCAGTTATGCTTCACAGACCTTCTTTTTAAGGCCAAATTAAACAATCAGTTTTGAAAATCTTATTTTCAGTTCAGATTAATCTCCTGTGTAGTCCTTGTGATAAATCATAGAAGTGTAAATGAAGCAAATGATGTGCTACTCCAGTAATTTACTAAATGCTGCCCTGAAAGCAAAGAATTACACAAACAACTCAGAAGGCAGAAAATAAGCTAACTGTATGGGGATTGATTTAAAAGTAGGAAACCTGCCACCTACAATTCAAAGGAGAAACAATTTGGTTTTTCTACAGTCACATCACTCCTGGAAAAGCTGAAAGGCTTTAGTGCCGTAATAAGTATTTCCTTTGTAGAAAGTATTTTCAGTAAATGGTAAAATGCATTTTCCAGCAGAACCAACTGAAAATTCACCAAGTCAGAGTAGATTCACTAAGTGATCAAATATATTCTGGACTGGTATCTTTGCTGATGGACTCTCTGCTTGCAACAGTTCAGTCTGCAGATCTCCATCGCCCAGGTCCAGGGGAAATTTTCCAAAGCAGACTTCTCTATGCAAAAGAATGCAGAATTCCAGTTCTCCCAAGTCCAGATACGAATGTGCCGTAATAGAGAACCCAGAATTTAAACTATTTAGAAAATAAATTGGCTTTGTCAGTTCTAACTATCATTACAAGTCATCCATCCTACCATGCTTAGTAGCCATCTTACACCAATTATAATAACACTACACTGAATAAAGGATAATTTCTAAAAATAATTTGGGATAAAAAGTGTAAGACAATCATTGAACTAATTCTAAAACATTGATAGTTTGTGGCCTGCAATGTGACTGCATCAAGACTCTTAAATCTCTCATCCTCCAAGACTGGTATCTGCTTTGAAGATATTTTTCTTCAATAATGCCTTCTTCTAAATTGGCCCCATTGATAACAATCATAGTTTTTGAGAATGCAAACAATGGCCATAATAGTATCATGAAACACTACATTCTATTTTTTGTAAGCTACAAAGAAATTACATGAATTGATGTTAATGGCATTTGGGAGCTGAAAGTATTAATTTCTAATAAAAAGAGTGTATTTACTGTGGGAAAGGCACAGTTGAGTTGTTTCAGATTGTTCTTTTACGCATTATGAAGATGGTGCGAGTACTTCAAAGCAAAACATCACAAAACAAATTACAACACTGAAATACAAGGTAAGTGATTTGGCTTATGAACCCAACAACTTTCAAGGTCTCATCCTTCTTCCCAAAGAATTAATGTGAAGTCTGTTACTAATTTCAAGAGGCTGCAGTTCAGAGCCCAAGAATACACAAAATTGCAGTAAAATCCATGTCAGGTATTGACACATAAAGCTATGAACCACAGCTACTCCACTGTGCACTCATATGTACGATGTGCTACTTTCACAGGAGTAAGAATAAAAAAAGAGTCACTACTTACATCAAGTTGTACTACTCTAATAACATACATTTTTATGGAACTAGTTTTTTGGGGTACTGGATACATCAAGAAGGCTGTTTTCAAAATAATAGTTCAACATTTAGGCAGGATAAACATAGACTTCATCTTTCCTTCAGGACATGTGGGAAGAGAAAATATATGAGCAGGACTTTTGTAAACAAGACAAAGACATGAAGCATGACACTTTCAGATATGCTAGTCATAGTGGAGCACAGGAGGAGGAAGACAAGTATTTCTGAACAAAAGGAACTCAATAAAATGAAGATATCATATTTGCCCTTATAAATAGATAAGAATTATACATGTTCTTGAAAAACAGAACATGAAAAGCCAAATCTTGCCTTTCTTCTTACATGCAAAGAAAATTCGCAGGTAGTCTTTTCACTTCGATTCTTTAAAAAGTCCTAGGAAGTAACTGGAAAGTCCAATTAGGATATTACTGTTAGAGAGTTTAAAGATCCAGACTTTTTACCCTTTTAACTAGGAATTTATAAGGAGTTGCTCATGTTGTTTTCACTTAGAACACAGCATCTAAATTACACAGATGAAGGAAATGTCTCCACAGAGAAACAACTGAAGCCCAACTTCTTCACGGCTAGTTCCCTCTGGGTAAGTATTACCCTGCACATGTGATTTAAAAAAATCCTCTGCCTAGTAGGATTTACAAAAAAAAAAAAAACACATTGAACCACTTCTGCTACCTAGATTACTTAATACATGTTTACCTTAATTTTTAAATATTTCCCACAGAGAGTAAAGAGTATTTCCTTGAATGGTACAGTTTTAGGTAGCTACTATTTTTAGATACAGTATATAATATTTGTTTATAAATAACTGTGTAACCAGAATTGCACTCAGAAAATTACAAAATGATGTTTAGACATGTTTGCAGCATGAAGTCAAACTGGCTGGAGTGCTCTAGCTTTCCATGCAACAGTACATAGCAGATGCTTCCGATTTCTCATTTTCTTTTTGCTTTTAAGGTTCTGTTCACACAACCATTCTTCGAATTCCACACTCACAGCAAAACTTTGCCCACTCCACTGGATACCTTGTTCCACATTCATGGCAGAACTTTGATAAGTGTACAGGTGAAACTCCTTCACTGCTTTTTGAACTTCCTCCATTGATTGCAGATGCACAGTCTCCACTGTCACACAGAATTTTACCGTCAGACCTGAAAATTCCCCAATAAATAACATTCTCTGTCAGTCAGTTCAGTATAACTTGATATGAAATTATTCTAATCTCTGCAGTGAATTACAGTTATCGTTACTGTAATAGTCATGCTTACACTTCCTATTTACAGTGGTATACTTATTTACAGTGGTATATATTATAACTCTACCCCGGCTCCCCTATGGATCTCCAGATACCCACCTTCCCTGCAAGAAAATGAAAAATGTCAAAGTTCTAGGAGCAGGATTAAATATTTGATTCACTAGTTAGATTAACTGGAGTGTCTGAAAACCTAAAATTTAGCTTGTCAAAAAAAAAAAGAAGGCTAAAACAGCAATACAATTTTCATCCTACCCTTTGAAAGGATAGGCAACAGACAATTGTGTGCTTGGCACGAAGATTTCATTCAATTTCTACTGAGAGAATATTTGCCTATTTTTTCAACAGCTCTGAAGAGGTTTCTGGCATTTCTAACATGGTCTTCTGTGCACATGTGAGATAGCTCATGACAAACATGTGCTGTCAGATGATAAATATACAAAATATACTGAGTACCTTAAACATGCCAAATAATATTGACCATGAGTTATCTATTAGCTGCAGAGAACAATATCTTCCCCAAGTTCTTTTGTAATAAGTAATCTCCTTCAATGAAGGCTCTACTGATGATAAAATCCACAAAATTAAAAGCTACCTTAAGTAAGTGTCTGAATTGCTAGTTTTTCTTTTATTTGTTAAAGCACCCGTGCTCATGGTTCTTGCCACACTAGGATGGGTTGATGTCCGGGTTTTCGTTGCGCCTCTAAAATAGAATAAATATCTGGTGATTTATATACACACACAGAAAGCCATACAAGAATACGCATTTACAAATAATATATATCTATTAAAAAAAAAAAGGTTAAACAATCTACACATTAGTTAAAATTGTATGAAAAATAACTCATTTCCTACCAAGAGCAGACAAGAGCTTTGGCATGAACTTGCACGATTTTAACTGATATGACTTGAATCTTACAACAATAAGCTAAATGGAACAGCAAGTCCTTTCCTGTGCTTGTGTTTCACTTGCTAACACACCCAAATACAGGCAGACCCTGCACTAGGGGTTGTATCCAGCTGGGCATTAGGGCCTCATTTTTAACCAATCTGTCACAGTGTTCCTTACGTTGGCTTCAGCTATGACCACATAGCTACAAAAGCTGCTTTCCTCAAGACTCGTGAGTTCTATGAGAAGCCAGTATACAACAAATAGCACATCCCAAACATACAGAACATCTCACAGCTTGCTTTGATGAGTAGAGAAACATCAGAATCCCCCGAAAAATCTGAGTAGGACTAAGAAAACTAAATAGGACGGGGCATTGTTTTAGCATTAGTGACATAAGTTTTTGTCATTGCTCAAAAGAATAACCATTCACTGGAATTTCTTCTTCTTTGGCAAGTCTTCAGTTACTATGACATCTATCTTGTGCATGACCCAGCAAGTTTTTCTGTTCTCATTCTTGAACAACAATGCATATATGAAATTTAAGTGGGACTGGCTCATATACATTAAAAAAAAATTAAAACAAGACTCCATTAAAAAAGCTTAGTCATCAACAGCCCATTCAGTAACAAAACCCTAAAAGTGATTTTTTTTTCCCTTCCGTTCAGATGCACCTAACTGTTCCTTTCAGAATTATAAACAACCTGGTCTTGGTTTGGTTTTCAAACCATATATAAGGAAATGGATTCAACTCCAGTAACTTCAAATGCAACACTGACACAGTTGAAGAATATGTAACAACTCCTGAATTACAGACATGTTGCATAAAAGATTTCTTTCATCATTTCATGAGCATAGGCTAAAAACGGCTTTTCAGCTCCTTCCACCACTTAAACCAGTGGTGAAGTGATCAAATGATTAAGCACAAAGGTGGAAATCAGAACTAAATTTAAGATTAAATAAAGTGAAATTGTATCTAACTAAAGTATTCAAGTTTAACAAGAATGGCTTCTACATGGAACAGATAGAGTGGAATGGTCTTGCTCACTGGGCAGAACACTAACCTTCTCCATTAGTTTTCCTGTCTGCCCTCTTATTTAACAAGGAGATTCTAAAGATGGATTGACTTGAAAAAAAATACTGTGGAGACTGAAAAGCACTACATCAGTTATATCAGAATTAAAACTTACTAAAAGTTATGCCAATCTTTCAGAAGTTACAGAATTCCAGGATAAAAGTTCTAAATGTAACCTAAATTACATTGCTATAAGTATGCAATAGTACAGATGCTAAATACTCTTTGTCATTTCCTCCATCTCATTTTACAATGAGGAGAGACCTTTGCTTAAAAGTGAGTAAAATTCATTAGAATCAACAGTGGAAAGAACATACTGGACTGTTACTTTACTGCTAAGGAAGCTAGGAAAGCATTTAAAGA
This sequence comes from Myiotriccus ornatus, assembly GCA_036023395.1. NCBI lineage: Eukaryota > Metazoa > Chordata > Aves > Passeriformes > Tyrannidae > Myiotriccus > Myiotriccus ornatus. The sequence continues at coordinate 122,892,241 of JAYRBT010000082.1, read as the reverse complement.
AAAAAAATCAGCTGTACACAAAGAAACAGTATGGATCATCATGGATCAGGGATAGTCAGACAGTGACGTAAAGAATAGAACTGAGTTTCTCTTTCTGTTTAGACAGCTCAAAGTAATTTAAAGCAAATTTTTCAAAAATATTACTGACTTGGTTTTCTCTGAGATTTTCACCTTGGGACTAACATAATCCTTTTTCAAAACTAACAGCAATAATTTCTTAAACTAGAGTCTTTTCAGGGTGTACTTTGAATCAATCAGCTTCGAACATCATGTTAGGAGTCTCAGATATCTGAAATAAATTGACATGAAAAACAGGCCACTATTCTTTCCTGTATTTCAACTGTCCAATTTTCTAAGATATGTACCATATACCCTCATCCCACTAGGTACTCTGAAAATTCATCTGATGCTTTAATACTCGGTGTACACTAAAGAAATTTCAGAGAAATCAGTGTCTTAAAAAAATTATTTGTATTGTGTCTAGTACAGCATTCAGTGACTGAACAGGAGAGGGGTGGGAAGAAATCAAAAGTTTGAAAAAGTACACTGTCCAGCCTGTCTATTGAGGGAGGCAAAGTCCCATGAACAGATAAAAAAATCATTGATTAAAGGTCTAACAGGACATCTTCATTACAAAATGTTTAAACATATCTTTCTGCGTAACTTATGCAGTCTTTTTTCACTAGTTTTCTAAATATACAGAAAAAACCCCAAATATATTTTCAGACTAGAAACTTTAATATAAATCTTGTAATTAACTGCAGTGATTCTCACTGACTGCAATGAACAGCAACCTTACCTGCTTGAACAGGAAGACTGGACCAGATGATCTATTGTGGTCCCTTCACCTTACCCGCTCTGTGATTCTGTGATTTCTGCCTTTTTTGATGAGTAAATCAATACAAGCAGCAGGCTGCCACTGTCTACAACTTTATTCAGACCAAATCTAGACACATAATTAGCAACAGGCTTCATGTATATTTGGTGAAAAACCTTGAAATTGCATCCTTAAGTAGCAATCTGATCTCTACAGAGAGGTCTTCCAATGAAATCAGATATTCTTGATTATTTCAACTTTTGCCACAACAGCTCAGTTTATTCCGATCTGTCCCATCTCTGCTATCTACTTCTTCACCTGTTTTTTTCTGTTTGGTTGGATTTTTTGTTTTGATTTTGAAAGACTAAATAAATCCCTGCTCTAAGTATTACATGAAGTATTAATACAGCCTGACAGCAGAGGAGGCTACGTACCACAACCACCTCTGGACATACCTGAACTCACCTGAACACATCTGAACTCCTAAAATCTGGACATACCATTAAAGATGTTTATTCTCCACTCTCAATTTTAAAAGAAATAACACTGAAGATGACTTCTGTTCCTAAAGCAGCTCATGTTGTACATCTCATTGAATTACCACTGCTTGCAAAATAAAAATCTGAAAGAAATGTGTAAAGAAGCTTGTCTTCTTCTATGCATGCATTCACAATTTGGTTGAATGTTATCATAAAATACTGATATATAAAGCTTCCTTCCTAGACAGGGTGTTTTCAGATATTCTTGACAGCTGTCATAGTTCTGTGCAAAGTCATAAATGATTTTCTGATGATTCATGGCATGCATCCCGAAGTCCAGAAACCTCTGCCATCCACACTATGTTGAGTTTAGGAATCACGAGGAACTATCCACATTTGCTGAATGTTGTTGGCATACAACACACTGAAACATCTCTTGCAAGGAAGGCAGATTTAATTCACCAACTCAGTGGATATTTCAGTAAGACAAGAGGGGTGTTATGAAGAACAGAACAAGTGCCTACACTCTTAAAAGAAATTCTCTCAAGAACAAAAATCAAATCACCACTGTACAGACCGGGTATATTGTAAGCAACTGTAGTAACTCACTAAGCCAAATTTTCAACACCTTAATAATATATTACAAAATGAAAAACTGACCTGATTTTTGGTGGTTCACAAGATTTTTAAACTCTAACCAAACATGCAAAAGAACAAATAAAGAAAGAAAATTCTGTTTGTCTAAAAGGAGCTTCCCCTCCTTTCATTGCTTTTTTGCTTCTTCATATAGAAACCCAAGTTCAAATGTTTTGCCCCGTCTCAAAAATATTACAGCATTAAGAGATTCTGACACATTTCTACTATTTAAAGCATTACATTTCATGTATGTGCCACATCATTCATTACTAATTTCTCTTTTGCAATAAGCTTTAAAAAAAAACCCCAAAACAAAAACCAAAACCAAAAAAAACCAGCCTATCTGAATTTGGCATCCTGCAAATTGTATCAAAGGCCTAACTAAAATATAGTATCTATTTCCTTTTTAAAAGATTAGAATAACTGGAATACCCTTCCTTCCAAACTCAGATCTTATAAGGACTTCTGAATATTCAAAAGTCTTTATATAAGTTAGACTAAACAAAAGACTTCACCTTTCATTACAAAGTCTACCTTCCTCATGTTTTTGGACCAGATGTAGGAGAGAGATAAACATTTGACCTTAAGGGAATAAAATTACTAAAACAGTACAGTTATTAGGCTTAAATGCTTACTTCAGCTTTACATCATGCAAATCAGTTCTTTCTCAGATTTAGAAAGACAGAAGTTCATTACTCTTAGTCCAAAACCTATCAGTGACAGAAGAAATCAAATCTGAGGAAAACATGCATCCTTCCTGTCCCACGATGAAGCTGTTTACCTCTCACTGATACTAACTAATTATATCATCTACTCTTCTCCCACAGTACTTATGTTGAAGACGTACTGGGCAGCTCATGTCTATCAAGGGCACACTTTTCTGCTTAAAAGGAACATTTCTGCAAAACAGATAAACCACACTGATTTGTAATACTTACTTCTTTATAGGCAAGAACTCATTTGGTCTTTTGATGTTACTGTCTGTTTTTGTATCAATGTCATAAAACCTTTGCACATCTCTTCCAGTTCGCAGTGGTGGGCCTAACTTGTCCATCTTACTACTAAAATATATAAAGGGGTACCCATAAGGAGATTGCTAAATTGCTATTCAAGTTATCGCAGAAAAAAAAATAAACTACTCACAATTAAATACTTATATTACCAAAGAAATCCTATTGACTTAAAAAAGAATGTACAAAACTACATCATTAATTATCCAGCAAACAAAAGGGTTGTTCTTGCTTTAATGAGAAGAGGATTTCATAGACTTATGTCTGGATTAGGTTTCCAATGCATGGGGTTTTTTATTCCTTTTTAAACAACAAAAAAACTAACGCCAGTTATCCTCACAATCTGCACTATGTATTCATATTTGGTGTCCTTGAAGAGTATCTTTCATGTCATATAACGCATCTAGAAAAGGGGGCTCATAATTACATGTTGTAAGTTTAAGACATTAGAAAATAATAGATCTGTAAGTACAAGCCTTCTTAACTTTAAATCAGCAAGAAGGAAATTTTTTCCATTTTCATTTCTTTTTTTGTTCTGTAAAGGTTGAACAGAGGAAAGCCTGAAAGAAACCCAACTTTGTTTTAATAACAAAAAATCCTATTCACAATAGACAGTACTATATGCACAGGCAATACTTTAGTACTTTTTTTTACTATTATGGATAACATTTCAAAACTAAAAAGAATAAACCAAAAATAAAATTTTAAAGCTAGTGGAAAAAAAGCAACCAATCAACAAATAAAAAAACCCCATCCCTCATTCATTCATCCTAAGGAAGATCGTAGCTTTTCAGGAATCACAACTTATATTAGGAAAATTAGATCTTCAAGTAAAGTTCTGCATTTTTATCATCTTAAATCATTAAGTAAAAGCTACAAAAAGTCCATTATACTGCCATTCCTACCTCAATAACATAACCAAAGTTTCTTCTCAAAACAAGTCTGGTAACTTAGTCTTAACTGGAAGATTATGACACTTAAAGAGTATTTTTATTTATTTTTCTGACATTAAAGAACTGTAAGGAAACAAATCAAGCAAAATTGATGGACTTGTATCATTAGCTGAAGCTTAACTCTTCTGTTTCTCATCCCTGAAGGGAAGTCATAAGGTAAAAACAAGCAAAACCAACAAAACACATTCTCACACCCCAAGAAATAATTTTTTTAAATTATTGTGCAGTCTTCTGATTCTTGTCATACAACCCTAATAAAATACAGTGCCAGGAAAATTACAAAAGAGCTAACTGCTGTCAAGGAAGCATATTATTTTCAATATAGCTTTTAATATATATTTAAATAAAAAAAACAACAAACAAAAACCCACACAACAGCTGTTGTGTATCTCTGACACCCATATCATACTACTTTTCATACTCCTTCATATTAAAAGCTACAGAACCTACAGAGCTTCCAAGAGAATTTTGTTTTTGGGAAGTTTCTGGTGTGAACCTCACAATCCACATTACAGATCTTACATATCAAAGGAATTGTCCACATAAGGAACAAAAATTCAACAGTGCAAAGTGATATTCATTCTGAAGTCAGCAAGGAACTGGGATTTTAGTCTTGAAAATTTAACCCAAATAATGCAGGTTGCAAGATAACCTCCACTAGAGTTCCTCTTTTCACTCCTCTTCCCAAACAGATGTTCTAGTTCAAACTAATTAACTCAGGAAATGCTTAATCGATTCCTGTTTGACCCAATAAATACTCTTTACATACTTTCCAAGGAACTGAGAAGCAATATTGAGGTCTTCGCCACTGCAAGACTCATACTGCAACCTAACATGATTTTCTTAGTTATTTTTGAACCCTTAACAAATTACCAGCGTAATCTCTGAACTGCAGACACCTACTGAGTAGAATAAGAAAGAAATAATGTAGAAGCAGTTGTAATATGGTCAAAATAAAGACCTACAGTATTCTTTCACACTTAGAGAAAACCAAAAACCCAAAGCTGACAGCCCTTTTATGTTCTAACGAAAAAAACACAATCGTAAGAATCTTCTGAAAAGCAACCCAAGACAGCTCCTTACTTTTCTTCATTTCACTGAACAAAGTTCGGTAAGCTACAGTCTTAATGAAAGGAACAAGCTATTTTTAAAAGATAACATTTTTAAATGCTACAAATGCAGTATGCAAGATATGTTAAGTGGAACTTAGAATTTACTGATATTGGTTGTGTGCCATTCATATTGCATTTCAGCTGTAAGACAGTATTGGATTTACCACTAGCAGACATGATTCCTAGGAAGCATAACTTTGATCAGCTTAACTTTAAATAATATGTTTTATCCTCCAAATAAAATATAAATTACAAATTAATTTCTATATGTTCATTTGCCCTATTAAAAAAATATAATTTTTCCAAGTTCCAGTTAAAAAAAGAAACCAAACAAAACTGCTCATAAATGAAACATTCACACAATTAATCTGTATAAGCAAAAGATCCCTGGCCGGCCACAAATAGTGGGGTCAAGCTCTGCTGGGCTAAACAGTTTGCATGTGGGCGTCGGGTTCATCTGTTTGCTTAACCTTTAGGTCAGGAAGAACCTACCATCTTTTTCTTCCAAAGATCTGATTACTTCTGACAGCTTACTAGAACTGCCTTACCCCTCAAGAAATGTAAAACAGTGCTAACCTTTACACTATTAAAAAAAGTGTATCAAACCTGGGTTCCTAACATCATTCACTATCAAATGATAAGCCTAATGACAATATATGTGGAATTCATTTTCTTTTTCTCAGTCCTTCAGTATCAAAAAGATAAAAACCTATTTTCACACAAGTGACTGAAGGTTTTCATAGTGACTACAATGCAGTCACATGGTACTCTTGCACTCTTACTTGATTCTCCAGGACTCAGAGTCAGAGATGATGCCCTTATGCTGCACTTTCATTCGTACTGGAATAACTGGCTGTGTTCTTACTCTGTCCAGGCAGAAAAAGAAAACACTCACAGCAGAACTCAGCTGATACATTCTGATCAACATATACAAAGTAAGCCTCACTGACACTAACCTAGCTTATATTGATGTTGCTGTGGTATGCTCTCTCAGTAGTTCTTTACTGGAGAAGAGAATTCAAATTTAAAAAAGGAAACCACACGGTAAACATGACTTACAATAAGGCAGTTCATAAAATTTGATTGCATTTCTGCTTGTACAAATTAAAAATTTATACCAGGATACTGTGTTTGAACTATATATGAGATGAAGTTCAAGACTCTTTCCTTTACAGAACTAAACACGTCGTGCCCAGCCCGTTTTAGCCTCGACCTTCAAAACCACGGCACGAGCAGCTCCTTGCGCCTGCCACGGGTGTTTCGGGCAGCACTCCAAGAGCGCCACCTGAAGGGCGACAGGGAAACTGCAGCCTGTACGTGTCCATCCCCTCTGGCTATTGGATCATCCTGCCCCTTTGCATATGCATCGCAGAGAACAGAGAGCTCAACTCTACAGAAAGCAGCAGTGTCTAAATAAATTTCCCCCTCCAATATACATATAGTTCCTCCTTGATACTGCACAATGTAATTGTAATTCCACTATTCAGCCTCTCTAGTATTACCTCCTTTTCCAAATCCAGAATTACAACAACCTAGGCAAAAATGGAAGCTTTCACGTTTAAGTAATAGATTTTAAAACCCCCAAAATGTACAGTTTCCCTTAGTGCAAACTGCAGAAGCCTGTTTTTCACAAGACCTTGAATTCAACCTGGTCAAAAAAACTCTTAAAATGTTTGCCAAGGGAAAAAGAGACAGTGACTGCTTAACATTCCATTTAAAGGATTGCCCTTAAAACAATCCATGTGTAACATTGCTCAGTAAATTGTTTCACTGACAATTCAGAAGGAAGAACATGATAACTTACAGCATAAGTTCTGTGTGACTTATGTACAACAGAATCCCAGATCTCATGGTTAGTCATTTTATTGGTTAAATCATAAATGTAATAAAAGACATATATCTTGTTTCATCCTAATGAGGGTTACTTTTAAAAGCTCTTTTATTTTAGAAAATAATTCCAGCTGAAATTAGCTATAGCCCAAATTATAAGATCTTTTAATGTTTAAAATCTGTGTCACTACAGTATTAACTATTCTCACTCTCTGACATAGGATGTTGACTGTTAGTGTCTCAGTTCCAGGTCTAATAAAATTTTGTAGGTATTTCAACAAAACCCAATATATTTCCTCCTCACACCCCAATACAAAGGCCAAAGTTGAGATGATTAAGGTCAAAATTGTTACCAATGACCAATCTGAGGCACTTCACTCTTCCATGTTTTAACTACTCCTACACTGCTTGCTTCAGTTTAAGTCCTGACAGATTTGTTCCCAAAAGTCAACACAATATAGCTCAAGAAACAAAGAATTGCTAGGTCTCAGGAATAACCCTTAAGAAAGAAACACATTTAACAGCCACTGGTGAGAAGACTGCTTAGTATGAGCAGCAAATATTCTAAGGACTGGTTGGCAAACAGAGGAAGAGAACCAGTTTTTTAAAACGGAGAAGTGACAAGTACTGCAGCTAGAAACACATCAATCACATCTGCACTCTTAAAACCTGGAAACTGTGTAAGCAATTGTGGTTATAAGCCAAGATAACTTTTACAGCCTCCCAGCAGAGATCATTATCTGACAGCTGTGCCAACCACAAGCCATCTACTTGTGCTTAGCATGAACAGACAGAACTTGGGCAAACACCTCCCCAGCTGCTATGTGCCCTAGTCACATCACAATTCTTCCTCCAAGCAACAGAAAATGGAAGACTACAGAAAACAAAGCCCAGTGAGCAATGGTGGAAAGTTGCCAGACTTGTTATGGCAAGATACAGAGATGCCGTGAGCTGCTGGAGAACTGATGTGGCTGGTTGAGCAAAAATGTGAGCTAAGCCACTTGCTTATCTTGCACTAGGCTCAAGCGAGGCTTAACAACTGAATTGTGCCTGGGGTGAAGCAGAGACTTCACAGCCCGATGTTGCCACAGTGAAGCACAGAATAGCACCCAGGCCTCCATTAGCCTCACTCCCCCTTCTCCAGGCACAGCAAATCTTGGTTATAAATTGGTCCTTTGGGTAGACAGGGATGTGCGGTTTCAACATACTCATGGCAGCAATATGTCAGATGGCCCTCAGTGCTCCCTCAGCTGGGTGGAGGAGGATACCGAAGTGTCAGGGATTTGCGCTGCAAATTTTGTTTCAACCGAAAGTCAATTCAATTCCACCAAAGGTATCCAAAGACCCTTATTATCTCCCATTAACATACTAAAAAACACATCCACCAACATGAAAATGAGAAAAGAGTTGTCCCCCTCCCCCCACCATCTAGGAGCACAGCAACTGGTAACCAATCGTACTGGACTACAGTCACACCTCCATTTTTCAAAAAAGTATGAAATTGATATTTGAGATCCTCCATTTTTGAGGATGAGAACATGATCTTACTTTGCGGACAAGTCAAGAAGCTTGCTCCTCCTTTCCCCCCCAAAGCAGTGATGCCTCTTTGGTAAGATTTGTGTCTCTGACTGTGTCAGAGTATAGCTGGGAGCACTAGTACATAGCACTATACACTTCATTTTGTAGATCTAGCGCATTTATCACTAGCAATCTAACAAGAATTAATAACCTGTCACTTCAATAAACTACACTATTTGTGAATCTGTGATTCTGAAAGTTCTTATTGAACGTAATCAGACTTAAAGAACCTAACTGGTTATAATCAGAACGGAATCCTCATACTACAAAGGCATTAGGAGGGAGGTATGACAGAGCTGTCATTTGTATTTGTGTGTAACTAGTAGAACCTAAAAGTAATAAACTAAAAGTCACTAGTTTTGTGTAATTGCTGTCCATCCCCATAAGTTCTTTCACAATGTCCTTTTTCTTCCTCACAAACTTAAGCCATTGTTTTTCTCCACCTTATAACCTTCACCAATCTGATACCCATTTTTATAGGAACAAGTATTTTTCAACCACCAGTGTTTTAACTGCAAACACTTTGTTGTATGTTCTGTATTCTCTCAGTGCTCCTTGGTGTTCCCTAAAATTCTGCAGAACTGCACCACTTCTCTTCTATCCCTTCCATAGATTTCTCTTTGAGACAGCGTTAATTGTCTACCTCTCCAGCAAAATATCAGTAAGTCTTGATCTCACCAGCACTTACACTGAACTCTTGTAGTCTACATCTATCACTTCTTGCTGTTTTAAGTGCACTGGTTTCCACTGATTTATTTCTGCTCATTCATTGCCTCAAGACAGGAAAGGCAAGAAGGAAAGCATCGCTCCCTTTGTGCTAAGAGAGAATATAGTCTCACAACTGGTACTCCGTGGCAGAAGCCTCTTTCTTTTACTTCCATGAATTGAAGGCAATTGTGCCTAATGTTTTCTCTTTTTCTAAGTCACTTCACATTTACGAGGAAAAAACTTTACAGCTCCAACCACTTCGGCATACCCTAAAATTTTTAATCTACTTTATATCTATTTTTATCACTTGACCTCCTTTGTTGTTACTTTAATTTGGGAAAATGCCGTATTTGCCTTCTCCGGTGTTCCTTAAACATTAACTGTATTTATAAATAATGGATAAATTCAAAACACTTCTGAAGTTCACTGGCAAAAAAAAATAAAAAGCAAGTGAAACAGACCACAATGACTTCTAGAATTAGCGCAACATAAATATGAAATAAAGCACAAATGACAACATTACATGGAAACTTACCCTGCCTGTGGGTTCACCATTCCCAGTGAGTTTTTATGAGCTGGTGATAACGTCTGAATTTTGCTTCCACTGGATCCAGATGAAGGCAGAGCTTTATTTGAAGATGCACCTTGCAGTTCAAGCATGGATAAAAATATAAGAAAATATAAGATTTTGCTGCTGAAGCAATTTATTACATGTTTTTAATTGTAAAATTCAAAACAAACGTTTTAGAAATATAACGATACAAGAAAGTGTCAAGATACAAGGAAAACCAAATATTTTTCCAGAAATTTATAGAAAATATGCTATTGAGATATGTTTTATTCTAATAAAAAATGCTGGATCTCGATTACTTTCTTCACAAAGAAAAAGGAAAGAAACGTCAAAGTATGTACAAACAGAATATATTTGATTTTGCAAATTCAATTCAGGAAAATAAAATAATTTGACCTGATATATAAACCAGAAGAGAATCCTGTGCTCAACAGTCTTTTTAGATTGATGGCAATCAGTGCCCCTTCCAACTTTATTTTAATTGAGCTTTTACAAACCATTATAGCAAATAAACAATCAACTCTCACTGAATAATTCGAGAACTAACATTTAGAAAGGAAATGGAAAAATTCATAACATTCATTTCATACCTACAGCAGTTTTGCTAATGCCACTCAGCTGTGGTAAGCGTGATGATGGTGATGGTGTTGATCCTACAGAAGGCATCTTCTTAACAGAAGCAGGTTTGTACTGTAATAAAACACAACCTAGAAATGTAAGCACTTAAATCAAACTATAAAACACAATAGGTAGTTCTTTCAGGCACTATGGGAGAACAGATGATTTTCTATTAGGTAAACTGCTTCTGGTATGGGAACGTGCAAATGGTTTCTGCTAGTCTGCTTTCTTATACATACAGATGATACTAGTAGAAGACATTCTCTAACTCAGTGGTTTTTTTGTTGTTCAACAGTACATCTTTCTCCATTTTTCAATTTTCTACAGCTTTTATCACCTTTTTCTACACTTGTCTCACAAGATTAAAATTATCATCTCATTACCAGTTAATTACAAAAAGAATACTCAAGGCAGAATCATTTTTGTCTTTAAAATCCAAATCTTATATTCACCTGTGCAGTCTGGACCAGTCCCAGCACCAATTCAGAATACAATAGAAGAATCACTAAGTAACTGCTTGTATCTGTTTAACTCTCCACAGGTTTCAGAAAAAAAGAGCATTACCACCAAATGAAAACACATATACACTTTAAACCTTCACTTGGTTCTTTAATATACCTGAAGCCCTCTAAAGCCTCTAATTACGCAAAATATTGCTGTCAGTTGTTCTGTAGCCATGTGCCCCTGTTTGACTCCTTAAGGAACAGGACTGAATTGGATTCAGAAAACTAGCACAACAAAAATTCAACTTCCTTTATAAAAACTGCATTTCTACTTCCTGCTGCTACCTTTGCCTGTCATTTTCACATTTCTGAGTTACATTTATGAGTGGTTCTGGCTTTGCAACTGCTGCCATCTGATTTATGGATCTCTGCAGATCTTGTAAGAAAGCAAAAGCCTTGTCCATAGTTAGTGCCTCATTTCAGTTTAGCGTAAATAATAAAATTACGTAAGAAAATAGTTAACTCCATTTAAAAGCAATACACTATTTAAAAAGCTTGGTTTGATGTTGAATGCAAGCTACAAGTTAAGAAAAATGTTGTAGCTCACCTGTGTTCGAGTAGGAAGCTTCCCTTTGGTATCAGCTGCCAATTTCCCCTTATTAGTAATACGTGCAGCTTGCTCCTTACAGAAATTGATGTGTCTGTCAGCTGCATTTTCATTAAATCTCCTCTGACAATATGGACACTGAATGTAATCTTAAAAACATGAAAAACTAACATTAATAATGTGTTTTAATAGTGATAGTGTTTTTAAGTCTTTTAAAAACCAGCCTCTCCCCCAGAGTAAATTATGGCTTACTGAATCTGAAAATGAAACATGGATTGCTGGGGAAAAGAATATTGTCCACATGTAACACAAGAGATGTTTCTCATTTGATGGATAAGAATCAGAATGGTTGAGGACTAGCAATAACCTAAATAAATCAGAAACACTTTAAGAGGTGTTATTCTGCAGAGAAGGTAGCCAAAAAGGTATAGGGACACAGCAGGGATATTAGCTGGAAGGAAGTGGAAAAGAGGCTAAACAAATAAACAATAATAATAATAATAATAATAAAATCACAAACACAGTTCAGTTTGTTCAAGACAAAAATACCTTAAAGCCTTTCACACACAAATAGCAAAAGACAACAAAATCTGTTTCCTCTGGTAATTTTGAAAGACTGAGAAATACTAACTGTAACACTGGAAATGACCATTAAAGAAAAAAATCATAAACTTTACAAACAAAAAGAATCAGAAGCAATCCAGCCAAAATTAGGAGATATCTCTAGAGACAAGCAAAGAGAGCAAGTGGTGGCTGTACTACTTTTCAAGATTAATTTCAAACAGTATTACATGCAGAAAATAGTATTACTCTCATTGGAGAGAAACAAGAAAGACTACGTAAATATTGAAAATATTAAAAGATGTATCAATTGTATGCTGGAAATACACAACTTAAAATACAGTGTGCATGGAAAATAACATGTGTGGACTGCAGTCTCAGACAGGTATTCTAGTGTCTAGAGATAGTGACGCTGTATTCTGCAGATTACAGTATTCAAAACCATGTAAACATCAACTTCAGAAAAGCCTGACACCAGCAGAGCAGGTTAAATCAGTATGTTTCTAGGTCATTTTAGAAACGTATCATAGAAAGTTAGGAGAGATTCGACAGTCATTGCCCCAAAAATTAGTTAGATATTATACAAATCTAAAATAAGATTTGGATTATATGTTACTACCCCAAATGCAGTAGATCTGGCTTAAATTACTATCCCTTTAAAAATTAATAAACAATAAGTCAGGTGATGTAATGACCACCAAACCATGGACACAGGAAGAACACAGAGAAGTGACATAAGAGTTTCATGGGGTAAAAACAACATAGTATAACTAAGATTGTTCCAAAGAAAGTAAAAAAACAACAACAAAAAAGATAAAGTTAAAAAACAAAATAGATGAATAAAGCAGATATGAAAGCTCCTAGATAGTAAGACATTTCTGGCTGGTGCAGAGCTCACTTCTACAGAAAACTGTCAAAGCCCACAGACCCAAATGTATCAGACTGTAGAGGACGAATTTACACTTTTAAGAATTAGAAACTGTATCTTCATCCTTTTGAAAAGCAGTTAGACACCTGTCTACCTGCAAGTACTGTTCACACTGTCCAGAACTTTTAGGATTCAATGTAAGCTTTATAAAATGAAAACTAATCAAAGTAAGAGGGCAGTGCAAATATGCAGTCAAGTTCAAGATGATTTAAGGTCCTTTTTAACATCACGAGGCTATTGTGCACTTCAGCGGAAAAAGCATAAGAGATCAAAGCGGCAGGAAATACTGCTTGTTTGTGAACTTGGAGCACTAAATTAAGTAGGAAATAGGAATACAAGGCTCTTTCCATTAAAAGGAAAAAGAACAGCTGCTTGTTAGAAACCGGCATGCAAAAGACAGAGCTGAATAGGAGAGGATGGATACACTCCATGATACCACGCAAAACATTCCCTTCCTCCTCCACCAAAAGAGGAAAAAGAGCAACAGTAGCTGCTCCTGCTCTGTTTGTAAGAAGAGAATCCACTATAATTTTGTGTATCTTTTCATTCCTGGTTTTCTCCTCCTAAGTCTCACCCACTGCAGCAGGATGAAGCCAGGAGACTAAACTCAGTAAAACTTGGAAAATGTAAAAAATGGAAGGAAGAGAAACAGAGACACATTTTCTTCCCTTTACCTCCTATCAGTTCTCAAGCAGGCTGAATAGAGTTATGTCCTTCACTTCAAACTCATTTGCAGTCTCTGGAACCAAGGGAGCACCATTTCAGTAGCTTTTTCCAATCTAGATTTAGTTCTGGGCTTTTCCGCCTGTAATTCAGAACCTATATAACTAGATTAATGATTATTTCCATGATCAAGCCTCATGATTCTTATCCACAGCATTAGCTATTGGCTTTACTCCAAGATGTATATAGCTTTTCAAGATCCTGCATACAGAATGCTGAACAACACAATGTAACCTCTTATACTGAATGCAAATACATTCCTCATACTAGACTAACACATTTCTTGTAGAGAAACAAGGTGAGGAACACTTTACATCCTCACTTGACCACAGACAGGCAGAAGCAAACACGTGCCTTTTTCCATTTTCCTTAAGCCTTCTGAAAATACCTGATTGAGCTGATCGTATGGTTTAGCTCTTAGAAAAAGAGGAAGAAATATACTCTCAACCTATTATTGCAACATAAAGTATATTTCCTTCTCACTCACATCAGACTGCTTCAACACTTCACCCAGTCTCAGTTCTGAAGGCACCAAAGGACTGCCACTCCCTTGATAACACAAATTCCACACATCTCACATACCCAAAACACAAGTAACCCCATCACATGAGGAAGCATCATACGCACATTAAGGCACACACTGCATGCATGACACTAAACGTGAATTCAGCAAGAAATGGGAGAGACTACATATGAAGAACAGTGTTGATGTGCATTCCCACAATGTAAATATGTTGTGGGTGCCAGCTAATTAAAAAGGTACTCTGCTATTTCTGAGCTGTTCCACTGCTGTGGACACAAACAAGGTATTGAAACAACTTGTTCAGCCTATGGTTTATAAGATGGTAGGAAGATGGAAGTTGGCCAAAACCACCTTTTGACACACTGAAAAGAAAGTCATGGGCTTTGATAGCTACACAGGATGCGAGCCAGCCAGACCCATAGTCACAAACCAGGACCTGCACAGAGATAATAAGTTATCTTCAAGAACTTGTGAATATTGTATTCCAACAGTATTCCTCTCCAATCCAATTTTTTACAAATTAAGTTAAAAAAAAAAAGTCTCTAAGAAATTTGACTATTTCACATACCAGGGTCATATGATGGCGGAGGTGGTGGAGGGAGTTTTCCACCATCTTTAAGATTAAGTCCTTTGGCTGCTCGTATAGTTGCTATAAATTCTTCATGCTTTCGTCGCCAGTTGGAAGGTTTTTTGGGTGGTTCTGGCTAAGAAGCAGAAAAGAAAGCTTTATATGTTTGAAGTTTTTACTTCAAGCTAAGTATGTGCCTTATTTCAGTAGACAACATTATAGTTAGATTTCTTACAGATCCTAGTTGATCTAATTATCAAGAACTGCCAGCAGAAATAAGCCTTATCATGCATATATAGTTTGTCTAAAATATTCGTATTCAGAGTAAATTATAACATACTCGTGGCTTAAGAGGTTTTACTGTGGGAATGTCAGTTCCTTCTGCTCTCTGTCGGCTGGAATCGAATGTCTTCCTTTTCTTGGCAGAAGTTTTTTGGCAAATGGGTCCATGCTTTTTCTACAAGCAGTACCAAAATAAAAGGAGAATACACAACTTAATTTTGAAAATCGAAGTTACTAACACATTATTTCTCTCTCTCTTGACATAACAATCAGCAAAAAAAGGCTAAACTCTTGATGAATAAGCTCTGACTGTTTTACCTCAACCATTCATGCCAGCTATTACCTTTAAAACAGAACTACAGAAAATCATGAATGCATATACATGGTCACAAGAACACGGGTGATGATGAAGAAAAGTAGAAGAGATCTATATTTGCTCCTTGCACATAAAAAACTGATGATAGGTAGGCAGCATTTGCCTTGAGTGGCAACACAAATCAGAGGTGACTGAAATTCATATTTGCATTTAAGGACAGACCAATTTCTGTTAAAAACGGAGAACAGAGTCTTTTGAAGACAAAACACTTCATTTACTATCTGAGACTATAAGTTAGGATATAAAGCTGCAGAGACAAGGATTTGACTTTAAAAGACACTTTTAGAAGCATATATTCAGAAAGTGATGGGACCGTAAAATAAAATTAACCTCCCTTTCAGGAGCTTCCAAACTGGGATAACTGGAATCATTCATTATTTGGGGAAAAAACCCCACCAAAACCCCCACGAAAACAAAGCACCTTGATGTTCTTTATTCAGCTATAGTGACCACTGTTTAACTCTCATATTAACTTACCAAATCTAAAAGCCAACAGTGTTATACTGTTAGGAACCTACCAGTGCTGCTGGAAAGAAGGTCCTTCCACAAATCTTACATGGCAACAGATCTCCAGTTTGCACTGCAACCTCACCTTAAAAAAAAAAACATATTTCCATAAGAAAATTTGGTTAAATTATTGATAAAACATTCTTTCAAAAGTGCTAACCTCATATATACTTAGCAATAGTAACACTTGTTACTGTAAATATACATCCTTTGACCAGGAAGATGAGAAAGGCAAAGAAGATACAGAAGTCTTTGTGTACTTTTGAAAGTTGTCAGGCGCAGTAACATGTCACCAGCAATTCTGGTAATTTACAATATGAAACTCCACACCCTTAAAAGGATACATACATGTCAACATGCAAATGACAAATACACTGTAAGTCCCAATAAGAGCTCAAACACACACCAAGAATAATGATATTTCATGGTATTTCTGTTTTTGGAAGAGAATTACCTCTTATAGCTTCAAAAATAAGACACATCCTATCACTTATTTTTCTCTACTAAGTTAAACTATTCCACTTTCTCTTGTAAAGAAAACAGTCTTTAATGCTATTTTTACTATATTCAGATTATTACTGATGATTTACAAAAGTATTTCTGATGTTGCTATTCAAGCATTGGTAACAAAAATGTAAATGCCATACTTGACATAGAGCAGATCCACAGAACCAGACAAAAGACCAAAAAATCAAAGTACCCAGGCCTATGCAAGCAATTATATTCATATAGCATGCATTATGCAATGGAGACATGGCAGAAATGAAAAACTCCAGAGTTTCCCAATAAAAGGCATATATTATATCTATTACTGTACCAGAGGAATACAGGGATATTTTTATATCATGTATACATCAAGAAAAAGGTGTTAAGTTTGGATTGAGACTTACTAGTTGCCTTCTCTATACTCAATCTATTACTACACAACTGCTCTATTTATACCACTTTAAAATAAAAAACACTTTGACTTGACTTGTATTTTAGGCAAAGCAATGGCTTAAACTAAACAAGTTATCAACGCAGCAATTTTCAATTATTTGATCAGCTTTTGTTCCCAGTTTCCCAGTGGAAAACTATTTTCCATCTAAACATATCCACTTGCTGATTAAATTTACAACCAGTCCTAAAAAAAGAAAAATTTAACAAAATATTTCACAGCAAACAAACAGATTTTAGAAGTCATGGTTTCCACTGAAAATCTTTTTTTTCCCCCAAAAGATTAAAACTGACTAAGATTTCTAGTACCAACAAGTGACTATTGTCTGTCTTTTTCAATTACTTAAAGGAAAATAATCAGCAGTATGTAACTACCTATAATGTATTAGTTGTATGCATACGCTACAGAGCACAATGCATTTTAAGAATCACAATCATACGAATTGTTGTGCGGTTTAAAGCATCTATGTTCATATCTTTAATTCATTTATATGCCTCTTCCATGTAGACATGAATAGGCCTGTCCTTGTCACAGCACAGCAGGACTGCACTGACAATAACCAAGTTTTAAAACTGAAAGTCTTAATCAAGCTTCCTTTTGTGCCATCTAAAT
Source organism: Myiotriccus ornatus (assembly GCA_036023395.1). Lineage (NCBI taxonomy): Eukaryota > Metazoa > Chordata > Aves > Passeriformes > Tyrannidae > Myiotriccus > Myiotriccus ornatus. The sequence continues at coordinate 122,874,862 of JAYRBT010000082.1, read as the reverse complement.
ATCTGTGTTTAGGGACAAGTAAGAAAAATACAAGACATGCAGATAAATCTTGTTTTTCTTATATTCTTGCATTGAATTACACTTGAATGTTATCAAGATTTACCAGGAACTCATTTTTTAACTGTATTTTTTTCATTCTCTATTTTAAACAATCATATCCAAAAATTTTTCCGTAGGTCTATTTTCTTAAATCCACAAGTATACCATTAGCCACAAGTAATAACATGCACACTGTTTGTACATAGCTTAGAGGGCTGTAACCTGCCCTCACCATTGACCTCAAGGGTAAGTAGCAATGGTTGTAAGCTTTTCTAAATTATTCCACTCAAAATACAAGGTATGCACAGATTTGTTTGTTTGTTCATGAATTCACTCTTCACTGTTGCCAGCACTGTTAGTAACGATAACCTACATCACCAAACACTCACTTCTGCTGAAGAGCTCAACTTGCTTTTATGACATTATTCTAATACAAACCTCAGCTTCGCAGAAGCAAGTGCAAAAGGCATTTCACAGAAGTACAAAGTGACACTGTTTGCACCTTTCAGAAATTAGCTGAAATAAATCAGAATTAGTGATCTAGAAATCACACATATAATCTAAGATGGAAGAGTTGATTGAGACAAGAATTCTTTCAAATATCTGCCATAGTAAAAGAAGAAAAGCTGTATTTCCCACCATTTTCTTCTGTGTTCACTGAACTCCGGAATTCGAGGTTGTGTTTAAATTCACCATTAAAAGCACACTTGGTAGCTGCTCACCTGATCCAGCAGTATTTACACAGGACATACCAATGCCTAAGGAATGCCAATTAGCACTTAGTGCAGCTACAGTTACAGAGCTGTATTTCCTTACAGCATTCCTAGCCTCCTTTGTTGCTGGCAGGTAATCACATTTGCCCAGAGCTATTTCTACTGCCAATAGCAACCCTGCAACACAAATCACTGACCCAATGCACAAAAGGAAGTTATTTAAAAAAAACCAGAATGTTCCTAAAGTTTTGTTGGAAAAGGGAAGCCTAATGTCCTTTATATTTGTACACTTATCCCTTCAGATTCTTAATCATTCCTCCGTGATTTTCACCCCCTCTAAAGTAAAAAAAAAAAAGAAAAAAAAAAGAAAAAAAATCCCCAACAAACCACAAGCACAAAACCTTAACATTTCTCTCCAGGAGTCCATGAGCCTTCTCTTAGAAGGGTTAGTAATATCATCAACATGAAATCTGAGAATTTAAAAATAAAATATGGGAATAAAATTAAAAAATGAAATATGGGAATTGTAAAAGTTGCAAAAGAGTTGATTGTGGCTTTATTTTGTTAGTTTTTTTAAAAGGGATTTGTGCATGATATCTTTGAAGAAAAGTTAAAAGAAATGATTGTTAAATTGGGATGTATTGGGAGGAGATAAAAAAAACAAGACATAAATCAAGAAACAGAAGAAGGACGTGCTTGACAAGTTGGTCTGAGAATAGAAATTGGTAGTAAGATAGTGTCATGGCAATTTTATTAATTCTTAACATCTAGCAACAATGCAGGACTTTTTTTAAAATCACTTTGGTTATACATCCACAGAACACCCAAATTCCAGTTTTCTTTTTACCAATTTTAATACCACTAATCATCGGCAGTTTAGATGCTTTGATTAACTTGTTAACTTGGAAAAGGACTGACATAATTATTACTGTTTATCTAATCTAAACATATCTAGGGAAAAGATGAATACATTCAACATTGTTATGTGAATACTACAGAAGTAGTATTTCAGTGGAAGTGATGCCAAAACTATGATATAATGCTTTACATCCTAGTCTCCTACTGTTTCCCTGAGACCAGGTCTCAAAAATACTGAGTTCAATGTAATAATAAGCTGGATATCTGAACTAAATAACTAGAGTGGAAGTTGTATTAGCAATAATCTCATCACTTGTGTTTCTAAACTGTTTGTCAGAGGTCCTCCTCCTCCAGCTACTTCCAATTTTTTCCTATCTATACATAAGTTACTGCACACATTCCTCCTGAATATGGCCACAGTTTAGCTGCCTGTACTTTCTGATCTTGGAGTTTACCTGTAAAGTTTGGGTGGACCACTAAGTCTGACAGCATAGCTGTACTGTCAGCCTCCAGATGTATCACAGTGCTTTCAGTATATAGATGAGTTTAGGCTTCCTTGAAATCTGGATTTCCAGGGAACAATTTTTTTTTCTTTCTCTCCTCTCATGTTCAAATACCACAATTGATCTATGGCAGAAAGTGCAAGCTGCTAGTTCTCAGATTTACCTCAGCACAATGCTTGGACCCATCAATACACACGTTTGATCTGACACAGACATGGGCATAACACTAGTTCTTGCTGTCATGTTTACAGATGAAGCAGTTGTACAAACAGACTCCACATCTAGAGAGAGCAGAAGTCTTCAGTATTGCAGTTTTCTCTTTTGGAGAGCTTTATATAGTCAAGGATGTGTGTGCACTCAGGTCTGAAGTGCAGAATGCTTCAAACAAACAAGACTTTGTAACAGTATTTTGCCATGTTGTAAAATCCATCTGACTGCCCTTCAAAACCTTTTCTTTTTTCTGCTACAGTACTAAACTTCTTGGGTCAGACAACTGTGACAATCAGAACCATAAAGCCTCACCAAATTCAAACTTGCAGAAACACTGCAATACAATTCCTGTCTTGAGACTGGGTACCTACTTGAAACCAGCAAGTAATCCACAAGTGTTGAAAGTTATCACTTAAAGAGCACTTGCCAAGTTCTTCTGCAAAACCATATTTACTGCTTTTAGCATAACTCCCCTCATCTTCAAAAGTGGGGTATTTTCTATTTAAGAGTTCCATACATTTAAGGTATGATGAAAAATGCAGTGCATTCCCTACATTAGTCAGAATCAGTATTAACAAGCCACAGCATCTGGCCCTCTGGGGACCGTTGGTCTCTAAAATATATCTACTAATCAGTAATGACAGGGTTATATTTTTTAATCAACACATTAGCTATAGCCTGAAAGACTAATGACAACAAGCAGGAGTCACCCAAAAATAACACCAACGCAGTGACGTAGGTATGGAACACTTCTTTGAACAGCCAAATACAATTTAGAGCATTCATTTTTAAAAAGTAGTTTTAAAAAGAATTAAATAAAATAATGGAAATATGAATGTAAAAAAGTAGGGGGAAGTATACCAATGAAGTTTTTAAAGTTTTCATTATTTTCCAAAAAGAATTCTGAAATGCAAATGAAAGCCACACAAATACACCATACTGTTTAACAACAAGGCAGCATTTGCCATACTTTGGTAAAGTCTGCTTGGTAATGGACAACATGCCTGATTTACCCCACCAAGCACATCCCTTTTCACCTTGGCTATTCAGCAGTTTGCAAGAAGTGTCAGAGAAATGACTAAGCTCTGTCTCATAGTGTTCATATACTTTGAAACTTTTCTGCAATTAGGTTATTCACAACTGTGTAACAAATAGCAAATCAAACTACTTTTATCTATCTACCCCTACTTTTAGAAGAAAGGCTCAAGAATTCTCTTCTACTTCAGTATTGACAATCTTGTAAAAACCTGTCACTTCTCCTTCCAAAATATAACTAAAAAGGCAGCGTAACTTCCATTCCTTTGAGCTGAAAAGATTTCCATAGTACCTCTGCATATTACTATATCAATTCTTCTTCCTGACAATGCAAATGCATTACATTTTTCAAAATTACTATTATTGCATTGAACATGAGGCTGATGATAGCGAGTTTGTTATTACTTCCTTGAAAATAACATATCAAGGAGAGACCCACTGTTTCAAAGTGACAACCTGGAGGAGGATTCTATGAAGAAGGCTGTTTTAGTGACTGAGAAACGAATTGCATGCAGCCAAGAATGGCTGTAACAGCAGCGCACACACAACTCACATCATGCAGTACTGTCTGTCCTTCTTTCCTTCCTTCCTCATACGAAGCGTAACTTTTAGTGTGCAAACATGCCAACTGTACTACACATTCTTAAAAATAACCAGCTCTCCTGGACTCCTTTCTATGGCAGTATTTCATAGGATTCTTCCAAGCAGATCCCTAATGTCAAAACCTGCTCTCCTGAACTCCAGGGTTGAGATCCTGCTATTTACCCAGCTCCCTCCTCTCAGGATCCTGAATTTAATCATCCCATGGTCACTGAAGCAAAGGCTGCCCCTGACCCTCATATCTCACACGTCTGTAGGTATGAAGTCCAGCAGGAGTGGACTTCCTTGTCAGCTCCTTTATCACCTGGGTCAGGAATTTGTCATCAATGCACACCAGAAGCCTTCTTAACAAGCTTTTGCCTTGCTGATTTGTCCCTCCAGCAGGTATCAGGTGGTAAAGTCTCTCAGGAGGACATGGCTCCTTCCAATTATCTGAGGGAGACCTCATCATCTTCCTAATCAGGTGGCTTGTAGCAGACACCCAAAACAGCTTTTCCCACATTGGTCTGCCTGCTAACACTGATTCATATGCTCCTAGGTGACTCCACAGCAAAGCTCCATGCATTCTCACTGCTCTCCCACATAAAGGACAACTTCCCACCTTGCTGTCCAGCTGGTTCTTCCTGAAAAGCCTGTACTCATCCACCACAGCACTGCAGCCCTATGAGCTGTCCTATCACCTATGCATGATCCCAACAAGATCCTAGCCCTGAAACTGAGTGCAGACCTCAAATTCCTCCCATTTGTTCCCATACCATGAGTGTTAATGCACGGGCATTCTAGAGTGGCATTCAGTCATGACAATCATCCAGAAAAAAATCTATAAGACCTTCCCCCATAATGCATATGGAACAAATCCAAAGGCATAGAAGCAGCACTATCTGATCAATCTGAATTCCAGATACATCATCTGGTCTTCTACTAACAAGCTTAAGATCAACCAGAGGCACTGGAAAGCATGTGACCTGCAAAACCTATGTACATGTTACACAATTCTGCTTTGGGATCAAAGCTCACTATGCTCCTGTATTATGCTACAGGCACCATGATGGTTTTAAGAGAGCAGTCAGGCAAAGTACTTGCATTCTCACACCAGCTTTAAACCAAGACTGCTTTGCCTTAGTGATTCCCAACGCAGTTCTGGGCTTACATACTCTACTAAACATATGCACTTGGACGGAGCAATCCCAGTGTAACTCTGCTTAATTATCATAATCTTACTTGGCTAACAATAGTGTGTTAAAAACAAATTTGATAATAAATTTAATTTATAATAAATTGACTCCTAGTTTGCCCCTCCCTCAGAATTTCTTTAAAAAGTAAGCCCACTCCTCACCTGCTCCAGTCAAGTGCTTTGCATACTCCTGGAACCAGGTTTCATCCAAATGCAGCCACTGCTTTTGAAGATAACATCATGTCTACATGCAGGTGAGACATAGTCATATTCCCACTATATTCAGCCTATTGAATTCAATTAATAGATCAATCTAGTTTCTGCAATTTAAGTTAAAAATGCAAGAATTCTAAAAAACTATAGAAAAAGGAATAAAATTTCTTAGTTCTAAGATGCTGAAGAAAGCAATCTGTAACATTTTAATTCCTGTCTATAAATACTACTTCCTCCTCTTTAAAGATGAAATGTATTCTGGTAGTGCTCTTCCACTACTGTATCAGCCTACACTCAGCTTTCAAATTTTTCCTTAGGTAAAGTATTTAATTTCAGTTTTTCCCCAAGATGTAAACATTAATCAAAAAATAGAAAAACAATTGTTTTAAAAAAAGTAAACACACTGACCACAGTTATACAGTGTTAGATGTCAAAATCAGATCCCTTAACAGAGCTGCAAGTATGCTTAGTGAAACAACAGCTGTTCAATGCAAAGTCACATTTATCATTTTAATGGCTACCAGAGACAAACAACTTAAAAAAATATACATTAATATTCATTTTTCATTGCAATTTTTAATAGTTTTCAACTTGCTGATTTAAGAACAGTGTACAATAAAATTAATCCTTTCTTCTGTTGGACAGATTGAAAAAAAAAAAAGTGAAGTCTGAAGTCAAATGGAACTAAAGAAAATGGCTGCCAAAATAAGAAAGCTGCTACATGCATCCAGTGAGGCAAGACAAGGATGAACTCTAAAGGGAAAAGAAGACTCAATATTATTTTGTGTTTTAGAAAACAATAATTTTGGAAAAAAATAAGACTGGGCAATACTTCGTTCAGAAATTCTGTCAAAGCAAGCATAAGCAAGAGTCACGTTACTAACGTAAAAGCCCACAGGAGAATGCTTGTGCTGCTAGGGGTAGAGCAGGGCATCTCAGACATTATCCGTGCAGGAAGGGTCCAGGGACAATTCCAGGGCAGACCCCAGCTCCTAGCAGGAGATGCCGTATGCAGAGAGCCTTGAGACTTACTCTTACCAGCACTCGGGGACACACCCAGACTGCTCAGAGTCTACATGCTTAATCAGAGGAGTCCCTGCTCGGCATCGGCAAGGGAAAGCTCTGCGTTTGAGAGTGCAGGCTATTTCCTGAGCAAGCAGCCACCCATCCCCTTCCAACCACAACCAGCCTTCCCCGGCTGCCAGAGCACAGGCTGAAGGAGAACGCCGGGGCTGGCTAAGTGCTGCCATTACCCACCACAGAGAGCTGGACTTTTGCCCTCCGACACAGCTGCCCCTCTGCCCCTTACTCCTTAGGCTGGGATGGGCTGTGAACAAGAGAGGGAAGCGGCATTTAGTTGGCTCAAGCAGCTGTTCTCGGCATCCTCCCAGAAAAAACAACAGACTGGAGAGAAGCCGATCAAACACCACCATTGGTCTGCTCCGGCTTAAATGAAGTCAGGAATTCAGTGCTTGCATCCCCTCCTCCATCTCCCTCAAGCGAAACAGAGCATCAAACATGCCAATGTGACAGCTTTTTTTCTTGCCATCCAACACCGAAAGCAACAAGAACATTTTAATCCATCAAAAACAGCCATGAAATTCAGCATATGGTGAACTACTCACAGACAAATTTTTAAGCTCACCTTAGAGATCGCTACATTTTCAGTCTATTGCCCTAAGTATTTTCGTCAGTAAATGAAATGAAAATTGAATATCAGCCAAACAGCACACAGCCTGCAAAGTAGCAAATGCTGGGCTAGCGACTTTAGACTTAACATCAGATTTGTCATCCATAATGACAAGTATGTACTAATTCCTTTTACAAAACTTTGATACGGAAAGTCAAATTTATAGCTTTAAATTTGTAATATAATAATAGTGATAAAAAATAACAGAGGAACTGCCTTAAAGAAGCAACAAAATTTTAGAAGAAACTTTAACGTTACATAGAAACTTATTTTGCCATTTCATTGAACACTTAACCTTGAACATAGTGAAAAAACGCAACTGCAACACTGGAACTATTATTTACCTTTTTAAATGTCACTATTGCAGCGCTCCACATGTCAGCTACTACACATCAACTCTCCACCTTTTGGAAAGAATCATTATAAACTCGGTAGAGTCCTCTCTTATTAATAGCATACTTATATACACCAAAATAACACAGGTCTTGCATCTATAATGCTGAGCTTCAGCAAAGCAAAGCACCACCTTCTGAAGATGGAAAAGTCCAGGACAAGCATCCCGACCACATCCCTCCTACACACAACTGCCAAGGACCTCCTGCGCAAGTCAGCTCTGGGAAATGGTTTTCCTGAGCACTAATATAACGATGCAGCAGGCTGAGCCAGATTTCAGAAGCTGCCCATACTTCTTTGTCAGATGGGTATGACTGTGCAACTACACATCCAAACACAGATTTAATCTAAAATGGCAACCAATACTGTTCTTCTGAGTTGCCAATGGAGCAATGACTGGACAAAAGCATAACACCCAATGAAATAATTTATTGTTATTGACTTTGCCTACATTTTTCCCTTCTTATGGCGACCTTTCTACAAAAACTTAATCTGAGCCTAAGCTAATATGAATCAAGAGTCTAAACTGAAAAGGTGTAAAAAAATAGCAAACTGACTTGCTTCAAATGTTTTGAAGCAGGAAAGGAAGTATTTTCTTTTAAAAAAAATTGTTAAAATAAAAACAGCACAAAGTGACCCACAAAAATGAAGAAAACCGTTCTTCAGTTTCAAGATCTTTTGCATTCAAGGACACCGGATAGCAGTGACAGATATGAGTGTTCACAAGGCAAGGACAACTAAAGTTTTAGAAATTACTTATTTCCTCTCAAATTAATTTCGAGTGTTCAGAAGGATCATTTCACATGGAAAAAAATGCTTTGATAACCTCTAGCTTTTGAAAGTACTTTCACGAAAAGGTTCAGTATAAACGTGAGATTTCACTTATGATTTAGCAGTTCTGCCTCCCACCACTCACAGTGCATTCTGATATACAAACAACAGGTAAACTATTTAAACCATTTCCAGCAAAGTCAGAAACTGGACAAATTCTACTGAAAAAAATCACAATTTTTTTCAGGCTTTTGCTGTTATCTGTAGATCTACCTTCCATCTACCCTGTGTTATGAAGGTGCTAGAGCTTATACAACACAGTTAGCATAGCTGGCCTTGGTAAATTAGCTCAAAGCCAAATCAATTGATGGACGGGCTGCAGATGATGTACAGTCTCAAATGCAGTCAAACATACAGCTTACTCAAAATTAAGGCAAGTTTCTCCTGTGTGTACAAAAAACATATAATTGTCATGAGAGTCAGAGTGCCTGATAAGGCATTCTTTGATGAACACTGGACACCACCCTTCAGATTTCAAAGGCATTAGAAAAGAATGCTGAGTAAATCAAAGAAAAGAAAAAATTTTGGGATTTTAATGGCAAATTATGTCCATATTTATAGTCTTGATGAAGTTACTAAGCACAAGAAAAGGGTCTCACTACTGTAAAATTCACTAAAGATACAGATCTACTAAGTTCACAAGTATTCTGTGAAAATTAGTTCAGTTCTCCAACCGTGCTAGAAGGGATAAAGAAAAAAGGCTAGTTTGTGCTTACACCTATTTAAGCACTCAGTTACCTCTAAGAGAAGTAAAGCATGGAAGACTTAATGACTGTTTTGTGACAGTTTTTACAGTAGGTCTCTATTTTTTCTTAAGTAATATGGTAAAAGCTGCTTGGAAAACACAGTAATGACAGGCCTACAGAAATGCTTAGACTGTAAGCTGTAACTTCATGAATTCCAAGATGATACCTAAGGACAGATACTACAGAGAGCAAGGATATTTCCATTAATTCATGCAGCACAGGACAAAGTTATAAACATCCTGTCAGCAAACATATACCTAGTTTTCTTCACCGCACTGAACACTCGCCTGGCATGATAAGCGGATCCCAACACCCACCTTAGCCATCTGTTCGCAAAAAGAAAAGGTGCTGGCGAAGATGCGGACAGGATGCGCCGCACCCCGCCCAAGGAGCACCCGCCGAGCGGCTCCGAGCAGGGAGGGGCCGGCGGCGCCGGGTGCGGAGCCGAGACAAAGCGGGGAGCCCGGTCCTGCAGCCGCCCCCGCCCCGCGGGCCCCGCGCCGGACCGAGCCCCCCGCCTTCGTCCGCCGCGCCCTCCCCAGCTCAGCCTCGCCGCCCCAGCACTGCCGGCCGGGGGGCTCCGCGAACGCGGCAGGCGGTGCCCGGGCCCGGCTCCCGCCGCCGACACCACCGCCCGAGCACGCCCCGCCACAGCACAAGGGCGCGGCACGGCCCAGCCCGCCTCACCCTGGGCGCCCGCCGCTGCCCCGGCGCCGCCGCTGCCCCTCACCTTCCAGCCCGTCCATGGCGCGCCCCGCCCGCCGGCGCGCGCTCGGCTGCGGCTCCGCTCCCACCGCCGCTGCTGTGGCAACGCCGCCTCCCGGCCCTCCAACAACCGCCGCTCCCATTGGCCGGGCGGCCCCGCACGGCCACAGCCCCGGGGCGGCCTCTCCCCGCCCCGACCTCCTGCTCTGCCTCTGCCCCCGACCCCGCCCCGGCAACCCGGCACCCCGGCAACCCGCCGCGTCCCCCTCAGCCGCCCGGCCGGGGCAATCCCGGGCCCCGCTCCGCCCCGCCGGGCCCAGCTGGTGTCACCCGCCCTCAGGCTGCGCCCCTGGTCGGGTGTTCCCAAGGGAGCAGGGCACCGGGTCTGGGCACCTCCCTGTAAAACCCAGGCTTATCCTGGCCCTGGTGCGATGTGACGTGTCCTATAGCCCATATGTTGAGGTTATGCTGTGATCGGGATCTTCTTCCAAGAGCAGCGCTTGCCCATGAATCACGGAGTGGTCCGGGCTGAAGGGACCGCTGGAGATCATGCAGTCCAACCCCCCAGCAAGGCAGGGTCACCTAGAGCAGGTTACGCGGAAAGGCGTCCAGGGGCGCTTCGAATGTCTCCAGAGGGGCAGGCTCCACGACCTCCCCGGCCGGGAAGAGTAAAGTGAAGGACATAAAGAGCAGTGACCGTGCGGTCGACAGAGCATCTGAGCTTTCAGTCTCCGTGTGGACACGGGCGGCAGCTGGGATGGTTCCAGGGACTCTCCAGCCTCAGTGCCCAGGACGTGAACACACAGGTGCTGGCCGTAAAATTGGTGTCCCCTTGCTTGTGAGAAAAACAGAACAATCACAGGAAAAATACAAAAAAAGTGGTTTCCAGGTTCTCATCCCAAGAATAATTGCAGACAATAGATTCCTCCTTCTTCCGCTTATTTTCTTAACTGAAAGAGATTCTAATATAAAATTACTGTCTTGAGGGGGGGGATCTCTTGCTACGGGATGACATTTGAGTAATGGATGTTTTTGGAAAATAGTGCTCCTAAATTGCTCTTGGCTAAAGAATATGAATAATGCTTGATACATATTAAAATTCTTCAGTTCCTTTTACAAAACCTCTCCACATTTTTAACAACAAAAGCATTTCAAGATTTCTTTCTTCAAGATATTTAATTTAATTATTTAATTTATCTTTTAAGATATTTATTTGTCTTTCTTGTGGCAATATTCCATGAGCAACTCATAAAATTTTTCTATAAAAATTACAATAAATCTCATAGAAATTACTACTGTCTTTACAGGTATATGCAAATCATTTCTCTTCTTACACTAGACAAGTTGGTTGATACAAATTTAATTGGTCCATAGAGTCACAGTTACTATCCCAATCACAATACCTCTGCGAATGCAACTCAGAAAAGCAAACCAAATACATAAAAACCACATTAAACTGGAGATTTTGAATATGTTGTCTTCTCTGCATCCCCTTAGCATGGAACAAATAGATCCAGATGTTGCATGTCAAACAGCCAGCATGTAAATCATGATTAATATATGAATTAAACCATCATTGGAGACCAAAAGCTTGAATATATATAGTAATTCTAGGTGCAATTTTTCTAGTTGGTTTAGAACCATAGAAAAATACATTTCAGATTTGTGTTTGATCTATAGAGTTTATGCTTATAAAATTACAGGCCAGGCCAGAAGCAACGAGTTTGCTATCACTTTGCAGAGTTCTAAACTTTGCAAATGATCCATTAAATCTTTGACACAGAACTTGAATAAGCCCATAGCTAGCAAGCATTTGCCGTTTAACTAACCATTAGGACAGGATGACAGAAGTGCACTTCCTTTCATGGTGTTTCCATATGTAGATTACAAACTCAAAACCAGAGGCATTGGTGTTCTCAGTTTAGTGAAGGGTTTCATATTAGAGGTGCACTAAGTTTGGTTTGGTTAGTTGTTTCTCTTTGAAATTTGAGGTAATTTTTGTTAAAATCTGGGGCAGGTGATAACTTCAGCTCACCCACCTTTAAGTGTCTACCGTGAAGTCTTCACATCTGAGCTACCTGTCAAGTTTCCAAGTACAGTCTATAGAGATTTGTCTCTTTAGCTGATATAGTCTATGGGATTGAGGGTGCAATCTGCCTGGCCAAATGTAACATCTGTTTCAGGATGAGAGATGAGTAAATAGTCAACGCCTGCATCAGAGTGGGATTCTGCTGCAAAGATAAAAGGTTCTTCTGGCTCTTGTGGCTGGTGTCTGAACATTTATTGTGCAACTATGACTATGGACAGCACACCTTAAAGGACTCCTGATGCTGAAAAGTAGCTGTCTTTTAGTTGCAGTGTCCATGTGGGGATCAAGGGACTCGTCCTTCATGATCATACCCCTGTGCTACATGAATGTCTTCATAAACTTACCTTCATACTGAAAAAACCCCAAGCCTGAGTTTTTCTTCTGTAGACCTACTACGCCAAAGGCAAGTATGTTCTACCATGACATTTCTGTAACATTTAGGATTTTCTTTTTCCAAACCATATGCGAAATTTATTAATTGCTAATTTACACTGTGTATGCTTGTGCCAATATTTTTTTCTGGCTTAAAATTTTTATTGTTTACCTCTTTGATGCATTTATAGGGAATTAGCATGTATTCTATTTTCAGTATTTGGCTTATGTTAGCCTAAACAAAGTAGGGCTCTTGTGAATGTCCTCAAAAACTATGCTTTCTATTTCCACATTCATCATGGTACCCTTTATTGTGCATATTCCATGTTAGTTCATATTGAATATGTGATCAGAATCTTAAACTGTCTCTGAGAGGTGATCTTACTGCATCACCAGTTCTTTGCCTTTGCTGGCAATATTTCTACTAATACATCTTAGGTTACATTTGCTATTCTATGGTAAGCTTATAGGCACCAGCATATATTTAGCTCCTTTTCCTTATCATTTGTTTTGCAGAGGCAGCAATGATGATAAAAATTTTATCCTCTAAAAAGTAATGCAGTCCAAACTGATTCTGTTCAGAGTCTTCAGTGTCTCTGAGAAGCATCAAGAAAATACATCCTTAAATACAGAAGTCACATCTTCCTTACTCACACTTGTTTTAAAACCCTGAAATACAAAAATCAGCATAGACATGACTACCTATGACCAAACCCCAGAAGGAATTCCAAAGAAAAGTGGTATGCTCAAACATTAAGCAGGGGTACAGATGCTGCCTAATATTGACACAGGTTCCAAAAAGACTCGGGTATTTTTCTGCTGGCCAGTAAAAAGACAGTTTTTCAGTTTTTGTTGGCAAAAAAGAGGACTTTGGCCACAGAGATAAGTTGGGACTGTTAAATTATGAGTTTTTGATAAATTAGGAAAACCCATTTTCCTATGGTTTGTGGACATAGATAAAAGTCACAGCTTAGTCTGGATCTTTGGCTGCATAAGTTAGCTTTTTGAAAAGGGCCTAGAAACATCGAATTGTGGTCTAAGATTTGCAAGGATCCTTCATTTGGGGCAGAAGTGTCATAAAAGGACTAAGTCCTGTGAAATTATCAGAATTTCATTAACATTTCAGATGCTCTCTTTCACTATTTGAATCCCTGTCACAATGACTAAAATCTTTATAAAAATCAAAACCTTTCCACTATCTTTCATTTTAATTATGAACACTGGATAAAGAAGGATTTCCCGAAGTGGTATTTTAATTAATACATTTTGCACTGTAACTAACTTCTGGGAATTCAGATATGCTTGCACAGGGGGACTTTAAAATTTAAATATTCCTAATAAGCTTTTTCTTACAGTTAATGCTAATTGAGGACTACAGACAAGAATGATTACTCTCCTACTAAAATAATTCCTCAGTTGAATTACTACAAGAATGCCTTTTGTTCTTTTATGTGTTACAGTCACAATTTATATTCAGGATTGGAGTATTGTGATTTTGCTATCAATCTTTTTACCAAGTCTTTTTTTTTCAGAACAGTTTTATAGTTTTGTTTGCTGCTGTACTCCCAAATTAGATAGACCAAGACCAGAAACCACAATAAAAATTGGTAAGCGTGCCGGAGTGAACAGTTTTTGGTCTCTTCAAACATGAATTGCATAACTGGTAAAGCTGACTCTAAACTGGAAGTATTGGAGAAAATGAGTTACAATAATACCCAAAAGACAAAGAACATAACAGTTCAAATTCTAGGATGCGATGCTGTTAGGTATAATTTCTGAAGCCAAGAAGCCAGTAACAGAAGGAGGCCAGGGACTGTGACTTTATCACTGCATGTAGTACCCCTGCTGTTCTCTTATTTCTGTATATTGGCTTTTGCAACCTGTATAAATCTCCATATGCTGGGATGCTATTTTTTTACAGTTCCACTAGCAGGTTAGTTCTTGAAAAATGAGTGGGAAATTCAGAGTACAGAATGTTGTAGAATACAGAATAGAAGTCAAGCAAATTGACTTGTAGTAAATCCCCTGCACTGTTTGTGTTTAATTTCCAATATGCTTCCACTCTTCAGCTTGTTGGTTTAGGACACATTCTTGTTTTCTAACACATGGCAAAAGCCAAAAGTGAGAGATTACTGAGGAACAACGCAATGCTGCAAAGCTGATTTTGCAAAGCCATTTTATATGAGAGAGCTGCACAAAGCACTTTATGTGTTTGTCTTCCCTAAATGCCCACTTAGAAGATGGGCTTTGCTGGGTAGGCATATAAGAACTGGGTGCATCTCTGTATTGTACAAACAAATTGACCGCCCAGCTGGTGAAATATTCTACTCTTCTGGAACTCTCTAAACACCTTGCAGGGCAAATAAAATTAAAATTTTACATATGTACCATGATCCTGTCAATGGGATGAGGTTGTTCCATGCTTTTAGGAATTTTTTTAAAATTAAGGAACTTAAAATGGCGTTACAAATTAATCTATGTTTATACTGTAATATGATAGTGTATTTCTTCACTATTCAGAGGAAAACATCACAGTAAATCATAAGAAGACTGGAATTACTGTCTGAACTCAAAGTTTGTTTCAGAATCAAATATTCTCAAGTAATAGAAGGAAAAGTTTCCTTTTTTATTTACCACCTAACATGCTCAGCTTCCTGCCATTTTCTTTCCCAGAATGTGATCTTATGATCCTTCTGTTCTTTGACAAAAACCTGGACGGATTATGCAGTGCGTTATCATCCCTTATTGTGTTGTGAGATATGACTAGCTTTGCACGTTTGCAGTTCTTCTCTTTGGGAATACATATGTATACTGAAAGTTATCAACAAACTGAAAATTACCATGGCAAATATGGTGGCTCTAAGTTTGATCTCCTCTGAGGTGGCTTTCTTTGTATAAGTTGGCTTTTCTATGTAGTTAGATGTTTGGATAAAAAAATAATGTCATCATATGATAGAACTCCACTTATCTTTCTAGCTTCATGTGAGTACTTATGGAAGAGTCTTCTTCACACATTTGGCCCATAGTAGATTGTGAAACATTATTCATGGTGATGAATAGTTGCTCATGAGTGACTTTAATAATTGCTTTAAGTTTTAACATAAAGAGCTAACAAAATGTTGCATTTTATTTTTTTTAATTTGGGTTTGCGAAGTTTCCTTTTCCACATCTTTATAAAAACTCATCAAATATACACAGTCTTCAAAAAAAAACACAGAAATATTAGTCAATGCTTTCAATTTGAGGAATGGGCCTATCACACTGATAGCATCATACTGGGCTATATCAACAACTGGGCTGTGACATAGTTCCATTTTTAATCATAGAAATCAGAAATAGAGGGGACATATGCTATCTCTGAATAATTTTCACAATATATTCTTAAATACTTCGTGCGATTTAATCAAACTAGAATTTAGAAGTGCACAAATCTTTAATTGATTCACTGGATAGTATTTGATTAGACATAGCTTCTTTTTGGTTCTCTTCTTTGGTTTACTGTGAAATTTCATATTGGTTTAAAGGATTTACATACATTGGTCTCATAACTGAAACTGAGTGAAGGTTTCTGTTTTTATCCAACACACTTTGAACTCAGAGCCTGAATTAAGCTGATATTTGCTCAAAGATATTGCTTGTAAAAAAACCCAATTTGGATATAGAAGCTGTTACTTATGAAAATAATGGCCATCAACAACGAAAGGCTTTTGATCTCAAACTGTTACTGACACTGGCAGAGTAAGACAAGGGAAGCAGAAAAGAAATCACACAAAAACCCACAAGCAGAATGAAGAGTTGAAATTGTCCCGTGACTCTTACTCATAATCATCTTCCTCTTGCTTGAAGAAAGCTAAATACTTGCAAAATAAAAACTTAAGTATGGGACTTTGGTTTTCATTAATACTGGATGCGAAGGAGATTTTGAGAAGACAGGATTCCACGCTGATTATAATAACACTTTATGACGGATTTTTTTGTTTCTTTTGTTTTCCTTATGCCATTTTCATGTTATTCCTGAGAAGTTTGTTGATTTTAAATGGGATTCAATTTCATTTTCTTAACAGATAATATATAAAATATGATTAAGATAAAATGGGCAGGGCAAAATTCTTCAAATAAATTTTTTTTATTTTGTATGTCTCTATATCAAAATCTCTTATGTGCTTCATCTTAGTCTTTAACCCATGAACATGTTTTTAAGTGTTCAGTAGATTTTTATGTCCATTTAGGAAGGTCATTTCGATCATAAATATTGTATCAGGTGGTGCTAAGTATTGTCAAAATGCAAAGGATTTAGTTGGAGATTAAACATAGGCAGTAATGAGAGAAAAAAAAAGTGTTCTGCTGGCAGGCACTGCTGGTTTCCCCCCTCCTTATTGATTTCTTTCTTTGATTTTTCTTTAAGTACTATTGGAGAACTCATTCTTTGAAAAGTCTAGTTAAAACTGAAAGGAGAAGCAAGGAAATCAAACTGAGCTTCAAGCCCAGTTTTGCATTTTCGAGTAAGTTTTTGTGTGCATCTAACTGCCACTATGCCAGCACAAACCTTTTACAGCTCTAGGATACTGACTGGTTTGACTTCCTGAAAAATTTGCAATACAGTGTCCTCTTACCTGCATCTCTGTCTACGTTCCTCTGGTTCTAGGGACCACTTCATTCAATTTCCACTGGTGTGAAATTCTTGCTTTTTGTGAACCTTATTTATTAGCAATAGGACAGAAAGAGCTGACTTAGCAATGCCTCGCAACTGGCAGTTCAGGTAGAAACCCCACTGAATTCTATTACTTCTCTGAATACCTTAAAGTCAGTCTCTTGTGTTACTTTCTTGGCTTGATTTTCTCTCAGCATTTCAGATTGTGCTATTTCCTGTGTTCTCTGTCCAAATTTTCAAACACGTTTCCAGAACTTTGCTCTCAAGAATTCCTTCTGCAACCTCAGGTGCCTTGCTTTCCTTTGGTTATTATTCCCCTTGCTAATTTCTGTTTTGTAAGCAGAAACAAATGAGACCATCTCATTTGCATTTCTGATCTGGCTTGGATGACTATGCCTATACTTTTCATGTATACATTTTATGCACCATAAACAAAATTTGGGAGACCACAGTTGGTAGAGATTTGACTGCTTGTACCCCCCTTTTCCTGAAACCCAGCTTATGCTAAAGTGGCATACAAATGTGATTTGATGTTGTGAAAGGAGATTCTTGGGCATCTCAAAGTACCCCAGGTTCTCTCATCCACCCAGTGTTCAACATAAATCACCATATGCAGTTGGGATAGATGGAGGCTGTTCAGCCATGCCTTGGGAGCTAAGGCTATTTGCACTCCAGGTAAATACATGATTAAGTGGGTTTTAAAGTGCCTGCAGTAAAAGCAGACAAATGCAGAGTTTTGCTTAGGGCATGGTGGCTGTCACTGTAAAGCAAGGCCCATTTGGGTCTTACAAGTCAGCACTCTGTATACCCATTGAATGTAGCCTTTAGCCCATATTAAAAATAGCCATACCCTCCCTAATGACCAGTCCTACAAGATAAAATTACCTCAAGTCTTGGTGCCTTTGCCCTTATGGCAAAGAAAGAGAGGGGTGTCCTGGACTGCTCTGACAAAGCATTGCCAGTAGGTGAAGGGAGGAAATCCTGCTGCTCCACTTAGCGATGGTACTCAGTACTGGTGAGTACTACACCACACCTGGAGTACTGGGTCCCATTCTGGATTCCCCAGTACAGTAGAGCTATGGACATACTGGGCCTTCCAGTGGAGGGCCATCAAGATACTGAAAGCATTGGAACATCTGTCTAATAAAGAAAGGTTGAGAGAGCTGGGACGGTTCAGTCTGGAGAAGAGAAGAGTTAGGGGATCTCATCAGTGTGTGTAAATACCTGAAGGGAGGGGGCAAAGGGTACAGAGCCAGGCTCTTTCAGTGGTGCCCAGTGACAGAACAAGGGGCAGTGGGTACACACCAACACACAGGAGGTTCCCTCTGAACAACAGGAAACAGTTTTACAGTGTGAAGGTGACTGAGGACTGGCACAGGTTGCCTGGGGAGGTTATGGAGTCTCTATTCTTTGAGATATTTAAAACTTATCTGGACATGATCCTGGGCAGCTTGTTACAGGTGGCCCTGCTTGAGCAGGGGGGTTGGAGCAGATGACCTCCAGAGGTTCCTTCTTTCCTCAGCCATGATGTGATTCTATAATTCATTCCAAACATGAAAGTTCAGCACAGTTCCTGGCAGAGCCTGAACATCCCTTTGCACTATTATTTCCGTGTCTGGACTACAGAGTATTATGAATGAATAGATATCTCTCAGGTCATTGTTTCCCTACATTCAGACCCCAAACTTTTTGGACCTCAAACCTTGGATTCAGATTTCCATTTTAGCTCTTCCAAGTTCTGTATTTCCCTCTAAGTCCTCCATAGAAATCTCAGATGTAATTTCCATCAGCTGATGTGTTTAATCATCCATTTTCTTAATCAGTCATCTTTTGTGTATGTTATCCTATAGTTGTATCTGTGCCAGTTCAGTTAATATGCTTGATGCATAAACATCTGGTTATTGCTAACAAAATTATTATTATTTTTGGAAAAAAACCCCAAAAACAAAAATTAGAAGCAAATTATGTTCTTTGAGGCAATTGTTTTTTTCCTGCCAATGGTTTACAATTACTGTGTAGCTATTTTTGTGTGTAACAGATTTCTTAGTTCTAGCAGAAGAGATGAGGTCCCTGTTTCATATCTATGGAGATATGAATCAGCATGCAGTATTCTACTTGATACAGTAATTACAGGAGCTCTGCATTGTTGAATTGCACTGTGAATTCAGAAATCTGTACTTGCCATCAAAATAGCATATGAACACCCTGTAAGGCAAATTCTCCCCTTTTTTTGTTTGCTGGAGAGAAATGATTTCTTTCCCAGACCCATCACAACTTGTTTTGTTTACAGCTTTAAAACTCCTGCCATTCCCAGTTTGAGGAAACACTATTTTAACATAAAACATTGTTTAGTTATGAAACATTCCCTTAACTCCTATGGATCATTAAACCACTATGAAAACAGCAGAGAGGCTGAATTTGGATGCTGCTGTGCTGCTGTAGTATAGATTTATTGCCCTTATCCTTCTGTTAGTAATTCATTGTGGAGTGATATTGTCAGACACAAAGCTTTCTATAGTTGTAGGAAACCATGCAATATGAATGTAGGAATTGTCAAGGAAACTCTTTTAGATTAATTTTCAGGAAGACAAGATTTCTTTTCGGAAATAAAGATTCTTCCTTTTCTGGTAATCATCTTTAGCTAGTTTTTTTAAATGACCAGTAGAAAGCCCTTTTGTGAGTGGAAGGACATTCTTAAAGGTAAGAAAAATTTCCTCCTGGTCCAGCTGCATGCTAAGTAATAAAGACTGAAAAGTACTATAAAACCAAAGCTAGGTGACTTGATGTGGGTGTGCATTGGCACTGAATATTAGAACAACAAAACAAGCCTTTCATTTTGCAAGATGTGAAAATTTTTTCCCTTAATAGTAACTGGAAAAGGGGTATTCAGTCTTAATAGCCTTGACCTGAGTTCTTGACTTTGTGACTAAAGAAGGTTACAGCCACATAACTGGTGTAGAAAAAAATGTGACCCCTTGTTATTAGTAGATGCTAAAGCTCACTTTTATCCTTTCAGTATGTGCTTCCAAAGCCATTAGCCTGAGATCTGACCTCCCATTCTTGTAGTTTCTTACATTATTTTGTGACAGTTACTATGCAAACCTCTCCTTCATTTCAAAGATGTTTTGATTTAAAGAGTTGGGTAGAAATGCCCCTGTTCTTTATTCAAGTTGAATTCCTAAAGTTGTAAAGGTTCAGATCAGTTAGAAAGCTTGTAAGTAGGAGTAGAGAGTGAAATATAGTGATGTGGTCAAATATAATTTCAAATATTATAGTGCTATTCACTCAACAACCTTCCTGAAATTCTAGGAAGGCCCTGATAGAGTACTCCTTTTCCATCTTATACAAGCTATTGTAATATTATATGAAACAGGAAAGGCAGTCACATTCAGAGCTTTTTAGTAACTCATGAATTAATAACTTATTACAGCTTTTTCATTGGTGAGTCCTTCCGTATTTGTTAGCCTGGGTAAGGAACTGAGAACAGATCTCTCTCTGCAATAGCCTCTTCCAAATGAGACTTTATGAAAGTGGTAACAGTAAAGCCTGTGGTGCCAGAGTGAGTCCTTTGGCATCTGAGCCTCTGCCCAGAGACAACATTCCACCTGACTGGCAGTGCTACCTTTCCTTTCTACTTAGGTCCCCAGAAGTGTATGTTTTCATTGTTTTGGGTACACAGCAGTGGTTTACAGGAGAAGTTTTGTATGTGTTCTTTCCTTAGTGCAATACAATCAAGAAAAATGCTGAAAAACCTTGACAAGAAATGTTTTTTCATAAAAAAGAGGAAGATGAGACTGTCATGATCTGTGGTTGTCTTAATAGGTATCCATCTGCTATGTGACTTCATAGCTATGTGACATATAGCATATATATGCTATACTGCATCCATCTGCCCTGTGACTGACTATATAAAGGATGGCTACAAATGACTTTCTGAAACGCTTAAAGGAAAGGATCTCACTCAGAACTAAGACTTGCAGGACTTAAAACATGAAATGGGACAAGGTGAAGTGTAAGAGAGGAAAAAGTCATCTACAGTTATTCACAAAACCAAAATTCTGACTTGTCTATACAATTCTTGGAACATGCTTCAGTTTGGGATGTCTGACTTGCTGGAGAGTTCCAGTCCTAGATGGAACAGAAAGGTAACACATTCTGTGACCAGCAGGACTGGTCAGGGGATAAAGCTCAGCATTTCTAGAACTGGAGTTGCTAATGACATACTTCAAGAAGAAGAATCAGGCTGGGAAAATCAGAGGAAGTGTATTCACAGAAGCGGCAAATAAGACCTGTCATTGCAAAGAAATCTAACTGTCCTACCCTTTTCTTAAAAATACTGCTGTAAACCAGAAACTGAACCAGAAGCATGGTGTTCATCAGGTTTTTGGAATCGCTGTGCACACTGTCTGTCTGTCTGCTGTGTTCTCTGGCCTTGTAAATGTTTTAATTTCTAATAGTCCTCTGTCATCTCTTCAAAAGTATTCAAACCATAAAGAATTCCTCCAAGAAAGGCAGTGACCTCTGAAATATCTTTGCTGGATTCTGTTAAGGATAATTTTTTAGAATACAAACATTTTACATTAGAAGGAACTCCAGTCCAGTGTTGGACACTCCCCCCCCCCCATTGATGGACCTAAAGTTGCAATTTTGCAGTAAACACCCTAAGAATAAATACATTTATGCATGGATTTAAATCCTGCTAAAATATGAATCTGATTTACAGCATGAGCTTGATACAGAAATTATAGAGTACAGTTGATTCCTGCCCTCAAAGCCAATAAATAAGTGTAATATTCAGTTCAGCACTATTACTCTAGATTTACATCATGGGAGCTGCATTTGACCCAGCAGTCTCAAATCTACTCAGGAACAAGGGATTTTAGAGAAATGGAGTCAAGGGAAAATGCCTACTTGTAATTTTCTTTTTTCAGATGGTCACTTAATTTCAGTGTTTGACTTCATTGATTTCTCTTGTCATAGCTATAGATTTATGGTATATTTTTCTGTCCCATATGTACCTATTTCTATGAATATAAGATAAATCTTTCTGTTAAACACAGCTGAATAAGTTATATATTTTTTCCTGTTAGTTTTAAATGCATTTCCTTAATGAAGGGTAGGTCTTTATAGAAGTCTTGTCAAAGTATTTGTTTGGAAAAGCAAAAAAAACCCCACCAAAATGTAAAAGCAACTGCCAGGTCAGGAAAGGACTAACTCCAATGGTTTTGTAGATTTTTTTCCTCTGCACGTAAATTGTATTTTTCCCGTTGCGTGTTCCTCTTGATAAAGGGTATTTTGGGATTTTTTATGAACTAGCAACATACGATGTAAAAGAGGCTGGTTGTGTTATAAAGGTGAAGACCCTAGGATGGGAAAGCAGTGAGTAACTGACAGCTTCAAAAGCAGCTGTTTGTCATTAACCTCTCTCAGAATTTGCGTGGAATATTAATGCCAGAAGGAAATCTGCTCCTGGATGCCAATACTTTGTTGAATAGTTACAGTTTAAGGAGGTTTTATCATTCTCGCTGGTGGAGGGAAAATGTTGGTTATATATAAATTTCAGATCAGTTGTGGGGTTTGTGATCTCGTGTGAGAGCTGAAGAGTTACTAAGAGTTGGACTGACTCTGGGTTATGGGCACAGAACTGGGATCTGCAGAAGTCTTGTGCCTGAACATAAGCATGTAAAGAAGAGCACTAAGTGGTGTTTAAGACCTGCTTGTCAAGGATGTAAATCTCTGCCTTTGGGCTTGGGGGTGCCTTTCTCTTCTTTGGCTTGACTGCTCTTACTAAGTACACAAATTCTTTTGAGTAGTTTCCTTTGAAGATGAGATTATCAAACCTCCCTGTTTCCTTAAAGAAAATAATCAGCATAGTTTTGGAGCCATTGTGAGGTAATCTAGTGGTTAGGACATTCAACTGGGAGAAGGTAAGTAAGGCCTTTAACTTCTTTTTACACGTAGGGAAATACTTTAAAAGGAAGGCTTGAGACTCTCAGCACCAGAATAATTTCTTCCCTAGAAGGTAGACAATGGAGATTCAAAGCCTCAGACAATGGATGGGAATTTTTCTAAACCTCTGATGTCATGGATCAAAACTTTATTCTTCGAACTGTTGTGGAAACAGGCACTATTGCTACATCCTTTGATAAAGCGGTGTCCTAGGAAGAATGACTGTTCGACTAAGACCCAGTGTACTTCTATGATCATCTGCCCCTGGCTTTGTTTCATGTACACTTGAGGTACTTCCTTAAAAGAGCAAAATGACCCAAAGTTTCACAGAATATGCAAAGTTGGAAGGGACCCACACTGTTTGTCAAGTCCAACTCTTAGCCCTGCACAGGACAATCCCCAAAAGTCACACCATGTGCCTCAGAGTATTGTCCAAATGCTTCTTGAACTCTTGTCAGGCCTGGTGCTGTGCCCCCTAGTTTCTATGGCTTCAGCAGGAAAGAGATCTTACTTTCAACCACAAAAGGAAACAGAATCTGGACTTTGAGCTATGTTTAGGTCCCTTATTTAAGGTTTTGACTTTAAAAGATCACTGGTAAAAGTGGTGAATAGCTGTCTTAAAGAGCAGGAACTCAATTTTCAGGAAAAATGAAGGGTTTAGGAGGCAGTTCTAAGTCTCATACTCAGTGGCTGCCATACTCAGAGGCGCTATATGAGCTTAGTTAAAAACAATCCCTGCGGGAGAATGCTTCCCTCTGATGTTTATTTCAGCTCTCTGGTAAGGATGAGTGAGCATATCTGTTTATGGCTAAAAGATGATAACAGAAAGAAAGGGCTAACCTTTTCCATGTGTGAAGCTTCAAGGCTATATGCTGCACCTTCACTTCATGTATAGCACATTTGTACTTTCTTGTGATGCAGCCTGGCAGATTGGTTCATGGAAATCACAAATTTCAAAGCCCAAGCTGTCACACTGCACCATGAAAGCTTTTAAGATAAAATTGCTCCCTTGTCCCGTAACATATTTGCAAAATGCTTGGTGTATTATCTTTGCTGGAATATAAATGCTAACGTGCCATTACAAAGACATTTGAACAAAGACAAAAATAATCTCATCCTCCCTGGACTATTTAAGTATAATGCTCAAGAAAAATATGTTCTGCTTTTCCTATTGCTGGAACTGAAAAATAAGAAGTGAATTGGCATGTGATTGTAGCTACTGAGTCACGTGATTTCTCTACTTGGGAAATGGTACAGTTGTATCATTATAGAGATATGTAATATGCCTTATACATTTATCTATATAGATCCATATGATTATATCTGTATAAATGTACTTAGTATATCTCCATATGGGTGTATCTAATCCACATGATTAGATGTAAAGATATATAGGTGTAGATATAAATACATATTTAATATTTAATCAATATTTTATCCATGATCTTCATGGTTCAAGAAAAAAGTAGTAAGAAAGGGAGTCTTTCACTGGCCTGAACTCATTCACTTATTCACTGGGCAGAAACGTATTACTCCTGGCTGAGTAGGGGGATAGATTGATTTTCTTAGTAAGTAGGCCTCTGTATTATGAAAAAAAGCCTCAGCATGATCTTTCTGAAGCCCTTCCTAAGTGTTCTCTATTCTGTAGACAAAAACACAGAATAACAAAACCTGAATTTTCACCTTGAAGCTGTTACCTACAGAGTGCCCATGCTTCTCT
Source organism: Myiotriccus ornatus (assembly GCA_036023395.1). Lineage (NCBI taxonomy): Eukaryota > Metazoa > Chordata > Aves > Passeriformes > Tyrannidae > Myiotriccus > Myiotriccus ornatus. The sequence continues at coordinate 122,850,371 of JAYRBT010000082.1, read as the reverse complement.
GAAACTGCACGTTTCCTATACAAGAATGTTCAGAAAGCCTTTTCATTTTACTCAAATAGGACAAATGAGCTAATACTTAATATATTAAAAGCAAATGTCTCAGGCTCAAACAAGCAATGTACTAAGTCTTCAGAAAGTGGCACAGCAAACTTGATAGAGACATGTCAGTATATGGTTACAGAAACAGTAAAAAAGGAAATCAGTTTAATAATGTGTACAGAACATATATTGATAAAAAAGTAATAGATTACATGTAAGTGTATTGAATTCTAATAAATAACATGTTCAGTTCCAGGCATTACCACTGGTATAATTCACTATCCAGGTTCTTCTGTTATATTCACTTTGCATCACTACTCAAATGTTCAAATAGAAAAGAACATGGTATAGATGCAAATACATTTCAAGTTGACATATATCTTGTGCCTCCTTCTACCATGTGAGTGCAAATAAATATGATAACATGAAATACAGTATGAATACATGTCATCCTGTCTCTTTAAAATAAAATGACTGGCACAACCCAATCCACACACAGCTTTTTCACATATGAAAAACGTTTTCAAGTTTTCATGGAAGAACAATTTTCAAAATCATATGAAGTACCACTGAAGGTGCTATATGATGACCCTGCTTGAGCAGAGGGGTTGGACCAGGTGACCCACTTTAGGAGTGGGTCAAGCTCATAATTTAATCATGTAAAATGTGTAATTACAATACTTTCCTCACATAATTTTCAAAGATTTTTCCCAACACCTTTATCATCCCAGATCCATTGTGGCTGTTTGGACCTCTGTTCCCATAGCTTGAATTTCTAATCTTTCTATTTAAAAATACACCCCGGTGCCACCAGGAGGTGTCCGTGTGCTATTTATCGGTTATTTTCCGGGGTACTTGTCTTTTTTAATTTCGGGGAGGAGGAGGGCTCCATAGCACCACCACAGTGGTAGCAGTTTCTATAGGATCATTATTATTAGATATCGTTGGTGTTTGCAATTCCAAACAAATGAGGATGTTGTGTTTGTGTCCAGAGAGAGTTTTTAATTCTTTCCATGGATGAGAAGATTATGGAAGAAAAAGACCTGTTAAGTCATTCATTTTCATCCCTTCCAGCATGCCCTGTTCTCTGGAATATACTTTATAATGTATTGAATGAAGATATCAGTCTCTTGCTAGGGAAATGATGACTATAATCAGATGTTACACAGTCTACATTTTGACTGCATTGCAGGATCAAAGATGAGGCTGTGGAAACAAAGATTTTTTCTTTTACTAAAACACGTAAGTTGTGTCCTATTTGTACTTGTATTTAACTTCCAGGAAAAGAGGAGTGTATACTTAAAAAAGTTAAATATCACAGAGTATTTTTATGTTGCATATTTCCATTTGGTCTGTGATGTTTAATTGGAAAATATACAGTGTAGCTGTAGTGCAGATATACAGATAAAATACGTACAGATCTATAGGACATTACAAATGACAAGACATCCTATTAGACTTCAGCCTAAAGCAGAGCCATTTTTATTATCACATGGATGTTCAAAGGATACTTTAGAGTGAATAATAAATTTTCATTTGAAGATCAGATAGGAAGAACTAAATTAGTTGACAAAAATATGATCAGCCTTGCCTGGTGATAGAAGGTACGGTTCAGATATACTCCACGGGGTCTCTTGAATATCCTGTTCCAACCAAATTAAAATAGTGTGTTGCAACAGTCATAAGCACTGCCTGCAGATGCTGTGAGGGAGGGCAATGTACAGGAGTGACACTTTTTTCATGGCTGTACAGTCCGACTGACCACTTCTACTTTTTGTTGAATCTTCTATCCAGTGTGTTTTGATGAAGTGCATGCCATCCTTGTTCAAAAGAAATGATTAGCCTAAAAAAGATTTCCAAATACAATGGCATGCTGTATGGGTTTGGCAAAACTTCTTAAAATGTTAAAAGGTTTTTTAAGTTTTCCAGATCTAATTTTGTAGTCACACTTCAGTGAGGATATGGTTTTCAGGCTGCAAATCTAACCCCCCCTCTCTTACCCCTCCCTCCCCAAAATTATATGTAGCGTTGGTAGTGCATTACCTGATTAACCACTGATACAATAGGTTTATTATTTAATAAATACAAAACACTTATCTGTGTCTGCTATTGGAGGAAGGTGGTGCAGATTTTTCACATGTATTTTTGTCTCATTTTGGGAGCACTCATGATCATCTGCGTCAGTCAAACCTTTATAAGGCTATCACCTACCACACTAGCACATGGATCAGCACCAGAGAATGCCTTAATAGCAAACAGGATTGAAAGTGTACACTGATGGCTAATTTGCTAAAAGCTTACCTTAAGAACTCATAAGCAAGTCATCACTTGCATTGGTCCTTTTATAAATATTTGGTTTCAGGCTACTGAAGTATGTGTTGCCTAAAAATACAATGAGATTATTTGTACACAGATGTCATATGTTGACAAGTCTGTCCTTCCCTCCATCCTAAAACATCAGCAGCTCCAAGCCATAATGTAACAATCAATGTAGAAAGACAGAGTGTGAAGTCCTGCTGCTTACAGAAGACAGGGATGCTTTTTATAAGCATGAGTGCACTATATTTTTGTTTAGCTTTAATCTCCACTTTTAAGATTTGTTCATGTTAACACTCCCTAGTGAACTCACTGTATAACTCATTATTAGATAGTGAGTTAACAGCAATGTGAACCAATCCAGTACCCAGTTATCTTATTTGTCCAGATCACTGTTTGACCATTATTTTCTCTCAGACAGATACTGGCAGTATGTTACATGAAATACTGGAAATGTACCAAAAATCTGTATTGATTACTTCTGTCCCTACTCTGTGGCAGAAAAAAATAAGTTCAGCCTCAGCATGCAGAGAACAGTGAGAATGTTCCTGCATCTTGATTTCTATAATTTTATTAGCTGTTAATTATTTCTGTGTTCTATTGTATTGGATCTGGCTGAGATGGAGTTAATTTTCAAAGAAATCTCTCACTTTCTTTCATGAGAACCCAGTGATGCTATGATTGGTCTCAAGGGTTAAGTGCCACAGAAATATGGATGTTTCTTTTGAAAAACTGAAGTTGGTTCTGAAATCAAAATATCACCTAAAATTAAACAATTTGCTTCCTTTTTAGCTATTAGCAACACATCCTGACTGTACATCACATATGATGGACAAAGCTATTTTCTGCACAATTGTAAGGCCCCACTTGCCTTACTAATAAGAAAAGATATCTTCCTTATATTGCTGTCCTATCTTCTTGAATTCACACTTGCTTCCTGGCTCTATTGCTTCTCTCACAATGAGAATTTTGAAACAGATCCCCCTTTGTGCATTGGTCAAAAAGATTAAGTGAAACAACGTTTCCACTACAAGACTAAAGTCACTCAAATATACAGATATACAGCATCCATATCCATATACTTCTAGTGTATTGTTTTACATGAGGGAAGAATAAGACAGAAAATAAACCAGTCAGAAAGAGAGGCAGAGCAAAACAAATAAACAAGTTGGGACAAAAATACAGCCGTTCAACACAGAAATACTGCTGAGGTAAGGCAAACTGTCAAAGTCGAGGTTACTATACTGTGCTCAGTCTCAACAGCAGCTCTCAGTCTTTCCTTTGCAAAGAATTCACTGATGCTTCTGAAACATAAAACACAAACATTAAGCACACCTGACATTCTTCAGTTTAGCTGAGAAAGGCATTAATACTGTAGAAGTTCCAGCTTAACCACTTTGGTAGTTGCTCCTTCTGAGGACCAGATAATTATCCATTTGCACTCCTACCAGTATACACTTTTTCCCACTTCAAAATTGTGGAAAAGAAAACATGGCAAGGGAAATTACACAGCCAAATAGCAATCAGAATACTGACTTTTTTCATATTTATTTAATAATTTATGTATGGAAGGTCATGGTGAACTTTTGGCTTAAAATGATAGTTTAATGAAATAACAGTATGTGCATGCTTGCTGCTGTCTTTTAGCATGTGCTTTTTGAAGCACATGGCCAACATTAATGGAAATAAGCAGAAGAAAGAAACGCCAATGTATCCGTCCAATTCTAGTTCTAAAATCTGTGTGTTTCAAGTGGACAGGTAACCTAAACCCTGCAAGTGGAATGCTTGCAGACATAATCACAGACTTTATTATGAACAAAAGAACATGAATACAGAGACCTTTTTAAGTGATGGTCCTGCAGGGTAAAGGAAGCACCAAAAACATCCATGACAGTATAATAAACAAACAAACAAAAAACCCCCAAAACAAACCACCACCATCCCACCAAAGCCAAACCTTTAAGAAGTATTATATTTTGCTAGTATTCCAGAACTAACATTGTTGAATTTATATAGATTTTTGGGAATATCTTTCTAAGATAATCATGGATTAAAAAAACATTTAAGTATTTACTTATCACAAAAACAATACAATATGAAGAAGACACTGGAACAGAAGCCAGAGTGTCAGGCTTACTGAAAAAGATAACTGGCAAAAGAAAAAATAAGCCAGTCAAAGTCCAGTTCTGCCACCAGTGTCCCTGTTATAATACAGGGAATTACACAGAAGTAAAGGTGTGAGTATTTAGCTTCAACTAACTTCAACTAGCTCTTCTGTAATTGCTTTGGTAATAATAATACTCAACATACAGTGCTGTGACTTGGCACAGACTAACCACATGTTTACATTAAGTGAAGCCTGCCTATAGATGCTACAGAAATACCCCAAATTAAGAGAGCAAGCAGAATTCAAGTGATAAAGCAAGCACTCATACACTTTTGGGGGAAGAGGAACATAAACTACTAAAATTAGCAGTGCTATTTTCCATCACAAAGAGATGTGTTTCAAAAGCCAGCAGAGGCCTCCATAATTTCTTTAAAAACAATAAAAAATAAGATGAGAAACAGAAGAAACAGGTACAAAATAGAGAGGAAAGGCTGAAATAAATTTTATTTAAAACACAAAAGAATTAAGAAGGAAAGTGTACTGAAATAAAGCACTGAAGGAAAATAAGGAAAACCATCACTTTAATGTACTGTAAATACTTATTTCATAATTGCCTTTTTCTGCAATATTTTACTGATGATGCTTCATGGATCATCAATAAAGTAACACTATAGAAAAACTCCAGAATCTTATTTCCTTCTGGAGTTTGTGCTAGATTGACAGTAAGTAGTCCATGACAAAGGGGCAGCTAGTTCAGCCTGAAGACATGATGCAAGAGCAAAAAGGAGAGAAAGAACTGAAATAAAAAAAAGGTCAATAATAATATGTTAAGTTCGAAAGGAACACCAAGTGAAACAAATGAATAAATAATTAGTTCAAGGGTAACAATGTTTTCAAAGCAAATGGACTACTTCTGTTAGCAAGAAGATAGGGCATTTGACAGCTAGTAAGAAGCAAGGCATTCAGCTTCCAAACACTAAAAGGTGAGAGTTAATATTACACTAATGAGCCACAAGCGTACTGCTGGCTTGTTTTTTATTAACACTAATAAATGATCTCATAATACTGATCAGAAGTGGTTTTTTTCTCTCCACATATCTCACAAAAGATTTTCAGGTGACAAGTACTATGATACACATGGTAGAAACAAACAGCTGTGGCCACAAGGATGTTTTGTCAACTGATGATTAATATATTCAGGAAGCAATCACACTATTCATTAGTAAAAGTTTACAAACATTAAAAAGTGCATAACATTTGAAACCAACAACACAAAAATATATATAATATATATACTATATATAAAGAAAGTGACATCACCTCCTGTTAATAAAAGAAAATACATCTTCTGACCTTGTGATTGGTGCTTGTGTGATTGCCATGGTTTACTATCAGTCACTCTCTTCACTCACCTTAGTCACACAGAGGTGTGGCTGCCCCATTTTGCAGCATTCAGCCTCATGTATGGCCTTGTTCATCGGGGCAGGATGGGGGGAAGAAAAGCAATAAGCAATAGCTACTGCAGAACAGGTTATTAATTAGGAGATATTTTAAGTTATGTCCTGGATGGACAAACTATCCTGGTATTTTGATGAAGGTCCAGTTTGGACTTTCATTTTGGAATAGCTGAAATGGGAAAAAAATCTAGTCTTTTGGGTGCTAGATGCCAAGTCTCTTGCTTCCCTTCCCAACTCCAGGCTGAAAGCCTCTTGTAGTGAATTCTAGCACTTGGCTGTGCTGGTGCATCAGTAGCAGGCTACTGGCTGGGCAAGCTCAACAGCCTGATCCACTGAGGCAAAGGCAAGGAATAGTAAAAATTGTCCCCCTGGCTGGATCCAGCCCATGATCCAAAGCTGGACTATCCTGCATTTTAAAACCCATTTCAGAATACGTAATTGGCAATAACCTATGACAGTTATTTTCTCATGTGTAAACAAGGCCCATCTTAAACAATGTGAACCAAGAAAACCTCTAGCACCATGGAATTTGTTTGAATTTTAACCCATACAACGTTATAAATGTATTCTTAGAACTACCATAACAATAAAATGCTTGGACTAACATCTTAAAAAAATATCTCAGAGAAAGATTAAGAAATTTGGAGTAAAATTAGAAAAATGAGGAAGAATAACAGAAAAGATTTAATTTGAGTCTCTGATACGCAACTAACTACAGGAGAGTGGCAAAACTGTACCAAGGACACAACACACGCTCAAGTATTCACATTAACAAATCGTTTTGAAGGCTCATCTAGTAACAAATCAGAGTGTTGCTGAGTCATTTAGGTTTAGGCATAATCAATTTAGCAGTTGACGTTTAGATCTATCATGTGCACATCACCACCTTATGCAAAAAAACAGCCCTTTCAAAACGCGTGGTAGAAAAATTCACAGTAACAGAAATATTCTTCATGAGCAGTTGAGAAGGGGCAGTGTGGAGCATCTAAGTTGTACAATACAAAAACCATTGTAAATAACAGAGCTGTAAAACAGATGCAAAGTTCTAAAAACAGTGCTTTCTTTACAGTTCTTATAATGGGCAAACACTTTGGCCAGGGAATTTTAAACTCTGAGGATCACACAAGCCTTTGCTTAAGATACACAATTAGATCCTCTGACGTTTCAAAGGCCATTTGCTACAAGATTTACCTGTTCTACTTTCTATAAGTGCTCCCATCGAGTCATTATGAAGGGATCCATCTGCTGACACTATCTCAGAAATTCAATACATGTTCAACCATTGCTAATGACAGAGGTAGAAATTCTGTCTTCTGTCACAGCCTGTACCCCCATTTTTAGCATTGTGTTGAGTGGGTTCCAGCAGTGAAGACACATGCACTTTCTTTTCTATCAGCTTGCTCATGGAAACAAATTTGTTCCTGCACACTCTTGTAGTCTGAAAACATCCAGCAGCTGCTCCACTCGGTCAAAGTCGGATGTCAGCTTTCTTGCTTTGCTGCCTCCCCTTGGGCCTCCCCAGTCTGCTCACTTGGATTTCGTTGTGCATCTCCTTCTCCTTCTATAACACAGAAGAAAAGGATGAGTAATCCACCCTAAAATAAAGAGGTTTTGCTTCTGGAACCCTGATTGCTCATCCATCAGTTTCAAAAGTAGAAAGAAATTGAAACTGAAACATGAAACTCTTTACTACTAAGATAGCCATACTTTGTTTTTGAAGGTGTCTCTTGAGAAGCAAATTCCTAGTTACAATCACCACTATTATTTTTAGTAAAGACCTAAAGTAGTTAGAAATTAAAGACTTTAACAAAAACGGTAGAGTATTTCTTAAAATTTACTTACTATCATACTATGACAGAGTAAGAGAAAAACCCCTCATTGTACCAAGTCTGAACGGAGTTCACTATAAAAAGATGCAACTTCAATAAAAGCAATAGCTTGTTAAAGCTTGATTTGTTCAGTGTGTCTGTTTTCAGCACCATGTCCCACAGCATTCAATCCAGCTGTCTCACTCAGAACAATGTGAGGAACAGAATATATCCTGTGTACAATGAATTATGTTAAGACATATGTTGTTTCTTGTATCTTGCAAGGATTCCGAGTAATTTGTACTGAACTGGCTCGACACAGTAGTTAAGACAAGAAAATTCCGTGGCTAGGTTGTAAAGATGTCTAAACAGAGGTAGTAGTGCCTCTTAACATTAATCCATAGATCTCTAGAATAAAAGTAGGGTTATCAATGCAGATATTTATTGTTTCTTCATTTCAGATCAGACTGTACATCTGCAGTTTTATTTCTCTTTATAGAAATAAGCACCATAAATATGTTCTCTTCTCTTGTAAAGAAAGGACACATTGCTAATGGAAAAAAGTTCTTTGCATTGCAAAGAACATTGCCAACAGCTTAGACATGAGAGCTGTGTTTTGTGCAGGCACAAGTATTTTAGGCAGGAAAATGCGTGAGAAGGCATCGTGAATTATCAAATTCAACCTGATGAAAAGTTGTATGGAAAGCTGATTAAGCAATTAAACAGTGAGGTTTACTCTGTTCATTATGGTTGAGTAATAAAAAAACACTTGTTTTGCACGGCACTTTCTCATAAAATGATTTCTCAGTTTCATCTCTCAAATTAGAAAGGATTCCATCAGGATGGATCTACATGCAATTATTTACTATTGGATAGAAGTCCCTTTTGCCCAAGTTTTCCAATCACTTTCTACAAAGCATCCTACATTTGTTCTGATACTGCAAAAGTCCAGATGAGTGGAATCTTGGAGTTTTGATCCTTTTTTGCCTGTTCTTTCCTCCATTTATTCTAACTACTAGGAAGTTTTTAATATCCCTTATTCTAGCTGGGCAAGCCAAACTTTCCTGAAGAATTCTTGTTGAAAAAAAACCAAACCAAACCCAAAACTAAAAAAACCCAACCAACTAACAACTTTGCAAGGTATTTATGTATAAAAGAAAAATCATCCTGGACACAAAGGCTAAACATTTCACTATCTAAATGTTACACATAGAGCACAAAGATTCTGAGAAAGAGCACTAAGGTTCTAATGTACCACTTCCTAAAAGATTCTTGTCAACCCACTGAAAAAACTCATTAATCTAAATCCATTTAATCTTTAATACACTGTCTTGGTACTATATGCTTCTTCTGCTAAAGAAGAGCTCTTCTACTAAAGACTATAAAACATGTTTACAGAAATAAATTTGCTTCTAAGTTTGGAGAATCCCAAAACTGCGAAAGCACAGTCTTGAACTATTCTTCCTTTAAAATATGATGGGTCTAAGGTCTTTAGAGTAAGACTGCAATTCTTACACAGCTTTTTGAAACCAGCAGGAAGTATTAAAAAACGAAACAAAACCATATAATACAATATTCCAAGTCACCGTACAGTTATGTGAGGAGGTAAGCTGGCAACAGTTACTAGTTCTACTAATGTGCAGCTTTTAACTAATTTTTCTTCCTGTAACATAACTGCCTCCACAGTGTTCATCGCTATTTCCCATGCTTACACCTGAGACATTTCTACCATGAACTAAAATCACTTCTAATCAGTTTTCTACAGTCAGTCCTTCATTGCAGTTCTGTATGACTTCAACACACTATTATCCCCATTTTTTGTAGATGGTCGGACCACTACAACTTTTACAAGAAAGTGTCCTTTCCACTAGTGTTCTGTAGCACCTCGAAAACGAGCAGTCTGTGTTAGAGATTAGATCTGCAGAGACTGGTCCTCGTTCTTCATTGTAGTTTCTCCTTATTGCTTCCATTAGCTATAATCACTGGTAAGATGATCTAAATACCAGACTTTTTGGATTGCATTGGTTACCTTGAGAGTGTTTACCAGGCTGCTGATTTTCCTACTAAGATCTTTCTTTTGCCTTCTTTCTTAGGATTTCTGTTGCAGTTTTCTACTTACCAGATGCACCTAGTGTTGCTTTTACTAAATTTAGTTAAGATGTGTTGACACAGAGCATTTGGAACCTGTATTTTGAGGTTTGGTAAATATGTCCATTTCATAGATAATAGCAGGTTGTTAGCTTGTTATGGACAAAAAAAACTAGGACAGCTGTTTTGAAGCGAGAGTATTATACAGTAATTATATGTATTATACATAATTATAAGTATTACAAGTAAATTCTTGATTATCTGTCTTTGGCTTATTGAAGAGGGGATTAACTCTTACTTCAGGTATCAGCTACTGCATGACGAATACTTGGTCTTTGAACAAGGCCTCACTGCCTAATGCTGTTCAAAGCCATTCTGGTATTTTAGAGGAAATGTATCTGCAGGATTTTTGAAGTGAATGTACTAAACATGCTTAGGTAGTTCAATTTACATATATTTTACAACCACCTTTTTTTTTTAACAGCTGCATTATCCTACTCTGCCATTACTCCATGCAGTTGAAAGGAAATGTACTTGCAGTTTTGCAAGAAAAAGCATGTAGCTCTGACAAGAATAAAAGAAAAAGCAAAGGAAAGAATCAAAACTGGATGTCTATATTTATATAATTAGGTAGTACTTAGCATAAATTATTTGACAAGCACCTCAAAAGAAATTGAAAATAACCCCCCCAAACATGTGCTTTCCTCTCAATCCTGTCAGGTGTGATGCATACATGCATCCCACCAGCATTAACATATTCTGAACTGGGATTTGGCATGCAAAATATTTTTTAGCCTCTCTTGGTTTGGAAAGACATGATGGGGTAATACACTAATACTCACATGAATGCTAGATCAGACACTATCTTTTTCAGTATTTTTGGTTTGGAGGCTCTTTCTTGGCACCTAGGTGTACTAATAATAGAAAATTTAAATACATTTTCATTATATCTAACTGCAACTGCATAACCTCCTGAAGAAGTACCTAAGATAATTTTATGAGCAACTTTGTGCACTTTTCTGCAATGACTAAGTTACCCAGTCTGCAAAAGGGATCTCCAAGAACTAAACAGACTCCTGATTTATGTATTAAAAATTAGGCTAACAGTTATTTAAACCATTCTCATCACTACAGAGCAAACTGCAGGTACAAAGTGCGTATCAACATATGTTACAGGCACAAAGTCACATCCTTTTTACAGCTCACAAGAGAACACAGTTCTGGTTTATAACCACTTCACAGCTTAACTTAAAATTAGGGATTGTTTATAACTTCTAAATGGACAAGATCAAAGATAATTTTGATAACTCGAAGTTTGAGACTAAAGAAAATTAAAGCAAGAAGGAAGGTTGGTCTTACGCATTTCAAATGGCACCTACTTTCTATTTTTCCAACATTTTACACCTATCCCCACATTAAAATAAATAGACACACCTACGCACATACTAATAAAGTTTCTCTTTTTAAATCGAAATAACTAAAGGCCCTTCCCAGCTACAATTGCATGCATCTAAAATCTACAGGTCCCAGACTGGCAACTGCAGAAGGAATGACTTAGGATGTAGACTAGTCCCAAAGCCAAAAAAAAAGAACTCCCCACTTGAAACAGCACTACAACCACCTGAACATCACGCTGCCCACATCTGACTGTCCTATGAAAAGTCTGCCTCTCAGAACTCTTGTTGTATCTGAGACAACTATGTGCATAAACAGGGCAGCTGCTTATCAACAGTTTCTTCTTTGCTGCATTCATTTTCTTCTGCTGTTACTAAAATTAGCAAAATACCTCTTCCTCAAGATCTGGAAAGGGCTTTCTAATATCTGTAGGATACATTCATTAACCCCCATCCATGTAACATGAAAATAATTATACAGTCATATTACTTCTTTTAACGTAGGGTCTCTGGCCCTCCTTTTTCTCCACTAAAGGTGGACAATCCTTTAAAAATTTTAGTAATATCAAAGGTAAAGTAAGATTTAAGATTGCATTGCTACTTATCACCTTAGAAGAAGGACAAACTATTAGCAGAAAGAAGAAAGAGACAATTTACTCAGAAAAAAAGACCCAGGTAAAACAAACAACAATGCATTGCTATTGCTCTGTCCTTTGGCAGCTGAAAAAAAATTAATTTCACAACAACCTTTCAAGCAGACACATGGCTTCTCCTTCAGGCTTCAAACCAGATACCTTCCATTAAAGGACATTATGAAGACTGGGGTTTTAATGAAGACTTCCATATTTTCTTCTCTATACTTGCCCTAAAATTTATTCTGATATGGATCCTGACACTAGGTACTCACTGAAGAATTACTTTTCTTTTACTTGCAATAACCACCCCTTCCATTTATGAAATCTGGGATTCTTATTGTAGGCAACCCCTGTTGGTTAGATAAAAAATATTTTTGCTGCTAAGGGTCAAGGAAATAAACCATGCACATAAACCATGCACTTTAGTTTTAAATAAATGTAATGAAGGTTCATAATGTACTCACCTGCTTTGTTTATATCAAGCTCTGATAACTTTAAGGCTAGTTCACTGGAGTTCCCACCTGGAGAGGACACAAGTATGTCATGTAACGCATTTCTTCTACCTGTCCTTCCTGAAGCAATAAAGTCTGCATATGTAGATTCCACATCAGTCATTGCTAACAAATATCCACATAGCAGTACCTGGATGGGAGGGAAAAAAAAAAAAAGACCACCACTTAGACCACCAGACAAACACATGAATGGAATGGGAATGGGAATATAACTAGCAGGTTCTTATCATGGAGTAGATTTGCTAAGGAGTAAAAGATGCCTCAGTCTTGAAATTTGGAGAAATCAGAGAAGCAGCAGGTTAGAGAGCAGAAAAGCTGTGTGTATTTTATGCAATCTGTATTCAACAGTATTTTAAACAACTTCATTTTCCATGCTTCATAAAGTGATAGTACTTTATAAAAGCAATGACCTCAGCAACATAATTTCTTTATAGAGTTGTCTCTGCTTTTAATATTAGCTGGGATGTAGGAGGTAGGTAGGGGGTGGAACAAAGTTCTTTTCTGCACAAAAAGCAGAGTGTAACGAGTAAGAAAGTACAAATCGATTACGCTTTTGCATGCAGAACGCTGTGCTGATACACAGACTACAGTTATGATCTGTATATTTTCTTTTCTGTTAGCATTAGTTTTATAATTGTATATAAACCCCTTCAGGCTCAACTACTTTATTTTGGTGTGGTAGCTGTCCCAAAGCGAATGCAATACTGTAATGTTACTGAAATGCATGGAGACATTCTGATACAACAAGCAGGGCAGCTATACTATAATGCAGAGGTTAGAAAGCAGTGCTCTGTAAACTAGGTATAAACTCAAAACTTCCTGTCATTGGAAAAAAATTATTTTTGTCATTATGGAATCATGTGATGACGTGCACTAATGTAAGATCTGCCAAAGACACTCCTATTTCAATCGCAGTAAGAGAGAGATTTGTATCCCTGCCGGAATATTTGCTACAGGTCTAAGCTGTTAGAATTTAATTTTTTTAAATTAATTTACAAAATGTTAAATGCTGACTGCATTGCTTTTACTGTGGTTTCACTGGTACTCATCTAAGGTTTCCTGCAAAATGCTAGGCTACCATGCTTCAAATGTAGCTTTCCTCATGTTTTATGTTTCGATGTCACAGGGGAATCAGAGAAACTTTCTGCTAGAGCAGTACTCCAAATAGAAGAAACTACAGAACTACTACAGAAAACCAGCACCCCCACACTTGTATGCTTCCTTCATTCCTGTGCAGTATTTTTCTGGGTTTGCATATTGCAGAGAGGGGACATGGCCATAAAGGCAACAGTGCAGAGCTGCATACAGTGTATGCAATAATAGCTTCAGCTATTATTACTAAAATAGCCAGAACTTCACATTTGCATAGAGGGCACTAATCTTTTTTAATCAGCTCCTACTGCAGGTTCTGGTCACTGAAGCAGCTTTAGTCACTGCAGACATTAACAGCAGCTAAGGGTTCAGCTTTATCTTTTTAAATAAAAGAAAAAAAAAACCCTCATTTTTATGAATACTTTTATTTTAAAAACAGATACAAAAAAAACAACAGCCAATCCTTCTCCATCCTCAACTCTGATTAACTTCACAAACCCTGTTTCTTCTTCATCTTCATTCTAGTCCTCACATCCCCAACTTCAGTTGGCTGTATGAGGGTGTAGATATGATGTGTCTGAGAAGCTAAGAAAAAGGTTCTACACCATATTTTATTTAGTCTAAATATAACCATATCAAATATCCTTGCAAGACTGGCTGACTTGAGAAGAAGTTCACTGCTATCAAGCTTTGGTGTCCCATGCCAAAAATGCTGAACAAGGCTAATTTTACTCGTATGAACAACCCCCATGAAACAGGAAGCTACTTAAAAAAACCCAAACCAACAAACAAACAAAAAACCCAACAAACCAACACAGAGGCAGTGCCTCTTTGTTTAACAACAAAAGCTTTCAGGAGCATGAAAACGTGCATTTCTTCCCGTGAACTGCCCTCTTATTGAAACACTGCAAGAATATTGAAGCAAATAAGAAGTTCTTTGCCCAAGGTGCAGATGTTCCAATACCAAATGTATCAACCACGTAGTAATCCAGTATATAATTTGCAAAGATGAAGTGAGGACAGTTGTAATAAGGTAAGAAAAAAGTACAAGTTTTCAGACTTATCTGACCAGTAACTGAATAGCATTCATCAAAATCAGAAGGTTAAAAGGTTTTAAACAAAACTTATATTTGTTCACTCCTGTTATTGCAACTGACCTGTAGGAAAGGAAGGGCAAAACATGAAATCAATAATATGCAGGCTTGGATTTTGTCATTAGTGTAGGATCAGTCCAAAGTCACCATAGCTATCACCCCTGTGAAGACATTAATTCCATTTTAGCATAGGAAAAAACCCACCACAGATGTTTTTGGAGTTTGTTTTGTTTGTTTGTTTCTTTGAAAGCTGCGTATGAGTTTTATCAGGCCCATAATAATCGGAGAAGACTATGACTGAGGTGGACTAAGGTGCAGGGCTGTACAGCTGGCAAAATGAGCCAGGTTGTACTCCATGAGCAATTCCCTGGATGTATAAACTGCACTACACAGAATACACCTCTGTAAGCTTATACTGTTCTTGAAACATTCCATAAACACCAGGGGAAATCTCAAGCTTTTTTAATTTTATCTATGAAGCAAGGGATAAATCCACAGGAAAATGTGCTTGTAGAGATCTTTATTTTAAATGTTCATTTTCTATAGGCTCAATACAGCATTGCTAACAACATTCTGATCAAAAAAGAATGTTATCAAACACACATTTATCACATTTCCAAGTTTTCCTGCCTTTTCTCCTAAATATCAAATGGCATTCTGTTTTGTACTGGCATTATCTTGAGACATTACTTCGTAAATATGGAACTCCACTGACATCACCCAAGAGCTCCCCTTCCAATCTATGGCTTAGTGCCCAGCAGTCTGTACTTACTCACTGAACCAGTTATTAAGGAATTAACATTCACTCCAAAAAAACCTTTTTTTTCCCCTTTAACCTCTGTGACAGGAGCGTAATTTGCTAATAATTCTATGAAATGTAATTTGAATTTCCTAAATAACTGCATTAACAGGTATTCCTGCAATAAAGATTGTCATCACAGCCCCTCTAGTTCTACTAATTTAATTTTTTTTCTTAAGTTGCAAAACCAGTACTCTGCTACATGGTATTAAACTGAAACAAGAGGGCTGCAAACCTCACTTCTTCTGCCAACTGAAACAGCATACTAAAGAAAACAGCTCTGTGAGCATGAGGACTAATGAAACCTGCTGCTGCAAGATTGGATTCCTTGGTAACTGATATTACCTCATCTGAAGTCTCCCCCAGCTGTGCTTTGTCCTTCCCCCCCATGTAGAGTCACTACGCCTGATAATGGTTTACAGTTTGCAACACAGCCCTGGGCATTTTCATATAGCATTTTGTATTTCCTCAGATTCTTAGTTTTATAAACTTCTATAAATGTGGGTATCTCAGACTTCTGTCTCTTTACCCTCCCAACTCCTTCCTCCCAAAGACAGTTGTGCTGAAAATTATTTGGAAGTACTTAAGGAATTACAAAGGGTAAGAATGGTAGGCACAGTTGCTATCTTGGATTTTAGCCAGTGTATCAAGACATGTCTGTACTATTAATGAATATTCTGTATAACACAAACTGCTACACCTGCAAAAGGCCTCCTTCTACATGCTATGTAAACAAAGAACTTTTACAGGTAAGCATCATAAGGGGTAGAATTAGTATCCAAAGAGTGCAGAAGGAGAAAAGGATGCCAAGGATAGGTTCAACAAGGCCAAGTGCTGCGTCCTACACCTGAGACACAGTGCTACAGGCTGGGGGTAGCATGGCTGGAAAGCTGCCCTGTGGAAAAGGACATGGAGGTGGTGGTTGACAGCAGCTGAACATGAGCCAGCAGTGTGTCCAGGTGGCCAAGAAGGCAAATGGCATCCTGGCCTGGATCAGAAAGAGTGTAGCCAGCAGGAGCAGGCCAGTGATTGTCCCCCTGTACATGACTGGTGAGGCCACACCTTGAGTGCTGTGTCCAGTTCTGGGTCCTTCATTTCAAGAGAGATGTTGAGGTGCTGGAAACAAGTCCAGAAAAGGGTAATGAAACTAGGGAAGGCTCTGGAGCATAAATCTTACAAGGAACAGCTGAGGGAGCTGGAAAAGAGGCTGATGGGAGACCTTATCACCCTCTACAATCACCTGAAAGGAGAGTGTAGTGAGTTGGGGGTGAGTCTCTTCTCCTGAGTAACAAGTGACAGGCTGAAAGGAAATGGCCTCAACTTTTGCCAGGAAAGGTTTAGATTGGATATTAGGAATACTTTCTTCACTGAAAGGGTGATCAAGCACTGGAACAGGCTGTCCAGGGAAGTGGTCAATCACCATCCCTGGAAGTGTTCAAAAGACATGTAGATGTGGCACTTAGGGGCATTGTTTAGTGGTGAACCCAACAACTGTTGGGTCAACAGTTGGACTTGATGATTTTAGAGGTCTTTCCAACCTTAATGATTCTATGAGGAGAACAGTATAATTTAAGAGGTCAGAAAGAATCAATATTTGTGTTTTCAGAAGTTTACCAAACTATTCCTTTAACTCCACAATTCAGTTTGTGTTAAATTTTCCATTTCCACACTGTATATAACAAATGTTATCTCACAAGTTTCTTAAGATAACGGTCAAATCTCTATAATTAAGAAAAAAATCACACAAAAAAACCACAAAGCACCTAAAAAGTTAGTGATGGTTCACAAATGTAATCCAAATTGGACTGCATTCCATAATAATTCAGTGAAACCCAGTATTACACAGTGCTATTGTTCTCCAATTTGGGAGGGAAACTACAAAAATTATGTGGCATACCAGCATGAATTGAATAGTGTCTATGCAGTTTATGGGTTAGAGGTATCTAGAGTTGTTGAATTTAGCCTGTTAAAGGGACTAGATACCGAAAAGAAGCCCAAATTAATTTATTACCCATTAATTGGTATTCATTATTGTTTTAAAGGAAGACAGAAAAAGTGCAGGCATTTGACACATGGCTTGTCTACGGAATTTGGCATGTGCTGTTACCTGGGACAAAAGAGTTGCCATTTTTCTGGTAAACCTGCAGTGTAAGGCTAAGACATATGATGCTTCAATGTTTACAACCCCTCTTTCTCCACGTGTGCTTAATGGCAGCATAGAATAAGGGATTTTTAAATAAAACTCTCCCAAGCTTTGGCTGCTAAATGTTGTATCACGATCAGCACATTATTTAAATGTAATTATCTATATTCAGCTTTCAATAAGGGAACAAAAAAAAAAAAAAAGAGAATTTGTCATTTAATAGCATGTCTGATTTAGAGAAGGTGTATAATTATGCTTTTAAAATAAATTTTCATTCCAAATCTAGCCTTAGGTTAGAGACAGGGCTACAGGGCTCTTTCCAGTGAAGATATAGACCTATTCCACAGCAATCTGTACCTAGATTTCTACCTCATGCATGGTCTTCTGTATTGAAAGCAGAAACAAGTTAACAAAAGTATCTTTCTTCCACAGAGATTCTATTTATTGTGCTATACAATAGTTTGCTTTTGCACAGACACAAATGAACAGGAAAACAGCATTAACTCTTTAAAGCCAACTAAAAGAAATATAAATATTCATGCCAGTTACCAAGCTAGGCATATTTTACTCTGCGCTTTGAAAATCCCTCATGTAGTTTTGTCTGCCTGGTGCTTCTGAAATGACCAGCTCTGTAAAACAGTAATGTAGAACAGGTCACTTACCTCTGACAATTAGCATACTTTTACAGCAAACATAGTACTTTTTTTTTTTTTTTACAGCAATCCTAGTACTTTTAAGATCTTAATGGAAATTAGTGGGCAATTCAACTAGTTAAACAGCGAGACAGAACAAAGAAAATTACCACCTGAGATATTTTTACCAGAAAAAAAATTAAGCTCATTTAAATCTGCATTAAAAAAGCACTATGAAGTTAAGATATCCTTCGGCTCATAACCTACACAAACAGATCATTCCCAAAGACAGTTAATAACTTTTCCTTATCTCAGTTGCAGTTTACCTAAAGAGATCTACAGAAGTAAAAGCCAAATAGTTACACTCTTACCATGTCCTTGCTCAGGCAAATTTTATTATGCCCATGACCATAAGAATTTGATTTCTCATCTACCACTTAACTTGAGTTCAAAAATTCAGTTTTATCTTCCACTGTTTCATAAAACTGGGCACTGAAATAACAGTAGCAAATAATAATTGAAAAACCAAACATAATCAATGAAGCAATACTAAAGAGAACTTGGTTCTATAATTATAAATAACAATACATGTTCTGATATCGTGAAATTAATACCCTATGGAGGAAACTAATCACGACATTTAAGTATCCACATAGGGATACTAAGTTAGGGAACAGAAGAGGGTGACCTAGAATCTATCATCATTATTCACTGCCTAACCTAAAGAGAACACTGAGTGGCAAACAAAATGTGTTTATGAAAAGAGGCACCTATTGCTGTGTGATTTTTTTACTTGCAGTTTGTGAATTAACCTCTTGGCTTGCGAAGGGAAGGAGGGAGTTAAAGCACTACTTTTCAGGATGATCTGATACTTTCCATGAACAACTAAATCCATTGTTATAGCACCTCATAATCGTAGAGGTAGATAAGGGCCTTGAGCCAGACGGGAACCTTCTAGCTCCTCAAATGACACAGATCTGGCAGCCCTGCTGAGCATTCTCACATCCATCTGAACTGTAGGAAGGTTGATGTTTTAAGGCTGTAGGAGGGTGAGGCCAGGTATGCAGCACTGCAATTCATTTGTTTAGAATGGTGTAGGGCTCTGAACCAAGGAACACAATTAACACAATACTGAACAAATACAGTGTTTTGTTCAACAGGAACAGTTTCAGCCTTTGGAGAAAGCCTGTCCATTGTGGTCTTTATATGCCAATCCAGCAGCACTCCTTAGAGAATAGAGAGATGAAATAAGCTCAGGAAGAGTAGGACAACACAAAATACACACCTCAACATGAAAAACAGGCTCTTCCTCAACTGCTGGATTACTGGAAAAGACCAGTATATTGAGGATTCATAATTGACTGGCAGCTTGCAAATGCTTTGTACAGAAACAAGACTTGCTGCAGAAACATGAAGTCTGCAGCAGGATGTTTAATAGAAGGGAGGGGGGTGGGTGAATATGTGTGGGCTTTGCTCGTGAAGTATCCCCGTATCTTCTGAATCTTGCCTTTAATTCAGGATTCATGCCATAAGCAAGTCTGTTCTCTGAGACACTTCTGTCAATAGTACCAGCATTCACATCCAGTGCTTCAAAGGTATTGATCAGCATGGGTCTCATTAGCTGAGTCTGATGTCTGTTCATTAGAGAACTTGATATAAGCACTGTAGTGACTATTTTTGCAACATCCACGTCTTCTTTAGTCACTGCTAAATACAATGGCCTTTATATGGCCTCATGGGGGAAAAAAGAACAAAACACTGATTAGTAGTCTGCAAACATTTTAGGCTAAATTGCTGTGAGCCACTGTTATCCTCACAAACAGCTTTCCACTGGAAAAAACATATATAGGTTTAGCAAACTCTTAACTGAAGGTCTGATAGCAAAACAGTTCTGTGAATTACCTGCAGACCAGTATGAGCCTTCTTTCTATACAGTCAATGCTACATAGGCAATAATGTGGAAGCCACTCAGATAAAGGGTTTTCTATCAAACAGATTTTCAATTTATGGCAGAAGGTTAATGCTATGGAAGGGGCTAAGAATTAGATCTATTGAATCCAGATAATTTGGGTTGTTCAGCCTTGTAAAAATGCGAACAAACCTTTAGGGGAGACCTTATCACTATTTTCTAGTATGTAAAAGTGGTTACAAAGAAAATGGGGACTTCCTTTTTACAAGGAGTCACATGGAAAAGATGAGGGGTGGTGGGTACAATTACTACTGGAGAGATTCTGATTGGACACATGAGGAACATTTTTCAAGAAGAGAACACTCTGCCATTGGAATAATCTCTCCAGGGAAGTGGTGGATTCCCCAGTATTGGACACCTTTAGGATTCAGCTGGACAGGGTGCTGGGCCATCTTGCCTAGACCATGCTTTTGCCAAGAGAGGTTAGACTAGATGATCCTTGATGTCCCCTTCTAACATGGGATGCTATGATTCTATGAATCCTACTGTAGATGACTTTAAAGGATTCTGGTCCATTGAATTTTTAAATTCGGCATACATAAAATGCTTATCTGTGTAAGACCTATTTCCCTCAGTATCTTTTTTTCTCCCCCACCGTTATACATCTTGCTAGATATCCCTTTACCAGTACTAATGCTTTTGAGGTCAAAGCAAAAAAAAAGAAAAAAAAAAAAAAAAAAAGACTTCATTCTCATTAAAAAAAAAACAAACCAAAATCAAACAAACAGTGGCACACAGACAGTATGCAGTACATTGTGTTATACTTTTCTAATTAAATGGGAACCAGCTGTGTTCTTCAAGAAATAGCTCCAATGTGCAAGGCAGTCTCTCTGCATTTGTAAGGGCTGAAATACTCAGCTGAACTATAGATTTGAATGGCTAAACATCCCCAAGTAATTTATTATAGTTGTTGCAACTCCTAAGAGTAAACCTTGAAGATTCATGTTCTTTATTACAAGCCAAGAAATGTAAACCATTTCTTCTATATTAATATATGCCCAATCTGATAAAATACATAGCTTTGTTTTGCTAGCGTAAGAGCTTGCTCTTCATTTTTTTAAAATGTCAGTAAAGGTAAGCAAGAATATATTAGCTAGCACTGCCAAGACTTATCTATGCATGTGCTGGGTTGGGGGAATACGATGGAATTACAAAATCACAATATGGCTATGAAGAATCAGATTTCAGGTGGGAGATACCATCCAAAAGGGTCTGCAGGACAAGCCCAGAAATTAAAAAGAAAGCATATGGACATGGGGAGGAAGCAGTGCCTTAGATATTTCAAGAGTTTAGTTACAGAAACCAGTTTACAATGAAAAAGGAAGACTGGGGTGGACTCTTCCAGCTGCTCTACCAAAAGGCTCTCGGTGGGCTAAGTTGACTCAAGGACTTCACACAGGGCCACTAATTTAAATGCAGGGCTTGGCTCCCCCATTGCAATGGGTTGCTCCCATTCCCAAGTCAACTAAAGTTTGCATTGACAAAATGTTCTGCATTCTGTCAATTTGACTGATATGTTTACAGCATCTACAACAGCAGTCTGCAGGTAACAAAAGCCTTTGAAAGGGAAAGCATACAGTTAGAACAGCAAAAATAAAATGTCTAGATAACAGTATCATGACAGCATTTATAACAGGAGGATGCACCAGCATTTTCATAAGGTTTCTTCCAGACCTATTTGTTAGGATTCTTCAGTGTTTCAGTACAATGTGTAGTCTGGCTATAAAGTATTCAAGATATCTAAATGCTCCACAGTTTAGCTAGCCTTAAACTCTTCCTTAGTATTTAAAAAAACAACTGTCCCCCTCCAAGGCACTTTCCTCAAATCTTTAGAACAATGTAAGCTACTAGACAGAAGCGACATTTTTTTGTATTACATATCTTTTCAGCAGCTTCTGGTGGAGTAGCTCAACTGTTTGCATGTGACTACCTTTTAAAATCATGCAGTCATGACTCATCATGAAAGTGTGTGTTGCAGCAACCAGAACAGAAGAGCTTTAGCTTATTACTGTTTCTTCTTGGGCAGTGACAAAAACTGTAGTGGAAGGAAAAGGTTTGCTTTTTTTTTTTTTTTTTTTTTTGACAGCAAGATCAACCACAACTGTATGTTTCCAAATATTAAATACTGGTTCCTAGATTTGCTTTTAATAAAATAAATTACCCTTCACAAAAACAAAGCTGCTATAGTATAATATGCTTCTTTTCAGCTCTCACATTTCACATCTGAGAGCTCGGAGTTGCCAAAAATATACCAAATGGCACCATACTTTTCAGTGTTTGCAAAGATAAATCCCACTGGGCTAGCCTGGAGACATGTGAACATGAGACAAGCAGCTTTTTAATAACGTAAGCATTTGAGCCTCTTTGTGCCACAATACCCTAATCAATATTTTATTCCTGGTATATCTGGTCAGCTTTTTGGTTTGTCAATCATAAATTGCCTTTTCCATCCAATTTTTTTTCTGTATCAGATATTTAAAATCTACTTTACATTTGAATTAGTTTTCCCAGCCATCAGACATCCTGCCTTTCTTTTAATTACTATCTAGAAGCTATAAAAAAAGTGCACAATTGGCTAACGGCATTGCAGTTTTTTTATCTTAAAAGCACTTCAATTTATTTTACTACATACAATAGGTTCACATTTTATATTGTGTATCATTTCACTTTGGTTTCTCTTAGTGTCAGCCTTACGTTTTTCAAGGTTTCCATCATTTTTGCATTCTATTCCCATGTGTACACTGACTACTGTAGAGACTAAAGACTGCCTGGCTCTGTTGCTATGCAACAGCATAGCCTACTTAGGGCTTCCTGAAATAATTGTCTCAAATGTGCTTTTTTTAGACTTGTTTCCAGCAGGAATACTTTACAGATTCTTTATAATGGACCACTGATATTATCACAATGTTGGAAGTTGGTCACCTGGGAAGTTTTGATACCTACCTAAGATAAAAAAACCAAACAATGTTGTTGCTTGCAAAATTCAGGATATATCTGCTGCATTAACATCGGGAGGTAAACATCTCAAATATTCCTATATGTTTACCAGATGTTCTCCAGGTGTATGAGAGCCACGTATTCGTCAGAAGAAATAAATAATCTTAATTTTTCTTTGTTTCACTCTATTTCATTTAAGGGGAAAAAAAGCGCTCTCTATTAAATATGTCACCACGCAGGAAAAATGAACACTGTATATAAAGTCTATTATAAATTTAATCATTTTAACAGAAGGAACATATATGCAAGTATTCTGCAATGTACGCAGAATGTACATGCAATGTATGCAATTCATTATTAAATAAACTGATTTTAAAATTCTTTAGGACAAGGTTGAAAATTTTTAAAATCACATTACAGATGTGACAAACTGGTTTCTGAGGTATATTCAAGGAGCCCTTGAGAAACTGTCCTGTGATACGTTCAAATTTTCCAGCCTCAAACAGGATTTCTCTTTTTACAACCTTCTGGTGCTGCTGCTGCAAGGATGGACCAATATGTTTTGTTTTCTTATAGCTGTCCTAATTGGAAATCTTAAGCTAATTAATTTCTGTAAAAATACGTAGAGCAATATAAACACAGGGCTCTTAATAAAGTATAGATCAATTCCAGAGGGCCAAATGCCTTACAATGCACCAGGCTGAGGGATTAAAGGAAAGAGGTCTAACAGTACAAAACATTTTAACAAAAGGAAACATTTTACCTCTTATTCCTTTATCTTGTTCACCTTAGCATGTTCAGCAGCAGTTGTGTCTATCGAGAGCAGTGTGTCAGACCACAATTGAGGTGGAGAGAAGAAGAATGTTTGCCAGACTCAGAGAAAATAAGAGCAAGGTTAAAATTAACGCCCTTGCAGGGGCAAGTCCACCTGCAGTCTTTTAAAGCATGAGGGGGAAGATAGCAGCAATTTCATACTGTTTGCAAGATCTGAAGTCTTTAAGATGACTTTCTCCTAAACAGGGTAGAGTGTGGTAGGCAGAGGTAGGGACTTCTCAAAACCAAATGCATGAGTTGCTATAAAGGGGTAATTTTCCATATTCATATGCATAACCACATACATGCATAATAGCCAAGCTATCCAAGAATATGATTCAGCAAGGTTTAGTGAGTGTGACTCTCGCAGAGTGATGCATTTCAAGTCTCTATCCTCTAAAGCCACATAAGTAGTACAGCTCCAACTCAGATCTGTAACAATACTGTTTTGAAAGCAAAGAGAACAAAACCTGAAGAGCAGCAACACTTGGTAGGATCTCCTTTATGGCAAGCAATAAGTTTGAAACCTGAAAAATTACACAGGATCAGGTGGAGAAGAGGAAGGTATTAATAAAGAAATCTTTACCATGGTGAAAATCCTTTATTATGTGCAGTTTGCATTTTATATTTTGCAGTATTTATGGGCATTTAGAAGACAGGCCAAATAATTTCTGCCCTAGACAAAAAAAAAGCCTCACATTTACCGTAATATGCTTAAAGATAGGAACCTTACTGACTTCTTTTCCATGTTTAATAAACAATCTAATTAAGCGAAGAGGAAAAAAGCAAAACAAACAACAACCCTTGTTGCTAAATAATCCTTTGTGACCTAGGATCATTTTGTAAACTTTGGAATGAAAACTATGCACTTTAGGGAGCTGTCCTGACAGATTTCCACATGCTGGAACTAGATGGAAACTAAAAAAAATAGATGCCTTGCATAGACTAATATTTAATTAGCAACTGTGCTGCATTATGCAATCTGTCCATGACACTCAGATTTAAGATGAATTTCTAGATGCAAACCCAGGTACCCTGACAAACGCAATACCCTATAGCAATTGAGGAAGATACAGGCTCTGCAAACCACAGCTACTTAAAATCAGTGTTAGAGATTTGAATTTGAGGGTCAAATATTACTCTTGTCCCCAAGTTCAAGCAAAACTAAAGCTCAAATACTTAATTCTTATCCCTCTGATGTCCCAAGTCTTCATCTACAAGAAGAAAGGACAAAATGGAGGAAGATAACAGGGTGAGCAACTTACAAGAGCCAATGGTGGAAGCATATAAACAAAGTAGGATTTTCTGGACTCTCACAGAGCTCATTGCTTTCAGCCATAAAAATTGCTCAATCACTTTAAGAGATGGCCTATTAAAAACCATATACAGTAGATGTTTTATATTCATGCCAAGAAAAGTTAACCAAGCACACACATATTTCGGGCAGCTCAAGTTCTGAAATCTACCTTGCAACTTTCCCTTTCACAGAAGTTGCTGAGTACTAAAAAATGTTAGAAGAGCCTAAGAAGAATCTGAACATACAGTTCTTCCCACATGCATAAAACAAGTAACATGCAACAAAGTATAAGCTATGTTTTCTGGATATGAGCATAAACAAGATATAAGCAGAAACAGGAGAATTTAAAAAATTCTTGAGAGAAATTCATGTTGTCAGACTGCACAAATACTTCCTTACTTGAATAGCTTACCCAAGTAAGCATGATTCCCTCCTTTTTTCTACCTGCTGGTATATTGTGGATAAGGAAATGGAGGACCAGCTGTCTGCTTACAGAATGCATATGCAGGTAGAATATGTCTTAAGACTTCCAATTCTTAAATCCTGGCAAAGGGAAAAACCTCTCAAGATTAAGAATCATCCAGAGTTCCTGGATGCCATTTTTCCCACAAAAAGCAAGCTGCAGGTATAATCTCAAAGAGGAAGAAGATCACTATATAAAAAACATTGCTCAAAAAACACACACACCCCCCTCACAGTCACTACAGAAGCGCCTTACTGAAGTAAAAGCTAAACTTTAACAATAAAGGGAATAAAATAATTAATTTACTGAGAGCCAATGAAAAGACATATAGGCAGAGCACGGTAAGAAAGTGCATGAAAACAAACCCAAATGGACTCACAAGACTGAGCAGGAAGAAACAATCAAATATGAAGATCCTCCTGACAGAGAAGAGACTTATTTTATATGCAAATCTTGGCAAAGACCCTGGGATGCTGATAGCTAGCTGTAAGCCTCTACCCCAATCAACTAGAACTGTCCACCGTTGCACCTAGAAAAACACGTGAAGGACCGTAACACCAGACCAAATTAGTAGAAACCAGGAATATGCAGTCAGATCAATCCATAAGTTTCCCTTCTGCTGTTCCTTCCTCCTCACACTTTTCACCTGCTCCAGCACTGGTCCCTTCCATGGGCTCTTCCCACGGGCTCCAGTGTGGGCCCAAGTTCTTTCAGAAAACATCAGGGAGCTCTGGTGTGGCACACTCTGGCAGGCAAATACCTGTGGTTTCCTCCACAGGCTGCAGTAGAATCTCAGCTGCAGTGCCTGGACCACCACCTCCTCTTCCTCCTCCTTCAATTCTGTGTTCCCTCTGCTGTGTCTCACTATCTTTGTTTCTTTCTTCTCTACCTGCGTTATTTGCCTTTTTTTTCATTTCCTTGCTTAAATATGTTTTCCCAGAGACACCACCATCCTGGCTGAGGGGGGCTCAGCTGTGCCCTGCAGTAGGTCCATGGAACTGACTTTATCTCTTTGTGTCCAGCATGGGACAGCCCTGGCCTCTCCTCACAGAGGCTGCCCCTGCAGCCATCTCACTGCCAACACCTACCCACCAACAAAATTCATATCTGTCTGAAGATAGTAAGCGGCTATAAATGACCATCAGAAGCACTTACTGTGCTTTCCAGTGTCTTAAACTCCACTAATTGCTGAGACTGCCCTTCTGTCTCTTTCTTTCACTTAAGACTGAGAAATCACAAACACGGAAGGATCTCATCCTTGGTATCTCCCAGCTGATAGGAAGCAGTCTCCTTCCAAGTAAAGGCTATGTGGTAAGCATTTAACACCATGAGATAGAAAAGAAGGCACAATTCTCTACTCACCAGCCTATACCATCACAGACCAAGAAAAACTCAGTGCTTTCAAAGGTCATGATCACTGTGGCCATGACCTTCATAGACACCAGAAGCAATGCGTTGTTCCCCAAGACTGTAGCCCCTGTTTTACATGAGAGATGACAAGAAATCTTTTCTATGTTATTTTAAGTAACTTTTACAAAAGATTAGGTTTGACACTTTTAGGTTTCTATACCAAGAAAGGTAGAAGAGGCATACATACCAGCTTTTCAACCTTACAGACTACTTCCAAAAGGCATTCATTATAGAAAAAAAAAATTACGAGTATTTTTCAAGATCGCACCATATTATTCAGTTGAACTAATGCCTCTCAGAGGAGCAAGAAATGCCAAGAATGCAAGCACCTTGCAAGAGCTGACACGTTTGTTTGTGGATTTGTTCCAGTCATTGATTAGCTTGTTTATAAAGTAAATACTATACAAGAACGATAGGTAAAAAGAAGACACTTGCCCATATGCCAAGTTTTGGTGAATAATTACAGTATATGGAGAGTTGTATTCTCAGTTTCAGGTGACCAACATAAGATACTACAAAGGACTACATGCTTCAGAAATTACTATGAACCAACCTTTGTAAAAGTATTTTTGGATAAGTAGTGAAATAAACTAGCAAACGCAAGCCTCTTACCACTTCTGAAAATTTGACTTATTGTAACATTGAAATGTAAGATACCACCCATGAAATTTGAAGCATTCAAACTTCAAAACCACACTTAGATGAAAAAAACTCCATGTAGATTTCAGCTCAGTCAGAAATTCATCCATACTGTAAAAACATTAAGTGAAGAAATGGCTGGGGGGAGAAGACGACAACATTTTTCTTTTTACTATTAAGCAATTAATGCCCACATTTTCTAACATGACTATTTACAACTAGATTAAAAGCTTCACTGAACATGTGCTTCACAGGCAACCTTTAGGTAAGTAATTTTAACTTTTAGTGCAATGTATTTGAAATTTGCCATCCCAACCACCAAAACTGATCTTCCTTACCCTTTCCTTTAACAACATTTTCCATTGCTACTACATACCTTATACCTACAGCCTTCTCATGATCCAATAAAAACAGTACCAGTATTTTCAAACAAATATCATTGATATTTGCACAGCAGAAAACATTCCATATTTGTTTTCATCAGACTCCAATGAAATCAGAGCCAAACTAAAAATGGAAAGACAAGATGTATCTTCAGTCCAGAAAAGCTTTTCAGAAGTCTGAATGAAATAACATTCAGATAAGACACAACTATACCATGCTCAGCCTCCAAGTCTTTCTGTTTTAAATCTTTCTTTCCAAAATGTTCCTCCTTCCCCTAAGCAACTTGCTTGTTAATGCTTTGTCAGGAATATCTTTGAAGTACGACTTCCAGAATCAAGCAATATTTTCTCCCTTTTGTATTTTGCCGCTTGTCTTGCTTAACCCCCAATGGGGATTATTCAAACATTAACACTTAAATATTAAAATCAATTACATTTTAAAAAATTTTTATAATTAACTGTAAAATATTAAACATGCAAAGCACTGACAATAAAATTAAAATAAAAACAAAACATACCAAGAATCTGGAAGGTTAACTGAAATAGAAAACTATTTCCCCAGAGGTGACCTTTGGATAAAGACTAACAAACTCTGGGCACTTTGTTCCTGTGTGAAGCACTGCTGAATCTACATGTCTTGACATGTGACCCTCCCTTCCATGGAGCTATTCTGTATGATGTCATTACTGGAATAACACACTTTTAACCAGACAGCAGCGATCTACGTGTGACAAGATGTTTTTTGGGAATCAGTACAAATCTTTTAGCCACTTGACTTGTATGCCAAATGAGGCAAGCTTCTCTGTAAAGACAAAGGGAATTTTCTTATTTGGCTGAAACTCCACATATATCACGTTACATAACATGATAATTCTTAGGTTTATTAAGGCTATTTTAAAATAAATTATCCTTTTGTTTGACCTATCTCAGAATACTATTTAAGGGAATACAAAAGCTAGTGGGTTCAACAGAAAGTAAAAGCAAACTTAATCAAATTCTCCCCACAAAAAATATACAACTGGACTGCTGAGAATCATAGAATCAGATGGGTTGGAAAGGACATCTGAGATCATCAAGTCCAACCCTTGATCCACTACCACCACAGTTACTAGACTATGGCACTAAGTGCCACATCCAGT
>JAYRBT010000082.1:122784486-122821105 GCA_036023395.1 Myiotriccus ornatus | reverse complement strand
TGCTGGCTCATGTTCAGCTTAAATGTGTTCAGCTTGAATGCATAAAGGTGAACAGATTCTCTGAGTCTGACAATTAAAAGAGGATATTATTTGAAGGCAAGAATAAATTAGGTCCTATGCCATCCTCATGACAAAAACAGTGGCATAGAAAAAGGCATTCACCATATTCACTTCACATAAACAGAAAGAAAGGGGGTTGTTTACTTTTAAAAAAACAAACAAAGCCCCCACGCACCCAGGAAAAACACAAGCACAACTCTTCCACTCATCATTTAGACCAAACACCATCATTTAGACACACAAGACCAAACAAATGCCTCTTACCCAGTAAGTGTAGTTGAAACCTTTTCAGTCAAGTTTCCAATTAAATGACAACTTGAAGAAAAAAAAAACCCAAGAGACCATCACATAAAAAACCCCAGATAAGCTAAACAAAACTAACCACCACCTGTAATTTGATTAAATACAGATTATCATTACACTGCCAACAAAGGCAAGCGGTTTTAGTCTGATTATTAAGAATGTAATCAAAGACTCCACTGAGCTCTAATGTTACCACATAAAGTTTTTATAAAGCTGCACAGCATTATGTCTTTCAGATGTTACAACATTAAACAACCAAGTATTTCAGAGTGAAACCATATGACTCAGATTTTTTCCTCTGTTCAGCTTCATAGTATGTTCCTTCTGCATTCTTCTTACTAATCTTGGGCACTCTAAAACAACAATAATAGGGCAGAGGAGCTCCAGAGACAGAACCATGCCTGGTAGTAGATAAGGAGAAGGTTTTCTTCTTAGAAACAAAACCCTGATGAGGTACATCTAGAAGAATAAATAGCTTCAAGTCAGCTCACGTGCTTCATCAGTTACTCTCAGTATATTGTCATAAGGCCAAATATCTTTTTCCTTAAAACACACAGAGCCAAAACCATGCTATGTCACAACCCTATTTCTATTTGATACGAAGAAGTCTCAAAAATATTGTGCTGATCATGGTTAACACCAAATACATCAGGATAGAATTTAGGAGCTACAATCCTATGAGAGTTTTGTTATAAGAAAGCAAGAATTATAACAGGTAAAACCAAAGTATAAATTATAATAGTGCATCATGAATAGACAAAAAAAGCACTGTACTCTATATAAAGCAATTACTTCATGTAAATGTAGCAAATGTATTTTTTTTTTCTGAGAATCACAAGTGTTTTCTCTACTCAGAATGAGTATTTTTCACCAACTTCCATTAACAGGTTTGTGCAGAAAGACTTTGGCAGCTGTTGAAAGTGCACACACTTCAGCAGAGGAGGCTATGAGGTCTCCTAGAATAAAGCTGCGAATATTCACAGTCCAAAAAAAAAAAAAAAGCACCAACCCCCCAAAAAAAACCACCAAAAAGCCTTGAACTTCTACACTCTTTGCTTGATTTCTATTGTTTCTTGTGTCATCACCCCCAGTACAATATGAATGATACACCATTATTAATTTAAATTACTTTACTTCCCAGAGTTGCTTTATGTTTCACAGATTTCAGCATGTGATGAAGCTATTCTTGAATATCTTCTATGTGGGTGGGTTTTATACAAGAATAAATTTAGTTTGCAATGCCTCTTGTCACATATCTGTGTCTTTCTGCACCAGAGTAAGGTACACTAAACAACAGCAAACTCATTAATACCTAAATATGGAATTGCTTATTTGGTTTGCATCTCATTGTCTTAGTGAGATTTTCACTTGATGTGGCAGCATATGGAAAACAGAAGAAGTAAACTCTTCACAAAAAAAGACTGTGTTCAAGTCTTAGAGGTTCAGGAGAAAAGCAGCTTGCCATTGCTCTATTCCATATATATAAGTTTGAGACCCATATCACCTTGGCACTTGAGCATTGCTGTGCTGCATTTGGACACCCTCTGGGGCAGGTGTAACTGAGGCTGTCTCTTGCATGATCTTAAGCCAGCTTATCCCTGTGAAATATGCACTGTGTGACAGAAAAGACCATCTTACACACAACACCGAGAGCTAAGAGGACTTCCAGAACTGCTCACATGGTTTACTCCACAGTCAATTAAGCCCAATAAACTTAATCGAAGGAGCATGATCCAGAAGTGGAGGTTTCCTGGTCTTTGACACACAAATCACAAGACTACAAAGTCAAGCATCCTCTTGTCCACAAAAAGGCATGGGACCAGAAGGAAAACAAGGAAAAGAGTTGTGCTTGTACGTGATAAACCAGTTTCAACGTACCTTTTATACTGGTGGTTCTGTCCTCTGCTCAGACATAGTTTAGGTTTCTTGAGATTGAGGACAGTCTGGATTCCAGGTCTCCTCCTTCTATGACATGAGGCTATTATGTGGAAAATGAGTAGTGAGATTCACTTCCTTCCTATCTCCACATAGAAGGCTTTTGAGTTACACTCAGACCCTGAGTCAAGATTGAAAGATCTGTATGGGCACATCTAGCAGATCACCAGATCTCTTTGAATCCCAGAAAGACTTTGTCTGGAAGGGTCCAACAACCACTTGCTCAAAGCTAGGCTAACCTCAAACTACTGTCTGGTTGCTCAGGAACTTCAGATGAATTTTGAGTATCTCCTTGGCTGGAGGTTCCTCAGGCATTCTGTTGACCTGTACCAATGCTAAACCATTTTTTAAGTGAAAGATTTTCCTTTCTTGTAGTTGGAATTTGAAACTTGTGACCATTGCCACTTATGTTTTGTTGCAGACCTCCAAGGCAAGTCTACATCATCTCCATAATCCCTCTGCAGGTAGTGTTGTTAAATCAAATCTCCTTGTAGTGTCTTCTCCATACTGAACAAACCCAGTTCACACAATCCCTGCTTGTACATCATGTGCTCCAGTCTCCATTGCTTTTTGTAGCCTCCAGTAAACTCGAGTTGGCATGTCAATATATCCCTTTCGCAGCAGTGGTCCAAGTGACACTGCTGCCTCATTCTTAGCAAATTTAGGGTCAGAGAGTTCTAGTTACCAGATCTTAAACAGCCTTAGGTGAAACAGACAATTAGTAAATACAAAGAGTCTGGCTAGCAGTTCTAGATGCTTATAATTTTTAAGTAAAATAGGAAAGATTAGAGTTTTGAATTCAGTCTCCTGAATTTATTCCTCTCAGTAAAAGGTACATGTAGTTCCCAGGTATTTTCTTGTCTCAAGACCCCAGTTTCACTGGAAGCACTGCACATGTGAACAGTACTAGTTGTCAGAAATATTGTTTAATCCACAATTAGCAAGTTTAAAAAGTTGTTTCTATCAACATGTCACAGCTGAAATACAGTCCTCAAGTTACATATACAACTGAGTCTTGTCAAGACAATTCCCTGGCATTAGCATGGGCTACTCTAAACTTGCTTGTTCCTGATATATAGTACAAGTAACTAAATCTTTTACTTTTAGTCACACATCTGCATAGAGTTTGTAAAATCAGATTTTAGCTTTCAACTTACTGGAGGCCAGACAGACTAAAGTGGTATCCTGGTACAATGTAAAACGCTAACATTAGAGGCCAAAGCCACTAATGTACAAAGGATTAATCTATAACACTAGTTCAGAAAGAGTGAGACTTGTAACTCTTCACAAGCAATCTGTCTTCTCAGCTTCTGGTCTCAGGCAAAGATTACCTTCCAACCTGCTTACAGGCCTCAGACTTCAGCAGACTGCCTGCGTGAACCAGCACTGAGAGACCCAACTGTGAGAACAAGACAGCATGTTTTAAATTACAGTCTCTGTAATTAGGCACACTAAAGGCCACCTACTCTTCTGGAGAAAAACCTGTTAATTACTCTGCTGCCTGCCTTCTGCTGCCATTTCTTGTCCTGAAGGACCAGCTGCCCTTTTCCTCTTACTCTTCCTTCTACTCAGACTCTATTTCCCCTTTGAAAACAGGGACCAATAACTATCTGCTCCTCCTCTCCCCGTATACCCATATTCAATTAGGAATATAGCCCTTGATATTTTTAAGCCCCTAACAGTGCAATAGATTAACCATAAAGATTTGGTTAATTAAGGTTGCAGAAAGTAGAAGTATAGTCTGATACAAAATTAATGTAAAGTGTTCTCAGGATACCAGCTTTAATTAACTTTACTGGAGAATTTTCACTGGCTGAATTCTCATCAGATTCTAGCTATACAGTCAAAAATATTTAATTTCTCAAGAGAAGATGAGGATTTGCATACTTAACTTCTAAACTTGCAAGAACACACATTCTCTGGCCTTGAGCTTGAGGATAGCTTAAAGGTTGGTATGTATTTTGCTTCTAACACATATATATTCTGTCTAATAAAGTCTTACATATATATCTTACCTGCAAGCTGGGTAGCACATTACATGAGGCAGAACAATCTCCACAATAAACTGGCCCACAAGAAAGCCTTCAGAACACAGAGGTCAGGCAGGCATTGAAATAAGATCTTATTTTTTTACAAAAAATTGATGTTGTAAAATAAAAAAGTAGTAAGAAATCATATCTGTTAGCAGCATCTGGGGAAAATTACTTAATAAGGCATTTTTGTAGAGAAGTTCCCTCATTCGTACATTGCAATCATAAACTTTTAAAGGCTTTGTTTTTAAACTGAATTTGTAAAAGAAGCTAGGAAAGAAAGAAGTAGATGTATAGTTAGAAACAATCACTCAGACATATGGTCTGAGCCCAGAGCTGACCTTCGTATTTGTCCTTTGAGAGAAAACAAAAAGAAAGTGGAGGGGTACAAGCACAGAGTGATCTGGAACTGCTACAGAGTGAAGACAAAGGATTTTGCAAGGCAACTCGCACACAGTGTTCTGGCTAGAACACTGAAAAACAAGTAGTTTATAAACGACGAAAGTTTGGGTGAGGGCTTTTTTTTTTTTTAGTGCTTTTTGGTGTGTTTTTTTTTAAAGCTGCTTCTCAGAGATTCCTCAAAAGACCTTACTCATTTTACTCATTATAATTAGTGAGCCTTTTTTTTTTTGCATTTCTTCATCTTGTGTTTCTCATGTCATTTTCAATAATTAATTTGAAAGACCCAGTCAGCATCCTCTGACTGCAACTGACACAAGAGGTCCTCTTCATGCTAATAGATAACATGCATATAGCACAGCTGGCAGTCCTCTGTTTTCACAGCAGTCAAGTCTTCATTGTATCTACTACAAGAGGAGTAGGAAAGATAATGGGACATTAAGCTGCCCTATTGATTTTTAGGCAACATGCTGACATCAGGAAGGATCTTACTCTGTTGTAGATGGAACAAGGAGCTCTAATCGAGAACAGCCTGTACCAAAGTTTAAAATGCAAAAAGACAAATAAAACAAAGTTTGTATTGTTCAATACAAACAAAGTAGAAAGAACCAAGACACACAAAGTAATGACGAGGAATTAATGGGGTGTAAAACATTTAAAGGAGGCAAACAAACAAAGTGATGAGTCATATGGAAAGAAACAGAAATGCCCAATTTCAGTGTTTCAACAGTTGGACAGTTTTCCAGAAAGAAAGTGATCATTTTTGTCGATTTAATACATAAATTTGCAATGAACAGGATCACAGATGCATTACATGTAAACAGGCAAAAAAAGCACTAGTCATGCAGGTCTTTCAGGTGGTCTGGGAAAACTCAATCTCCCTTGTGCTGCCTTTGAATTCATCTAACAAACATGCTTAGTGAGCCTTATGAAGGTATTTTAAGATACTGTTGACAAATTTGTTATATTTAAACATTCTGACTACCAACACTTCTGAACAAGTAAACTTAGTTTGCATTGCTTTGGTTTCAGGGTTTTATTTTAAAAGAATGTGAGTTATCAAGAGGAAAATAATTTTTTCCATTGGTAAAAAATGGAAGCTGTATGAAATTATGTAGCTCTCCAGATACCCATGGCTCTTTAGATCAGTTCGTAATTCTGTTTTTACTTTCTGCTGTAGGAAAAACTTCCCTGGAGGGAGGCCAGGGAGGAGACAGAAAGGGAACATACTTTGCAATACTGCAAACCAGTGCAGAGACAGAGTAAAAAGGGAAGAGCAGATATTCTCCTTCGAACAGATACCTGTTGGTATTTTCTGAAAAGACTCTTAACTATTCCACCTTTTAGGAATCTTTTCACAGTAAACACCAAAGCAGCTGCTTCCAGTCTGGGCCAGTACTGATCTGAACACCACCATGAACTTTTAAGGAAGTCATTCATCACTCATATATGACAGGTACAAAAAGCTGCAGAGTGTAAGACACAGGTATGAACTTAACACACCTGAAAGCTGAACGATGCTGACAGTATGTACATGGAATATGTATTTGCCTGGCACGTGTGAAATAGCATTGCAGTTTTCACAGAGTAAGATACACTATTAAGTCTATTTCTTTCAGTCAAACTTGTAACCGGCAAAATATGTCAGGGTCTTCTCGACAGGACCTTTTTTTCATTACAGTGACTTCCATTAATTATAATCCTGTCCTTTAAAGCTACACATGCAAAGTATATAGTTTTTTTCTACTGTTTTGCCTGGGATTCATCAGATCAATAAAGCTTGGTAACTAAGTCATTATGGTTTTATTTTTTCATAAAAGGTCTTATATAAGCTTTATTCTGACTCCTGCAATTTCCTTGCTATTCTAAAATATTTGAGTGAAGAGTACAGAAGCATTGAAGAAGGAAAGGTGAACAGTTTAAATTAAATTTGAGTGACACTGTTGGGTTTTTATAAGCAAGTTGTACCCATCAATGTGGGACAAATAAATTCCACTCTTTTTGGTAGCTTATATTCGCACAGTAAGAGAAACAGACTAGAAAATTGGTCACAGATGCCATTTGAAGATGATAAGAATTCCACAAAACTTCCACAGAAAAAAATGGACTTCATCAAAGGCTTGCAGAAAAATCCCTATTGAAGATAAAAACCATTTCTTGCCTATGTCTTCTCCTAGGAAGCTTGAGGAAGGACTTAAAATTATTTCAGCTATTAGATGAAGTACCTTTTCAAGAAGGCACTTCAAGTAGTAAAGACTACAGATGACAATTTGGTTAACTGCTTTCTTTCTGAAATGGGTTATTTGAAGTAACACAATTCTAGCTCCCTCAAAGCACCTGGCAGAAAGCTTACATGTTGAGACAAGCCCCAGGTGTAAATATATACTTTTTCTTCAGCTTCAGATAGATGAGAAAGCATCAAACATGTTCTCTTCCAATAAAGATTACTTGCCAAACCAGGTATTTTCCTCAAAAAAACAGAGCTGAACCATATATACTGCCTGATAGATCCTGCTGGGGCTGCTCCAGCAAATAAAAGCGTGGAGGTATTGCTCAGTGCAGATAACAGAGTAGCTTTTGTCACTTTTAAAATGAGAAGAAATTAAAAGAAAAATAAATTCTTACCTGTAGAAAAAGCAGCAAAACATGCCAGTCAGTGAGACCAGAAAAGAGATTCTGGTAATGTTAAAGTTGCATATTTCACAAGTACTTGCAGACTTGTCATGATTAAATGTCAGGATGAGACCCAGGCATTCCCATTCTCCACATCATCATTCTAGTTTCCATGGAAAGAACATGCACATTGTGCACAGTCCAACTAAGTGTGCTGTGGATTATCCAAGTGCAGATGGTGAGGCACTCAGCTTGGCATTTCAGAGCTTATTCCAATCTTGGTTTATTCCTCTTGGGTTCAGAGACAAAAGGATTTCCAGAGGACAAAAAAGGATCCTTCAGGAGTAACTGGTTATTGTCAGATACAGTTGTGTGCTGATTTCCCAGGTGAAACCAACCAAATGAATACAAAAGCCAGAATGTGTTTTCATCAAGTTTTATGTGAGGCTCTGGAAGCAATCAATAAATACGGAAAGAGAAATACAAAGAGAAAGTAACCTGTATTACGCTTTGGTTAGCTTTCAAGCAATCAAGTACTTCAAGGAATAAAGCTTGAATTAAACCTATGAATAGTTAGCCCTTTCAGTTAACAGACAAGCCAGCATTCAGCAAGGCCTTGCATGCAACCTTCTTTATTTATACAAGCACATGGATACTGACTTCAGCTATTTCTCACTCTCAGATGTCATCCATGCCATCTTAAATAACCAAACATTCTGGTCAAATATGCCTAAAACCATGCTGAAGGGTAGAAGAAAACAGACTCTTTTCACATACAGCTGATTATGGGCAGGTACATAACACCCATTTCAACAATTTTTCTTTATTCCTAATAGGCCTCTATCTCTCTTTATACTTGATCACTTGTAAACTCAAGACCTCCAATTCAATGCCTTCAGTAGCTGAAAGGATTTGAAAAATCTTCTCTTCTGATTCCCATTTTACATGTTAACTTCCCACAATTAATGCATCTTTCTTTAGCTTGCATTTAGCTTTCAAAGGCTGCTCCTGCATGGAATAAACCCTTATGCTTCACTATTTAATCCTACTGAATCCTTTCAAGCTTCCCTGAATACTTTCTCATTTAGTGATGCATCAAGTCAGATATAAACAGCCTTCAACCCCAGGGTAAGATTTTGGCTTTCAGTGAGCTGGCTAGCTGGGAAGAAGAACATGAATCTATGAGAAAGACAAAACAATAACCTCAACACAGAAGACTCACACTCATAAGTTCCACAGAGATGGCACTTTATATGGAGGAGGAGGGAAAAACTCAGCCGCTGGACAAACAATTGACATATCAACATTAGTATAAAGTTTTTAGGTCTTATATTTGACTTATACAGAAAGACACACGCTAGATCCACCCTCCCACTCTTCTGGTGACATTTAACTCCTATTTAACTTCTTTCAAACCTGTCCACATCTATGTCCTTTCTTACACAAGAATCTTTTAAGAGAGAGGACCATTGGTGACAAAATAAAAGTCTAGTATTTTGGCCACTGTTATCAGAATGATAATTACTTTATTAATTAGCACTATATAGGGAGAATCAATCAAATAAAAGTGCTAAGTTATGACTTGGATTTCACATCACACGCATAAAAACATATGTACAAAGTAAAACTATTGAAAGTATCTACAGCTGTTACTACGAAAA
Source organism: Myiotriccus ornatus (assembly GCA_036023395.1). NCBI lineage: Eukaryota > Metazoa > Chordata > Aves > Passeriformes > Tyrannidae > Myiotriccus > Myiotriccus ornatus. The sequence goes on along the minus strand of JAYRBT010000082.1, from coordinate 122,812,104 downwards.
CCATGTCACTCCTAAATATTTCTTTCCTTGACAAAACTTTCAAACGCACTCAGAGAATAGAGATAAATTAGAACACTTCACTGAAATTACTGCTCTATGAGCAGAACAGGAATACTTCAGAAAGGGGGATGGGAAGTTTAAATTTCTTCAACAGAACAAATGGCAGATATGATTAAGTAAGTGTTCAAGAAGAGTGTCACAGAAGGAACATCAGTTGAAAGACAGATATCACAGGAAAGCTTCCACTATTTTCAGCAGCTTGAACAGAGAAAAGACAGTCAAATTAGCTAAAAATCTGGTGTGCCTCAACAGCAACCACATCAAAGGAGAGTCAGGTATACTAAGAGGTTTCTAATACGAGAATTTATTTTCTAAACAACATTCAAATCACCTTCTGGGAAATGGCATCTAACTCACACTAATTCCCAGACCAAGTTTTGACTTGTTCAGAAGAACAAGTTGACATATATCAACAATGCACAAAAATCCTTGGCAACAGTTTAACACTCATATATCAAACTGTTTTAGTCCTCAGCAGTATTCACAGACACTGCATAACTTAACGCAAAGGTTACAACTCTGATCCTTCTGATAGCCATTCCATGAAAAAAAAACCAAACAAACCCAAACTCAGAAATTTGTCACCAAAATTCATATGAGAATAGAATTATGAAAGATAATACTGAGGAGCAGCCCTGAGAGTGAAATGAATCACTACTAAACACAGAGAAAACTGCTCCTCTCAAAAGGAGCTGGATAGAAGAGCTTATTTGACAAAAACATGCTTGGACACCAAAATGAGGTGCTCAGGTGCTGCCTTAGGCTCAAGGAATACACAGTGTTCAGCAATTGACTCAGAGTACGCAGTTTTACTTAGAATGGTTTTGAAACATTCTTCCCCCTCCCACTGCACTAGGAAATCAAAGCAACATAGCACCCCAGGAAGATGGGCAGTCATTTGGATGCTGACCCCAGAACAATGCTGAAGTTTTCTTCTTTCTAGAATTCCGCCTCGTAGTTTGCTTAAGAAATCATATGCAGTTGTTTAAGCTATGCAACCTGTCAGTCTCCAAATAAATGTCCAAGACAATATTTAAGAAATACTGTACTACCAGGAGAGACACAACTATAAACTCAAAAATTTTACACTACAAAATTCAGTTAAAAAAAAAAAAAAAGAAAAAAAGAAAAAAAAAAGCTTGCAAAACTTGCAAGAGGAGTACCACTCTCCAGCTCAGCCAGACCAAGTATACTAAAGGAGGATGGAAGAAGAGAAATGCTAGCAAAGAGAGGACTTGGAGAACCTAGTACACTTACACAAAATATATTTGCATAGTGTGTTGTCCCACTGGAAACACTGCTTAAGAAGCAGAGCAGCAGTCTGTAACGGATGAACGGACTTCAGAAATTGCTTCTATGAGGCACAAAAGTGAAAGGAAAGAGAATTTTCTGCTTGGAAGGAAATAGCACGGTTCAGTGTGCTGCAGCAGTCATCAGAAATCAGTACCTTTTTCTGGAGATTTGCATAAATAACTCTGATCTTCAGTCTTATCAGCTATACAATTGTGGAAAAACAATGTTTAAATAACAGTTTTCATCCCTTACTTCCAAATGTTGCCAATGAAAATGGAAGTGCTGAAAAACATTTTGAGATCTTCCATGATGAAAGGTGCTGCATAAATAATATATTTCTCCAGTATCTGAAAAAAAGAAGATAGCAAAAATGTGTCTCCTTGCTCTTTGGTCTCTACAGCAATTGCATAACTGTGCAGAGTGTACAATTGAAAAGTATCTTCCAGTGTGACAATTAGCTAATGCATCACTCCCTGCAAAACACCTTCATGTAATTTCTTCCTTAAAGGCTAATGAAATCATTCCCCATTATTACCTTATATTAAAAGCCTACTGTCACATGAACATGTAACGAATACGAAAGTATCAGTGAGGAAGTGATGTTACATGCTTAAACTTCTTATCCAGCATCTGTGTTCCTCCGGGCACAGGGCTATCATGTTCATCTTCTATAAATACCCATTCAAACTTGATCTGTTCCGGAGATGCTTTGTGCACGTGTTGGCGATGCGTGAAGGCTTTGCACCTGTTTTTACCATGTATCATTGATTCTGATTTTGTAAAATTGGAGACAATGTTGCCATTGCCCCAGCCAGGCCCTGGTAGTACCACATTAGGTATAGATACAAAAATTAGACTTCAAAAGGACACGTAGCAGTGGTGGCTTTATTTCTGCATATTGTCACTTTGAGTGAATGACACTGGCATTATACAATTCTTACTACCATATCATATTATAGCTGCCATCCAACAAATCAACACCTGAACTCTCTGCAGGCAAACATATGGGGTAAAAAGAAACACAAAAAAGTGTTCCACAAAGCCTCTAGGTATTCGGGATAACCTGGTAAACTCCCTATTCAGGATAAATATTTTGCTTGGAAAAGGTTTTGGTGTTTGTAAATATTAGTACCCTGTATATAAACAAATATACGATAAAATGGGCTTATTTCACTGACAAAAAGCTGTAGTTCCCTTAGGCTTTAGAGGCATGCTGTAATCCATTTTGATAAGCTATGTCTCTTTCTCAAGTCATACAGCTTCTATATTTATGCAGACTCCATTCACATCTCTTATCACGCTTTGACTCCATGAGACCTTACAAATAACAGTTACTTAAAATGCAGCAGTCTATTTTTAGGGTTTTTTTAAATAGTTTCACATCATGCCTGCCTTTTAGAGTCTGAATTATTTTCACATGCTCCAATTCTTATATGCATTAACAAATCCTATTCTCTTTTATTTTCTGCTTGCCATGTCTGAACTCACAAACATTAGCTCAACCCAGTAAAGCTGCCATCATCCAACCATTTTAAAACAAGAGTAATACAAAACAAAGGTAGGGTTTATGACTGATTCTCTGTTGCTCTATAAGGCCATACACTGTATTTCATTATTTCTTACAATTAAAATATGCATTTTTGATATCCAGCTATCAACTTTTATGTCTCTTGTTAATGGCATCAGTTCCTTGCAGTCATACAAACATATTATTTTATTGATCCTACAATGAAAAATAACCTAACAGGGGCACAAGAGATCAGCCAAATTGAAAAACTAATTAGTAACTGGAAAAAATATGCATAGTGAAAAAAATGGAAAAGAAACGGGACATAAACAGAAGTTATTACGCTACTAGATAGAGTTCCTAAATTCTAATCATTGCCCATCAGAAATAAATTTTCTGGAAGTGTCAAGAAAAGTGATAAAGAATGAATCAAATATGAAACAGCCTATATATGGAGAAAGAGTGGACAGAGGAAGATGTTCTTGAGGAAGAAGAATGTGACAGATACACATGAAAACTCGACTCCTGAGAAACTGAAAAGGAAACAATTGTTTAACATTACTCACATCATGACAATTAAAAAGGCCCCCAATTAAACCATTAGGTAAAGAATTTTAAGCGAAAGCAAAGAGACCTAATTCCTTACACTCCACATGCAGTGAATCATGTAACTGCCAAAGGATACTGTGGAGCCTGTGAACAGAAATCAGATCAACCAAACACATGCAATGAGGACATGATGCCTCCTGCAATTAGACATAATAGTGCAAACACTGCTTTATGCTCATGGAACTCCTAATCAATGCTGAGCACCAAACACTGCGAGACTGTATCAAAAGATGATTACTCCATCTAATTTATTCATTACTTCTCTAAGCATCCTTTACTGGAATTTTGCCAGCCATCTTATTTTTATAGCAGATTTATATTCTCACAGGCTACATCTATAATATGCCACAGAGTTTTTCTATTGAGTAAGAAGAGTTTTTTACCCACCCTATACAGTTTGAACAGACATCTGACAGTCACTGTTCTAGTGTGAACAGCTATGTTTTAGTTTATTAGCAACACTAAACACAAACAATCAGTGCCATCTGTCACGTACCACAGGAATAAAAGTAAATTCTTCATATATATTTCAATAAAAAAAAAAAAAAAATCACAAAAAGTCCAAAGCCACTTATCCTACTAGTTATTAGGAGCTTTGCTAAATTTAAATGAAACACATATTTTGTTCCTTTTCTTTGTTGTATATTTTTTCAGTGTATAATAAATTTAAATACATACATTTTCTTGGAATTCACTAGCAACATGCATATATCAAGAAATTTCTGTGCCTCAAGCAAGCACCTTAGGAAGGCTGAAAGTACCAGAGGCTGTTTACACTGATTGCGCTTTCAACCTTAAAGTTAACTGACACAACGTCAAGAATTTTTCTTGGTTTACTTGTGGATAGATTATTTCAAAGGAGAAATACATTTTTAACTTCCACTTTGACTGGGTTAGACAAAAAAACAACAAAACAAACAATTCAAAGACAAATGTAGAAAGCTGCAGATCAGAAATATTAAAATTTTTTTAAAGCAAAGGTGAGAATCCAAGTGACTCGTGAGATTGAACGAAGAAAACCAGGAGTTGGTGGAACATTTATTTACCTAAACTTAGTTTAGTCAGTTTAAAACTGACTTTCCCATTATATATATCTATCTATATCTATATATATCTATCTCATATATTAGGAAACACTCTTGCCCAAGGCTCAAGTTCTGCAGTTCTTACTTTCCCTTGCTTTGAAGTGCAAAAACTCTGCTATTGAGCCTTGGCCCGATCATCAGCTGAACTCAAGACTTACAAATGCAGAGAATCAGTGAGCTCATGATTTTTTAAGTTCTTTAGGTTGATTAACTATCTGAATGGCAGCATTTTCACAGAACACCTTGCAAAGTATTCAGTGACAGTTCTCTCAATAAGCATCATGGTTTTGACTCTTCTGCAAGGTTTACATCTCTCCTACCTACTAACAGTCAGCAAGTGAAGTCAAGATGCTGAACAGGAACCAATTTAAGGCTGCTGCTGAGGTAATAATATCCTTTACCAATATGATCCACAGTATTTTAAGTGAGGTTTAACATGTACTATAAACAGTATCATGGAAGGGCCATTAATAAGCATCTGTGCTATTTTAAAACAACAGGTGGTGAGATCATTTCACCAAAGCTATGTGCTCACCATATGTGTAAGTAGAAATTCTGTAGGAGGTAGAAGGAAAATGAGTGAATAGTTAGCAAATACATATATTATATAATATATAAAATTATATGGATATATTAAGATCTGTATGATCTCATTAAAACTGCAGTACATTTTATGGGCTAGCTAACAGCTGCCAAGATAACTTCGATACACCTTTGGATCTGTTGGAATAGTGCTGTAACAAAGACGTGACACAAAAGGAAGCAAAAGTAAACTAAGATTGAATATTGGTGTTAGACCTATTTGTCTATCACATCTGATGCAATACTGGGACATTAGTGCAGAAAAGGATGCATAACTGTGCAGAGACCAGGCACTTGCTATAAAAGCAGGTCAAATTCCCTATGAATCCTGTAAAGGCAAAGAATAGCAATGTAAAAAATTTTTAAATTAATTTTATTAAAGGTTAGAAAACAACCCAAATTGTGCTACGGAAAACTACACCCTAGCTAACACAGGAATTCTTCTACTGCAGCTCTTCTTGGTTCAGCCAGGAAAGAAGGGCAGAGATACATTGGAATCATTTTACAATCACAGAAACATGACCAGGTCAGAAATGCAGCATATCGTCAGTATGTCAGGGAAGACAAAAGTCTTACTGGTGCTATCATAAGAATTAAAAGGAAAAAAAAAAAATTTTTTTTTTTGGTCTGCCTGGGACATTTGCAGCACCTGTCCTATAAGAGTCCATTTTGTGTTACTTTCTCCTCTGATAGGATTGTATTTTAAGACTGGGATATGTACTGGAAACATACAATTGTAGTACAATCAGATTGTTTTGTTTTATAATATAGTCTTAATAGAGTAATTTTATAAGACTACAGAATATGAAGACTTCCTCAAAGCTAAGCTCTCAATGCATCATGAAAGCAATACATATAAATGGATTCACGTTTGTGTTCCTGTTACATGCAGTCTCCTTCACGGGAAAGGTTTAAATCAGCCTGCTGTTGCAAGAAGCATACGCAAACTCTGCACTTCTATCTCCATATTTCATAGTAAACTCAGGGGCTAGTTACCTGCGTTGTGAAGTGCTGACTTACTTGACTACATCAAATCCAAGATAAAAAGATAATCAATGCCTGTCTTGTTCCCACCATTAATATATTATAAATGAATAAAACTCTTATCTTAGAGTTTATTAAACTCTCCTTAACGATTGCTACTTTTGCAGCTGACTGGGCACTCACATAAAGATCTTCTATTGACAATAATTAGTTCAACATGAAATCCATTTGCATAGTAGAAGACAAAGTTTCAGTTTATGCCTGGCATTTATTTTTCAAATGGAAATGTCTTCTCTCCTAGAAATTTTAGCTATGCACATGAAGCAAATTTTGAGAGTGTCAATGCATTGGTTTTTCAAAAGAATAAATGGTATCACTACCGTTGAAATACTCTTGATTGTTTGTACATGCTAAAGTACATAGTTTTAAGTTTACATTTGAATGTTTGTTGCCTTACACCCTGCTCAAGCTTTCCTTCAAGGAATTCTTAAACTTGAAAAAAAATCCAACTAAAAACCTAGTAACAAGATAACTGAAAAAAAGACATGCTTGCTCTGAAATACGGTTATTTCAGCTAATTCAAACAGCACTTAGAAACATCAGCTTTAAATATTCTCATAATAATAGAAAATATTATTATATTGAATTGTTCCATTATATTGAATTGTTCCATTTCAGCCCTTGGAAAGGACAAGTGGAATCAAACCTCTGCAACTTCAAGTGCATTCAAGGTCACTGGGTTTTCCAGTTTGTTCTCCTAAGGAAACAAGCTTTATGCAAACATACCCATATGGCCCCCACTCATAAAACTGGGCAAACGAACCTCCTGTTTCAAAGGCTGACTGCGGCCCAGAAATCTCAAAGATAATTAAGCTCTTCCAAATCTCAAGAACTAACCCAGATGAAGTGTTCCAAAACAGCAGAACCTCTGAGGAAAAGGCAACTAAATCTCAGCTGCTACTCAGTCTGTCTAGCACCAACGAGCTGGCCAACCAGGCTGTTCTTCCACTCAGCGGGGCTGCTGCCCCAGATCAACCACAATAAAGATGCTTTTCTCTGCTTGGCAGAGGTATGAAAGTTACAGTAATAGAAGGAGGAAGAAAAGCTCTAGGAGAGAAATCTGTAGGAAGTGGATTTACACCAGTTACACCATTTAACTAAATTCACATTGATAATTAAGTACACTTTTTTTCCATGGACACATGCACATTACACCATTTGCCTTTGGAGTACACAAGATAAAAACAAAAGTAATTCATGTTTGCAGTATGGCTCTTCACCAACTAATCCTTGACACCATGTTGTTTTAAAAAAACGTTACCAGTCTTTTGAAATATTATTTAGGTTTGCCAGGAAGCACAAAGAACTAAGTTTACTGGGATAATATTGTGTCAACATTAGTGAGTACTCATACTGCCCTGTGTTTGCAATTGATCAGGAGGCCATTCTGTGAAGAAATTGGCTAATATCAAATGGGTGGACTAATATGAGAAGCATCTGAACCCAGCTACATGGTTTCTTTTTTCAACCAAACACAACCAGAGAAGAAATCAGCCAATGACTACAACATTTCAACCACTGAGACAGTCAGCCATGCTCTACTTTAGAAAGGAAAAAACAGTAGAAATGTCCCAACCAACACTTTCAAGTGTTTTACAGGAACAAAATAAATGCTGGTAGATAAAAGACACAAGTTTGACAGAATGAGATTTTTTTTTTTCTAGCCTGAAATACATACATTGGATATGCCATGATGTGCTTAAATCAACAGGCCTATATGGGGTCACAGTTGATGACTGTTCTTCAGGGCCAAGAGTTGCCTGTTGGACTGATTTCTGACACTGCAATTCATCACTCACTCTTTGTTTCAGCCTTGTGAAGCCTCAGTTGTCTTTTATACACATTTTCTGTCTCTGTAGCCATCATTCATCTTCTGCACAACCAGCAACATACTGAGGCAAATACATGTATTTAAACATCTTCCCAGAAATAATGAAAACAAACCAAGCAACTCCATTACCTCCCTTAGTACTACTTCTGTCACTAGCACCATGATCAGAGGCTTCAACCAAGAATCCCACAACTGTCTGAGCTTCTCTGTGAACACATTGGGTTCCTTTAAGATGAACAGATAGGTAAATAGACATCAAATAAAATAACCTTCAGCTTCCAGTACCCTGCTTCCTTTTTCATTAAGAACAGATTAATGCCTGACCCTTTACTTCCCACATTCACTGTCTTAATTTCCAAACCTCTCAGAACCATTAACCATTACAATGGTTGTTCTAACGATCTGCCTCTGCACACTAACCCTAGCCTCCTGTACTGCCATAGCTGCTTTAGGGCAAGCTTTTTTTCTTAGAGAACAAATTTTAAAATAATAATAAAAAAAAAGTAAACAGGCCGGGCAGATTTTTTTTCCCCTTCTACTCAATTCCAAAACACATCTCATTTGGCGTTAAGACCTGTGTACATACCACAAACAACGTGCAATGTCAATGGCCAACCTACAATCTGAATGCCCTCTTGTTTTTTCCTCTTCTACAGATGATATGGTGGAAGAGCAATTCACTATTTCTTCCATATAAAAAACACGCATTCGAATTTTGCTGGTATTTTGTTTATCACGAATCTTGTGCTGGATGATAAAAACGGAAAAAGAAAACACCACACGTCTCCGAAAAAGTCAAAAGAATCCATTTTGGTGTAAGAGCTGGTTCACCAACTTCTACACTCTTTAGTTTCCTGTGAAGCGACTTCCAAATGCAGGACTGTACATGACACGACATCCTTTTTTGCTGGTGTTCTCCTGAAACCCTTCTGCCCTAAGATGTCTTCCCCGTCACTTGAGGAACGCACATCGGGCCGAGGAGAGCCCGGGGGAGCGCGGGGCGCGATCCCGCACCTGCCGCAGTGCTCGCAGTGCTCCCGCCCTCGCCCCGTCCTGTGCTGCGCCACTGACAAAATGCCCCTCGGCCGCGCCATCCCTCCTGACACGGGCACCGGGAGCAGCCCGGGCCGCTCAGCGGGGGCTGGCACGGGGCCACCGCACATCCTGGCAACGACAGATACAACGCAACACTGTGGCTCTTCGGAGAGGGCAGCCTCGCCGCTTTTGGAGGGAACGGCGGGAGAAGGGAGGAGAGGGGAAGAGAAGGAAGCTCGGTGGGTCAGCACAGCCCCAGCCCGTGCCGGCGCTGGACAGGCGGGGGGGCCGGAGCGTTCCCCCGGCCGGGCAGCGCCGCAGCCCCCGTGCCCGCAGCTCCCGCTCACCTTTCAGCGACCGGCTCAGCGCATCTTCCTCCCTCCCTCCCTCCCGCAGCGGCTGCTGGTGGCGGCCCAGAGCCCCTGGGCTCTGCGGGTGCCCGGCGCTGTTCCTTCGTCAGCTGGCGGCAGCTCCCGCTTCACTTCACCCCCACATCCCGACGCCGCCGGCAGCTGATGCTGCTGCTGCTGCTCCTAAATTCACGGCGCTCCGGCGGCATGAAGTCATCCTCCCCGCCCCCTCCCCGGCCGCCGCACTCCGCTCCACCGCAGGGGGGGAGGCGGTCCCGCTGCCCGGCAGCCCGAGCGCCGCGGGGCCCTGGCGCTGCCCCCGCACCGGAGGACCGGCGCTCCCGCGGGAATGCACGTACCCGGCTGCTCGGGAGGCTGCGGGGGCTGCACCGTCCCCCGGCGCTTGGCGGCGGGTCGGGGATCCCTCCCCGCGCACGGCGGCGGGATGGACCGCTCCGCCCCGCTCAGCCCTCCCCTCCCTGGAGTCCCCTCCGCGGGCCGTGGGGAGCGCGGCGCTCCCGCCCGGCTGAGGGGCTGCGCCTCCCGCTCCAAACGCTGTGCCTCACAGCGGGTCCGCGCCGCCGGCCCGCCCGGCAGTACCCGGCTGAGCGGCGGGGAACGCGGGAGGGCAGCGCTGCAAGGTCGAAGGAGAGCCTCCCCCGGGAGAGCCGTGTGCCTGTCTCGCTGTTCGAAGGAAGGTCCGCTGTAGTCTCTCGTCCTCGTGTGTGGGCACCCAGTTCCCACTCTCACCTCCCGGCCTCAGGGCGCGCCAGCCCTCCGCAGCCCGCGCCCCTAAAACATGCAGCGCTCCCTGGGGTGGAGGGGAGTTTCTCCGGCAGCAGCTCCTGCTCTGTGCCTGGAAGGGGAGAACAGAGGAAAGGCAGTGTGCTGTGCTCAAGGTCACATGGGCACGCTTCTCCCTTACCAAGGGCGTCCTGATACTTCTGAGACCCAGCAGTAGGCATCATGTCTATTTTTGTTATTCAGAGAGTGCTGTGCACGTACTGAGTAACCAACAGGCTCGTAAACAAGGCTGGTTTTCTATCACAGTTTACAATCCCATGACCCATCCCATGTGCAAGACAAGCACAGCTATGTTGCTGCATAAATAACACCAGGCAGTCAGTTCAGTTAGATAACACATGTCACCAGTGCATGTCAGATCATTGTAGTCTGAGAGCTCTTCATATTTTACAAGCAAAGCAGGGTTGTGTCTGGTCAAAAAAAGTCAGGCTGGACAAGCTCTTGGGAAAACCAAACACTGGAGTTTCCAAGGTGCTGTGCCAGGTCAATTGACCTGGTGGTCAAATGGTGCCTCAGCAAGGTTTTGAAGTTGACCCACGTTGGAAATGTTGATGATTTCCATAGTGGTAAGATCTGAAACAAGAAGAGCTGCTTCAGTGGCCTGGGTAGAGATAGAACTGTTGTCTGTAGCGGTAGAGTGAAGCAGAAAAAGAGAGAAGAATCTCATTAAGGTGTAGTCCTTAGTCTCTCAGAAGAAATACAAAAACTCTGAGCCTAAGTTCCTCTTTGGAAATTCATTGTGTTTATTTTTATAGCAGTTATGGTAAGGCTTTTCACCTTAGCCCTACAATTGTGCTGTTTTGGGCTGCCTCTGCTTACTTCCTGCCTTGAACCTCTTCTGCTGATTGGCATTGCAGCACTGGCAGCGTCTCAACAGTGATATTTAATTTCAATAGACAGTGTGTTATGTTAGGTGATCAAAGGGTCATCTCCACACACACAGAGGAACTGGCAAGCACTTGGGCAGGCAGGCGAGCCCGGTCAGAGAAAAGGAGCCCCTTCCCAGCCCCTCCCAGGAAAGCTTCAGTCCCATGAAGCTGGGGGAACACCCAGCAGCCAACCCAAAACCTCTATGTATCACCTCACAGACTGAGGGTGTTAACTACCTAGGGGCACAGAACACATAATAGGAAGAACATGTTGGGGTTGTTAAGGCTTATTATGGGATGTTAAGAGCAAGAGTCAAAGGCAGGAGAAGGAAGGGATCAAGGTGATGTGCGAATGAAGAAGTGTGAGAGAATAGTGAGATAAGGAGGTAAATAGGGCTAGTCCTGTGTAAACAAACTGCTGGTCAGTATGCTTGTCTGGCTATGCTCTGCACCTGATCAGCACAGTCTCTCCTAGACTAGACTATTTCTAAATCTTACTGTGTGAGAGGTCTCCCTGTGTGTCTCAGTATGGGGTGCAAGTGCCAGCAACGAGAGTCACACTTCAGGTTACAGGGACCCATGCCAGAGAGGAGGTAGGATTTCACCGTTCCTGTCATCTATATTTGCTTGAGTGTTTCTGTCTGCACTGATCTGTGTGATTGGCCACGTGCATATTTATATATATATTTGTATATACGTACATTGTATTTATGTGCCTGTTAGGAATGTGTTCAGAATTGCTACTGATTAGACCCAGGAAAATGTTGCTATGGCAGCCTCTCTTCTGTTGGGCTATATGGTTCAGCAACTCATAACACAATCCACTAAATGTTCAGCATACTAGAAAATCCTTCATCTGTTAAAAAGCAAGAATTATCATTATCATTATTATTATTATTTAATTATTATTATTTCATTGGTAGCAGTACATTCCAGACTGAAGAAAAGCAAATACTCTTTGCCCAAGTTTTAATTAGTACTATTCGAGATACGTAATTGCTAAAAACAAGGAATAACACATGGGTAAGACACCTATAGGATTTTATTTTGTAGAAAAACCTATAGGTGTTCATCATTTAGCAACATTCAAAGAGCCTGTTCTACACAGAGAATGTAATATTTGATTTAGTAATTATGGATTCAATCAGTTTAAAATGAATACCAATATAAACTGATTGAAATGTAAGTACTTTAGCTTTAAAAAAGTATGCTGTAGGGAAAATAGAAGGAAATAGTGAAATCTGTTGAACTTATAAATATGGGGAAAGCCTGGAAATTTTTTTAATAAGTGAAAAGAACATTGTATAAAGAACACTCAGTATTTATTTGCAAAGGGAGTGACTTCAAACAAGACAATAGAAGTAGGAGGAGAAGAAAGCTGAGGCTTAGAGCTAAGAATTAGAAAGGATATGAAATTTGCCAACTTCCAAATTAAAGTAGATTGTTAAAATAAATAAATAGTAAAAGGTGGATCACTTGTAAAAATGTAAAGAAATCACAAAATGAGGAAGTTGAGCTGTTTTTTTAGTGAGGATGCAATGAAAAATCTAGGCTCTCTTCCTCAAATGGAGTACTCACTTTCTTGATAATGGCTGACTGGAGTACAGTGTGGAGCACAGGAAAAATAATGAAGGGGAATGAATGAATGTGTACAAATGGATTATTATACTGCTTCCACAGTGAATTTAAAATCAAGAGTGTGTTCAAGTCACAGGAGTAAAGCGCCATCTAAATTTTTAAAGTCAAAGGTGGTACCTTATTTCTGAAGATAGTCAGGCAGTAACAGTATTTAAGAAAAGAGAAGAGACCTAGAAAATTTCAGTTACATGACCTAGTTGGTGATAGCATGCAACACTGAAATTCAGGAGTGTTTTTACTAAAGAACCCATTTGATAGGCTATAGAATATAGAGATAAGTGTACATGTGAAAGATTAGGTATATGAAGGATGTCAAAAAATTGTCAAGATACCACTCTCGAGAAAAGTTAGGAGTAGCATTTAAAAAATTTGGATTGGATTTTTTTAATGCATTTTCAGTAGTGGTATTGGTAAGTAAGTACAAATTAATTAAAATTGGGTAAAAAACATGAGCAATATACAGGATGTTTAGAATTACATACTAGCCAGATGCGGGGCAAAATTGTAGAGCTGGGATGAAGTTTTAATGGGGAAAAAAAAGCAAAACTTTCAATTATACACTAGAGACTTAACATCAGAAAATCACAAAGAAAAGAAAAATTCATAAGTATTGGAGATTATGGAATGACTCTGAGCTAGCAGTGTTGTAAAGTTTTGAGAAGGGGAAGTGTATTTTTATCGCATATCAACTGTGGCTAGTATAGATACAACCAGGTCAACAAAATTTTGTATCTCACCTTACCTGTTTGAGTTTGCTGTGGTAACAGTTGTCAGTGAAAGTGTGTTACAATTAACAAATAGTTTTACAGAAAGCTCTTTCTTCTTTGCAGTTAACCAGTCACTTGCAGACACTTCGATCACGTGGTCAAGTAGTGACCATTGCTATTTCTGACCACTGAAAAATGAGAACAGATGGCAAGAATCAAGTCTATCCAGAGAATAATTTGTAGGAAGTGTGTAAACAATGCAAATATGCACGTATACATGAGATGTGAATTGTAATAGTAGAAGATACCTTCATACATTGCTTCTGGGTTTGACTTCAGTGTCTCTGTAACTTAGAGAACGTGTATGTCTTTCCTGAGTTCTTGGTCTATGTTCACAGATAGAGTAAGGTAAACTCCTATGGGCCTACTTTTCATTTAATTTTTACCTAGTTGTTTACTGCACCAAAAACCTATGCCATAGATTGTGTAGCAGTACTTAGTAGCTTATTGGAGCCTTCTGAATCTCTCTTGTTAGGAAATACTTCATTGCAGTCTTGCTCAAGTATACATATATGAGCATATACTTACATAGAAATTGTGTAAGACTTTTCATGAGCATTAGGACCTTCAGGAAGTTCCTAATAAAATGAAGTCCCCTGGAGATGATTTAGCTTTGTTACCAGTCTGCTTGGTACCCGTGGTAAAAATGGCGTAGACCATGGAGGTTGGTGAAAATGAATCTGATTTACACATCTTACTTGTGAAGGCATATGTTTTATGAAGAACTGTTGTGGTTTAGACCAGATAGCCACTTGCTAGTGACTCCCCACAATGGGATAAAGAAGAGAATTGAAAGGCTAAAAGACAACTTGAGGGCTGAGATAAAGATAGTAAAACAAAAGGCATGCACAGAGGCAAAGTAAAACAAGGAATTCTTTGAATGTTTTCCATCTGCAGGCAGGTGTTCAGACATCTCCAGGAAAACAGGTCAACATCATGCGTAATGGTTACTTAGGAAGACAAGTGACATCACTCTGAGTATCCCCCTGTTCCTTCTTCACCCAGCTGTGTATGCTGAGCATGATGCCATGTAATATAGAATATCCCTGTTCAGGGTCAGTTGCCCCAGCTGTGTCTTCTGCCAACTCTTTGTTCACCCCCAGCTTGCTCGCTGGTGGTATGAGAAGCAGAAAAGGCCTTGATGCTGTGCAAGCCCTGCTCAGCAGTAATGAAAGCATCCCTGTGTTATCAACACTGTTTTCATCTCAAGTCCAAACCGTAGCACCATATATAGCTATTATCAAGAAAATTAACTCTACTGCAGCCAGTAGTACAAGAACATAAAGATACAAGGACCACTACACACAGGCTTCTTTAAAGTTTATATTCTTAAAACTAGGCAAATTGGTTGTAATGAGTATAAAAAAGAATTCGTATCTCCCATCCAACTGTTTATGTGGCAGTTACCTATGTTAAGTTCTTTTCATGCCTTCCAAAATTCTGATTCTTTTGGAGTCTCTGCAGTGCAAACCAATGTGCTATTTCCTGGAGAGCAATAGACAATTCTGTTATAACCAGATAATTTATCATAGTTTGCCATAAGCTTTTTTCCCCCTTTTAATATTAAACTGAGTACTAATGTACACTTTATTAACAGCGTTTTTCTGGTTTTCCTTCGACTGCAGTTAAATGAAAGCATGACAATGAACAAGCAGTTCTTACGAAATTTTACCAGTTTTTATAACATATCTGGACAAAAATTTTACGTAAGTATTCAAAAAATAACAGAAAAAACCAATTGTCACATGCCACTAGCAGTGCAGTTTAAGATACTGAACATTATTTTACAGTTCCCATGGAGAATATAGTAGAGTACAGTCCCTGCTGGATATCAAAATAGTCTTACTGATGTTGAAATACTATGTAGGAATACAGCATAAGAACCCTGCATTACACTGCTTAATAAGTTAATGCCCAGCTGATCCCTCTGACACTGTTTATAATTTCAGGTCCCACAAATAAAATTATGCACAAAAGAAAAACTGCTATAGGCTTTCTACTAAGAAGAGACAGCAATTAAAAATGTTGATATTGGAAGTATTGTTTCTGCAGATATTTTTTAGAAGCAAATAGATTAAGCTGTCTTTCCATGACCAGTGTTTCAATTCCTTACTCCTTCTTTCTTTATTCTTTCTTTCTATTAAAGCTTTATAAGCCTTTAAGTAAATTAAGTAAATGAACACATTTTGTTCAGTTGGTTGAGGTGTAATGTCTATGGCAGAAATAGTGACTCAAAATCCTCTGATGAAGAAGAACATTGCAAGAGGAACTACAATGTCAAAAATATCCAATGGACTTATAACTAAAACCATCATCAGGAAAATATACTTAAAGTAGTGATGTATCATTCCAAACCATTTGGGAGGGAATAATTATTTAAGAAAATTCTGATTGATCTCTTGATAACTATCAAAATAATTTGAATTAAAAAGGATTCAGGAGATTATTTTCTGATCTTCAGCAACATGAATTTTCAAGTAATAAGGTCTAGTTGCAAATGGTTTAGAATAATCAAACTCTGGATGCAGAAAGCCTCTGCCAATGTTTCTCGGTATCCTCCTCTTAAGCTAGTTGCATATTTTCTTACACTGGGACACTTAATTTTTCAAGGCAGGGACTGGTCAAAGATTCAGTTTGTACAACACCGTTAGGCACTAGCGAAATACACTGATAGTAATTTACGACACTTAATAACACTATGATGTTTTGACTTTTATCCACAAGACCCAGTTCAATTGTGGGAGGAACGTGATGCATACATGAGCAATTTATATTGTGTGTTGTACTTTTATGAACTTTGCTTTAATATAACTTTTTAGATATTATAAGTTGTAAGTGCCAAGATGGCTGTGAGTGTCCTAGCTAGAACAAAGGGAAAGCGGTGCCAAGAAGCAGGTGGAGTTTGATAAAGTAAATAATTGTCTTAAAGCCAATTATAAATGTATTTGTAATGTATGTTTACACCTGGACAGTAGCTTATAACCAGTTATGTCTTTCTTGTCACGAGAACCTGTATAGAGACACTTTAAAAAATCTGAGCTCTTTTAATAAATCGGACATATTATTGATCTCATACATCATGTACTTATGTTCCAGAGCCCCTCTGCCAACATTCAATGCAAAGTTAAAAGTTGTTTCAGGTGGAAGTAATGGTAGCTGTGTGTGTACAGGGGGAGATCGTAGCCCTTAGCCTCCTTGACATCAGTAGGAACGGATGTGTTCTCCTCTTTTTTTTCCCCTTGGGACTTCCAGCATTGTCTTAGTAGAAAAGAAGTCTGATTTCTTAACATTTTAAATTGCAACCTTGTTTGTGTCTTATTTTCCACTGTCAGCTTCATTGGTTGTTTATACATTTTCTAAACCTTGTAGGAATAATAGTCCTATTGTAGCATTTTCTGTGCTTAAAAATACGTTACTAGAATTGGGATATAATGCGTCCTTCCAAGTGGGAAAAATAACTTATAATGATACAATGCTGTTATAACCATATGCCATAAGGGGAGAAATTAAGACATTAAGCAATCTCAATTCTGACATTAGCCATAATGTTTTCTAGGTTTTTGACTTGTCAACCTTTGCTTTTCACATTTTTAAATGTAGTATGGGGAATCTGTTATTTTCAAATTGAAAAAAAAAAATACTGTTGTGACAATTCTGATACCTACATAGGTCTTCCATACGCTTAGTTGCATTAATGGATATCTAGTGATCTAGTGAAAAGTTGTCCCCAACAGGGTTTGGATTAGGTGATTTATAAAGGTCCATTCCAACCCAAAACATTCTATGATATTAAAGTGAGATGTAGTAGTACCTTACCTTTTGCTTCCACAACTATTTGTCAACAGTGGAAAAGCAAAAACTGGAGAATCTTGACTTATGTTGTTCATGTCCTCTTCTAACTCTATCTTTGCATCCTATTGGATCTTCAAGCTCTTTCCTATATTCAGGTTTCTTACACCAGCCCCCACAGATGTTAGTTGCTCCTCATGCTTTCTGCTAGTATTCAAGGTAGCTTCTCTCCAGAATGTGGGATTTCCCACTTCCTAATAATATATGGTGACAAAAAATGAATTAGAGGATCTGTAGTTCAGTCTCACTTCCTCTTCATCTCCTTGCAACTGCCAAGTGACATTTTGGCCTGTCACCATATCCCATCAGCTCTTTCTGAAAAGCCTGAGCCGATGTACTCCTCTAATCTGAACCAATTCTTTGCTCATGTCACTTTTGCATTTGGACATTGCATCTTCGTCTTTCATGCAGTCTGATGCCAGATAGATAGAGCTGGCTGTCACAGAATAAACAAAGTGAAAAATTCAGCTTTCCAGAGCTGGTACCAGGTGAAGTAGTTAATGAAAAGTCCTATCAACTCTTCTCTGGAATGTGTTTTGTGAGAGTGGGATCTTAGAACTGGTTGTTGTTAAAACTCCCCAGTTCTCTCTGGGCATATGAAGTTTTCAGACTTTCAAGGATTTCAATATGTTTGAATATTAGTGATTATTTCAGTTCCTTATCCAAAGCATGTGGGCTAAAGAGAGCTCATCAGATTTATTTTCATACTGGTTGGAGTTACTCTGACAATTTTTGGAAGAAAATAATTTTCTTATAACAATAAAGTACATTTTGAAGCTTGCACAACTCCTAACTGTATAGGTCAAATGATTAAAATTTGCAAACATAATCAAAAGAGTCAAGTCCAAAATGGGGAGTAACTCCTGTAACAGAGAGGCTATTCTTAGTGTAGGTCTATGTGCAGTGTCCACATTTCATTTTATTTAGATGCATTTCCAGGAGTTCAGCTTCAATTAATGTTTAGCATTTAATGTACAGCAGGTATTTCTTTAACTGTCATTGATGCAGATTTTAAATTCTGTAAGGTTTTAATCCTGATTTCAGATTTCTTCTCTTACACCTGTTTGTTTTAGTGGAGAAACCCATTTAAGATGAGTCAGTGAGTTCAGGTGCTTATTGTTACGTAAAAGCCTTTAAAGAGATGTGTCCAAAAGATTGTCCACTCTTCATTTTGCAGTGCAGCAGAGAACCTCTTGCAATAAAGATAAGATCTTTAATTAAAAAAAAAAGAAAAAGACAAACCCCCCTTTACTATCAAAATTTGCAGTGCATAACAGGGAAGAGAGAAGCAAAGACCATGAGAGCTGCCAAAACCTGGTACTTTTGCAGATGTAGAAAATTTAACAGCAAAAATGTGCCACAGTGTTTCAGTATACTTTGGGTTATTATTCACTGCCAAAACAGTTAAAACCAGCCAAGAAACATGAGAATGCTGTCCATTTGATCAGAGAAAATACATATTTTCCTAATCCCAAATCTAGCACAGCGCAATAGTTTGGTTTTAGGTAGATTTCTCAGTAACATGCCAGCACCCCTAAAACTTTGTCTGATTTCTAAAACTGAGGAATGCCTGTTTGGATTCTATATATTAGCTTTGCTTCCCTTTTCCCTTTCTGTATCCCTTTCTGTTCAGTATTCTTGGGAAAATTTTTTCAGCTCAGAATTAAAAAGAAAAAAAAAAAGAAATCAATTTTGGATGGTGGCTAATCTTAGTTTTCTAAATAAAAGAAGCTTGTGGGTTGCTTGTAGTTTTTTAAATGTTGGTGAGTAGGTGGCAGTTAAACATATCCAGTTTTGGTTTTCAAGGCATTTGCAGTTCTCAGTTGTTTCTTTGGGTACCATATTTTGATACTTTTGGTTAAGTCCCTGCTCCTGCCTTTTCTTGTACAAGTGTAATGCTTCCTGACTTCAGTGCAGTCAGGACAACACTGGACATTTGGAGTTCAAGTTGGTTGATAGTCATCCTTAGGAATATATTTTATCAGTTAAGACATCTGCAGGTTTCCTGAGAAATCTTTTCTTTGTTGTATAGGTGTGTATATTTCATGATTTTTTTTTTCCCTACAGACTAAAAAGAGGCAAATTCACTATTAATAATTGCTTTGCCAAAAGCTGTTTGGTGGTTTTGATTAATACAGTTAGGGTGTTGGGGCTTTCTACTCAAAAATATTATTTCCCAAACCAAGCAATTTAGTGATTCTGTATCAATGCTAGTGAATCTTCTCTTTCAAAACATAATTTTATAAAAACTGGTTGACTTGTAATTTTTTTGGTTTAGTTTTGCTCTTTCATTTCTGAGTGTATCTGTAACTGCTTCTTGTGCCTGCCTACTCATAAGCTTGATGCCTCAATAGGAATCCCACTTTGAAGTCAATCTGTTGTGGCTGTGGATTTATTTGAGTCTGTTTACATTCCTAGAGGATGTTTGTCAGACATGAAACAACAATCTTTTGGAGATGACTCTCTCATCAATAGGTTAATGGGATATTGTTTTGTACTATCAGGGGAAAAAAGGCTACTGGAAAAATAGTACAAATTTCAGCAAGAGTTGGATGGAAGGTACAACAGTCACAAAATCCTTCTGCAAAGACTTTCTCCAGATAAAAGAGAAGGCATTACCAAGGAAGAACTTGTAACAGATTTCATAGGTGTTTTAATGAGCTCAGATATTATTGTTATAAACGGGAATAAACTTGTATGATTGGTGGAACACTAATATTTTGTAATGTGTGTAATTTCATTGATATGAACACTCAGGCAGATTACATTGTGTGAAATGAGCCTTGGATATCAACACAGGCAGTATCTTCCAGAGGAAATACCAAATTGCATGACAGTGGAGCAGCGGAGCATGCCCCATCTGAAAAGTGCCACTGGACAGTGTATGCTAGCTATCTCAGGGCAATGAGATAAGTGGGTAAGTATCTGAACAGCAGACTTGCAATTGGCAACTTGTTGGCCAAATGTATCTTCTAGTTTTGTTAAATCTGACCTCTCCTGCTGCTGCCCAAAGTCACAGCTGTATTCATTTCAGTTTCATAAGCAACTACAGTTTTCATCATCCTTTGAACAGAATCTAATCAGTACACGTAATCCAAACTGCCTCCTTTTTGAAGTTGGAATTTTGCTAGAAATGTGAAAAAAAAAAAAAGTGATTTGAGTTACCATGGCACAAAAAAGCTTTGACCTACATCAGCATCTGATTAGGCTAGGTGCAGTACAAAACCAGCCACAAAGCAAGATGTTTTGCTGTGTAGCTAACATTCAAAGGATCAAGACACTGGTTAGTAGGATACAGTTGGGTGCTTCAGTCCTGGTCTTCCCCAATATGCAAGAATCATAAAGCAGGAGCAGCCAAAGTATTCATATTTACAGATATCATAAAAACAAATGGAATAGAGATGACTTGTGAAGATGTCCCATCTCAGGTCTAGAAGGTTTGCATGTGAAACCACAAATGTAGGAATGCACAGAAATGAATACTGCAATCAAAGTGATGGGATAGAAAGTTCATTACTGTAAAAATGCTCTGACTTTGTACAAGCAGGACACGTGGTAAAGCCAAAAAAAAGAATATTTTGGTATGTAAATGAGGTTTTTGATTGCATAGCTAAATAGGCAAAGGAAACCCCAAAAATATTTTAGACATGTTTTGAAGAGAGACCATGGCTGAAATAAAATCTAGAAGGACAACAGAAGGAGAGTAAGGACAGAACTCCAAGCAGGCAAAGACAGGAGCTAAGAAGCTACTTTAAAGGCCATCCTAAAAGAAGTGGGAAGGGATCAAGAATGGTATTTCCCACAAATGAAAACAAAAAAAAGGTTGCACAGGCAGCAGATTAAAAATCAACGGGAAGCAAGAAGTACCCCTGGTTCTGAGATTTTGGTAGAGTGGTGGGAAGACAGAACAGAAGCTTGGTTTTTCTTGCTTTCCCCTCCCATTCCCCCCCCCAAATAACCTTCCTTTGTTTTCTTAAAGTAGTTACTGGGTAAGTCAATAATACAATTCGTGTTTTAGTTTGCTCTAGAATCTGAGTTTTTAGGGATTTATCAGATATAATGCTGTATATTGTAGGGCTTTTCTGCTGAAAGTTGTCCTTAGATGGGGGAATAAACTCAATTTTTACAGTTATTTTATTTCAAATGTCTCTAAGAGATTTTGAATTATGATTTTCCATTTAATTTTTGTAGAAAACATTTTCTAAATGAAAACTACATCTAAAATGGAACATATCTTTGCGGTATGGTCTTTGCGATACTTAATATGCAATGACAAAGAAAATTATCAGGCAAGAAGACATTAAAGAAAATTCTTTCACAAACTGCAACAGCAACATTTCTGTGCCTTAAGAGTTTGGTGAATGTTTTGCACAGATAATATTCTTTTGTTAATTTTGCAGCTACAAGAGTCTTCATTAAGATAGATGATTACCTGTAGTTTTTATCTTAAAAGAGATAAAGTTAGTAGACTTGGCTATCAACTTTTCTATCAATAGATTTGTCATTATTGCTGCAATATTCATTGAGAAAGAATTCTGCTGGACAGACTTTGAGATACTGTCTAAAGCTTGAGTAGGCAACGTGACTATAGAATCTATAGAAACAAAACTATTATTTTCATTCTCTGGTGTGCAATAAAGTACTCAAAGGAAGTCTGGACCCCACAATGTCTTGGATGCTGTACATACCCATAATAATAAAAACAAGATATATGTCACCTAGATGCTGCCTTGCCTTGGCCCTCAGTTTTGCTCAAGTCCAAGTTGGAGTGGCTCTCCAGAGTCTACTTATCCTCTTTGATTGTCCTTAGAATTCCTTGAATACCTAAAATTAGGGTCTGGATATACTGAGGAAAAACTCAGAGTGAGCAGAGAACTCCTTGTCTTTTGCCTGAGCCCTACACAGTCTACAGTTTGTGTCTGCTTAGTTAAGCTCTGAAGTGATTGTGTCTTACAGCCTGGAGAACAGCTAACTAGTGCTGACAGCACTGGCGTCACTGAAAAGTGCATCATGGTGCTCACCTCATGCAGGTATACAAAGGGATTAGTGCATATATGGTGTATATGTGTATCTCAGGTATCTGATAGTCTAAATGATTAATGCACTGAGGGATAGAAGAAAGGGAAAAGGAGTCTTTCGCATCTACTCTACAAAAGGAGAGATGGAGCACATTGATATATGAGCAAGGTCAAGTAAGAAATCTGTGACAAAGCTGGAAATTGAACTGTGATTTTTTAATGCATGAGCCACTCTATTTTCTGTTAAGTATGGGGTGTTTTTACCCACTCTAGGGGTTATGAGAAGATAACTGGATTGTTGGTTTTTTTTTTTTTTCCACAGTAAATTCGATTTTTCAACAGCTCTGTTTTTTGCAGCAATGAAAGACGACATTGTGGAGCTGGTCTTCGTTTCCAGATGGAGAGCAGTTAGCAAAAGATTGTTGAGTGCTGGTTCCTTATGACATACAAAGGTGTTGAAACAGCATTCTGAGAGAGAGCTGATAGCTTTGGGAGGTGGTTTTTATAGAGGAAATTTATAATGTACTGAACCAGTCAAACCTCAAATTTCTAACAGTTAAAGAGGAAAGAATTAAGAATTTTATTATCTTCTCCCAAAACCATAAATTTTGTATCTCTCTTAATCACTTTATTTCAACACATTGAAATTTTTTAATTGTTGAGACTTTTTCTATGAACAAGATCCCCTCTTATGATTAAGTAGCATAATACATTTATATCAATTTTATTTTAAGGGAAAAGCAACCAAACCTGAATATGTGGCAAGTTCTTTCATTTTACTTAGTCATGTCATCCCATTATGTATGAAGAGTTTTAATTTTAGTTAGTACATTTTAAGAATTGGATAATTGCCTAATTTTATTCAAAGTAATGAACTTGCAATAAAATTTGATGTTACTGTTACATCGAGGCACAGAAATCACCTCTCCAAATGGATGATTTTGCTAATGAAGTGTTTTCAATAATTCTATCTTTTTTTTATCAAAAAATTTGTTACTGCAACATTGGAATAGATATTTAGGCTATGTCAGGAAGCAGAAACAAGCCTGAATCAGTCTTTATTTTTGTAAAAGGTAACTGTCCTTCCTCTGGCTTCTCTGATAGTTTAGCCACTAAAGGTTTGGAATCTGCTGAAAAAGTCTGCTTCAGTTTCCCATTCTAGGTAGATATAATGTCTGCATGTGAATGTAAAGCTTTCCCTAAAGTTTTCTCAAAGCTTCACCAAATATAAAATAATGACAGTACCAAAATTTATCCATGTATCCTTGTCAGGCCTCTATTGACTCTTCATTTTTCCAGTTCTAAATTGAATACAGCCTCAGGGAAGGAGACATTTATGTAAGAGGGTTACAGTGGAAGAATCTATGTCCTAATCCTGTATATGAAAAACAGGCCTTGGAACCAGCATATCTTCAGCTAACTAAATGTGGCCATTCTTCTTGAGGAAGGGATGTTTTTCCCTGCAAGTTACTAGGGTGCTTTATAGTTTTTTTCCTTTGCCACAGAATAACTTTGGCTGAGGAAACTAAAACTGAGCAAGTAAAAAAAATAATCTTGATAGAATTAATATTATACAGTATTTGTGTGCTTGTATAGATGAAAAATTTGTAAAGCCTAAACATTCCCTGAGAAGGTTATTTCTCCCGTGTAGCCAGGTTTTTCTTCTTCCATTCCTCTGTTTATTTCCTGTTCAGAGAAACAGTCCTTTGGGAAGGAGGTTTCTCCTGATTGTATAGGAAAGTCCTAGCCTCTTTTGAGAATGCCAGTAACATGTAATAAAGAGATTAGGAAGACTAGTACTTTTTTAGGCTGTTTTGCTTATAATGTGTCATATTCCATAAGCATAATTTCAGTGCTATCTGATATCCCAAATGATGGTGATTTGAAGCAGCATGACATTAAAAACCTCTCACTTGTTCTAGAATAGATAGCTGCTGGATGTGGTTATTCAAATCTATGTTCTGTGAAAGAACAACATGAGAGAATTAAGGCAAATTCAGAAATACAGCTGGTGCAGTTAATCGCACAAAAACTAAGTTCATCACTTATTCAGCATTCTTTGTGTCTAACAATGCCATGGGAAAACAAAGGCATGTTTTTTCTCCTAGAATGGACTGGGCAGCTCTGTTTCTTTCCTCCCTTGTTTCACTTACAATATATGTATTGTCTGAACACTTTGCATGAATATTTTTTGCAGTGGATGCTTGTCTGTCTTGAACTCTGTAGATCCAATGCTTTAATATTCTGAAGGTTTCACACGCCTCAGAATCTATATTTTATTGGTAATCCTTGTGTCTAAGCCCCAGGAAAAGTAACAAAATAATTGTGAAAACCAGACCTTGCTATCTGGGCTATATGCGCTATAAATGAACTAAATAAATGCACATAAAATACACTAAATTCATATTGTGGCTAAAGATTTTTTTCCCCCCTAGGACATCTACTGAAGAAAAACTGAATTATATGTTTAAACAACAACAACAAAAAAACCCAACCAAAACCCAAAAAACAAATGTTACAAATACAGCATTAAAAGAAGTCGTCATTATGGGGATAACTAAAAGGTTTTATTAATGATAAAATGATAATTAATTTGATGATTGAAAATAAAATGGTAAACGAATCTGATAAATAATAATTTAGTGTTAGTTAAACAATGATTTAAAAATTGAGAATGATTTGACGATGGTTTAAATGATTTAAATGATAGTTTAGATGGTGATTAGACATTGATTTAGACAACAATTTAGACACTAGTCCAACACTACTCTTAGCACACTTCTAATAATTAAGCTATAGCTGGATATATATAAATGACTCTAGCACACAATATATTTTAGTCCTGCTGTAAAATGTTGCTTACCTCATTATAGATATCAGATGCTGGGTAAAGGGTCTCTTGACCTCGAGGAGTCACCTTGAGGCACAGCCCTGCTCATGGACAATCTAGAGGGCTGCTGTACAATCAGTAGCATGCAGGAGAACACAGGGAGCTTAGGGGAACCACAGATTTTTATAGTCTAAAGTGATTGACTCGTAGGCAGCCCCCTCGCCCTGGTGTATGTGCAGGGGTTCAGCTATAGCACTTTTAGTTCCAGACCCAATTTGGGCTCCTGATAAGACAGAACCTGTACTCCTTTTTTCCTGAGAAGATGCAGCCCAGCATGGTCGTCACAGCTTTCCCAGCAGACCTGATTCCAGTCAGCTCTCTGGTTGGTGGTGCTTGAACCATGGTGCTGTTTGCTCATGGAGGGAAGCTCCCTCTGTCAAACCAACTCACCATGTAAGAGAACACAATGAGCAGGCAGCAGCAAAGAGAAGGGGGGAGATACATAGGGATATTTGTGACATGTTTCTTATTGAAAATTCCCATATGCAGTAAGTGAAAAAGGAAGACTTCACTGTGAGGGTGCCAGACCACTGGAACAGGCTGCCCAGAGAAACTGTGGGGTCTCTTTCCCTGGAGATATTCAAAACAATCCTGTTGCAATCCTGTGCAACCTGCTTCAGATGAATGTGCTTTAGCAGGGGGTTGGACTAAAGGACCTCCAGAGGCCCCTTCCAACCCTAACCATTCTGTGATTCTGTAATACTCTGAGTTGTTGACTCCAGGAATGCCTGTTAGGACCAAAGCAAAGCAGCTTGTATGCACTTGGGGTTTGGTTCTTTCCTTTTTTTTTTTTTTTTAAAGTATTTTAAAAAACTAGAATGGCATACATAAATTGAACCTTTTTAAAGGCTATAAAAGCAAGAAGCAAGATAGAGAAAGAGGATACAGCTGACCTAATGATGCAAGAATGCCGGGGGTTTTATAAAAGATTAGATTGTGACTTGTCTCAGATCTCAAACACAAAGAACTAATTTTTATTGAAGTAATTAAAATTTGCCAAGCAAAGTAAATTTGTAAACCCACATGAAAACTCCTGAAGAAAGTTAAATTCTTGGATAGCATGAGTAAGAGAGAATTAAAAAAAAAAAAAAAAGAAAACCAAAACAAACCTCAAACCCTTCTGCAACAAAAAGGGGAAACAAAGATCAAATTTGTAATCCATAGAAGTTGTCTTGCCAAAATCACACCAGTCAACATGAGATCATCAAATGCAGATGTATGTAATACCACAGTGTAACTACAAAGGATTGCACCAACTGCACCAACCATACACAAAAGAGAATCTTCCAGCTCAGAAAAGACCATGGAAGTAATAACACCAGTACAGCAAAAGCAATTAGAAAACTGTCTCTTAAAAAAAAATAAAATCTAGTTAATGGGCCCATGTTGTTAGAAAAATCCCATTTGCCTCAAAAAGATATAAGGGGTGCAGTAAGAGAATGTTGTGGTTTTGAGTTCTGTGAATTGGCTTGATTCGCCTTCTCCTTCAGCAGCTTCTGCCACTTGTCGGATCAGACTCCAGACAGCTGCTTTCCACTTTCTGTTCCTCCCTACAATATGGCAAGAACCATCAGTGAAAAGGGCATAACACTTTTCTTCTTCTGGTAACTGATTATATGGTGGAGCTTCTTCAGCTCGATCCACTTGCTCTTCTTCTTCTTCATCTGCCAAACTGAAGTTCCCACCTTCAGGCCAATTTGTTATGACCTCTAAAATTCCAGGGCGATTTGAGTTTCTGATTCTGACACTCTGTGTAATCAAAGCAATCCACTTGCTCCATGTAGCATCAGTGGCATGATGCATAGAGGGCACCTTTCCCTTGAACATCCAGCTCAGCACTGGTAGCTGGGATGCCAAGAGAAGCTTCTGTGCCGATCACCTTTGAGGCTGCTTGTATGCCTTCATACACTGCTAGGATTTCCTTCTCCATGAGGGTGTAGTGGGCTTTGGAACCTTTGTAGCAATGGCTCCACTGACCAACAAGAAAGAGACACAAGCCATAGGCTTTTGGAGGATGCACATTCCTGAGTACAGTCAAATTGTGGCCCCCTATTACCAAAAATTCAGCCACTTGAACCCATGACAGAGAAAAAAAAACTAACAAAGATCCATTTGTAGTTTACTGTGGTAAAGCTATGCCAGCTCTCATCATCATCATGGCTAGACTTCGCTAAGGAAGATTTAAGAAGGGCTCTACCCACTCTTGCTGCAACCATGCTGATGGCTAAAAAGGCCAATGTGAGATAGACAAGTCCAGTTGCAGAAGGCACAGTGGAAAGACTCCCCAGGCGATATTGACA
Source organism: Myiotriccus ornatus (assembly GCA_036023395.1). Classification (NCBI taxonomy): domain Eukaryota; kingdom Metazoa; phylum Chordata; class Aves; order Passeriformes; family Tyrannidae; genus Myiotriccus; species Myiotriccus ornatus. The sequence goes on along the minus strand of JAYRBT010000082.1, from coordinate 122,784,573 downwards.
AGACACGATTCTTTCTGCGTTGTCTTTTCTCCTCGAGAGTGATCCTGCGCGTGTTCTCAAAAGAAGCAGCAGCATTATAGATGGTGT
>JAYRBT010000082.1:122740166-122784386 GCA_036023395.1 Myiotriccus ornatus | reverse complement strand
ACTTCCAGCCCAAAAAACTCAGCAGCCTCTGCAAAGCAGGATGTTAAACGCTGCAGAGCTACTTCTGTGTGGGCAACGAGAGCAGCATCATCAGCGTAAAGCAGCTCACGGACAAGATGATTTAAGGTCTTAGTGTGGGTCTTCAGTCGCCTTAGGTTGAATAGGCTCCCATCAGTACGATATCGAATGTAGATACCGTTGTCTTCATCGAGGTCTGCCGTGGCCCTTTGGAGCATCAAGCTGAAAAAGATTGTTAATAGAGTTGGTGCAAGAACGCAGCCTTGCTTCACACCAATGGTATTGGAAAGGGCTCAGAAAATTTTCTATAGTGGGTAGAAGTATAGAAACTAAACTTTTAGAATTAAAATATGGCAACCTCTTTTTGGTCTCATTAACAGGACTACTTTAGAAAGCTAAATAAAGACAACATAGAGGCAGGCTAGCTGCTTCTCAATAATGCTTGTCGCTTTAGAACATTTGACCCATTATCCTATGAAATAATAATAATTGCTTGCACAATAAAACAAAAATATGTAAAATACTTCACAGTTTACTATTGTACTAAAAGTAAGCTTTTAACACAGCAAAAGTCTCAGCAGTTCTTCTATCACATGATTTCTCTCTGGTGCGTTAGGCGTATCCGGAAATGCCTCTTTTGAAATCACCTTCTCTGATTAAGCCCTTACAATTTGATTTATTCCTGGTCAATTAGCTGATGTATATATTTGTGAACTATACTTACTGGTTATGTATCTTGCGTCATGTTTATTAATCCTTAATCTGTTGATAAATTTCAGTTTTATCTCTCCTTTGTCAATATGCATGTGGTATTTTCAAACATATACCATGTGAAAATCATAGAAAATGCAGCCAAACTTCATTAATGTGGAAAATTGATGCTAAAAAATTTTTAGTAGTTTCTTATAAATGTATTAAACATTTATGAATGTTATAAACCTAATATGACACAGTATTAATTGTTTTATATATTAACGAGAAGAAATTAGTCTATGGTAAAATATATCCTCATATACTAAGTTTACTGTTATGCTTCTGGTCCATATGGCTACATGTCTGTAACAGGCAGCAAGAAACATCTAGCTGAACTCTCATAACCTTTGTTACTATTTGATTATAATTTTTGCAAAGAAATTTATCAAGAACAGTGTAGTTGACTTGCTGTGAAAATGCTGCTTATACAGGGAACAGCTGTTGAAATCCACCCATTCTCCAGTTTTTGCTCTAAGGAGAGAATTTTTTTCAGGAACTGAATTTTTTGTAATGCAGAAACAAATGGATAGATGTGATAGCCTACAGCCTTTAGTATTCAAAGAAACTCCTTTGAATATCAAAGGCTGCAGACTATCACATCAATCTATGAAATGAAAGAATTAGTACGCACGTAAGATAATGTCAAAAAGAAGACAAAGCTGTCTATTTAGGCATAAACTGATGAGCATTTAGCATGGTCTCAGCCATTATTGGAATTTTATGATCTTTATATTATCATCAATTTTGTTGAAAAAAAGTGCAAGCCTGGAGATCCCTACAGTGTTACTGGAAAGTAGAAGAGGTTATATTTCCATAACTTTCTTGAAGATTGAGAAATACAATATTTGTAGTATGTCTACTGTGACATCAAGTGAACTGTGATATTAAAACTGTTAAAGACCTATGCATATGCCAAACACTAAGGCAAAGTCAGGAGCTGACACTGATGGCGCCTTGGGAAAAACTGGATTAGTTGATTTGTACTGGCTGAAACGAGCAACGGTCTTGTCCTTTGGCGGAAAGTTGGTCAAAGGCTGGACTCAGTGATCTTGGAGGTCTTTTCCAACCTAAATGATTTTGTGAAAATCCTCTTCCCTATTATATCTAATCAAATGGGCTGGTGGATGCTGTTATTAAAGAAGAAAAAAAAGTTTAAAATCTGATTCCTGGTCTATAACTAACTTTGCTAAGTTACAATATAACAGTAACAGCGTGTCATTGACTGATTCTTAATTCACAGAACACTGAACAAGAGCCTCTGCATGGTTAGGAATTGCTTTCAGAGCTACTGGGATCTTGCAGAGGTCTTGGGGAGACTTCCAGGGAGAAGAGAAAAAAGCATGGAGATACGAGGAAAATGGAAGCATACATTATGTTTAAAAGGTTACTATGGAAAAGCTGCCATTTTTGTCCAGAATATTAAGACCTTTTTTCTTGCTCCTAAATATACAAGTCAACATGTCTCAAATTGCTATTTAAAATGGTTTCCAGTTTTAATATATTTCAAAACATCACCCCCCCCAAATGTTTAATAACTTATATATGTTGTTGAAATCAGTTTGATATTCAACGTTAACAGAATTAATATTTAGTGAGTTTCTGCAGTCTTCCCAAGACTGTTTACTAGGGAAATAACTATTTTGAGCACTGCATTTGAGAAAGGAATAGATAGTAATTTTTAAGTTTTTTAGGAACTGCAGAAAATCTGATTTAAAGACAGAAAAAATATTAATTTCCTAATTTTCATACTCTGCTGGATCTGAATTAAAATGTTACTTATGCAAACAATGTATAGTAAGTCTTTTGTCAGACTCTAACCCTATAATAATTGTAGTAGTTTTGTGAGAAGTTAAAATTGGTTACATGATACTGGAGTTTGGATTTTGGTTTGGGTTAGAGCTATATTAAGTTTGAGAGTATATTGCTAAAATAAATGTCTTTATGTTTTGTTTTTGTTTAGATATATGTTACGGTTTATTAAATTTGTGAAAAAAAATTTGCCATCAACTTTCCTTTGTTGCTAAACCATCAATTAATGCATTATGTCATTAAATAAATGGAAACAGTTCTCTGTCACGGACAGTTTCTTCCAGGCCATCGTCTTCGTCTTTAGAGAGACTAAAAATTGCAGTTTCTTCTCCACAGATAAATGTAATATTGGAAAGTAACAAAACATTTTAAGCTGCTTTCAGCTGCAGAGATGAAGGGACATGCATAACTTATTCTAAGTACCTAAAACTAGAAAAATGACATAACTCTCATTATCCTGAAATTTTGGAAGATGAGAAAGAAAGATTAAATGTATTATTGCATCATTTGCAAGATCATTTTTTGACTTCGTGCATTTTTCTCTGTAGCAATTAGATGTAAGTGAATATTTTTTTTTTTATTCTCCATTAATTTGCAGACAGAGTAATATCTCACAAAGCTGATGGCTGCCCCATGAGGTACTCCCAACCCCAATATCCAGGCATAAAACCCATCACCATGAGTCCTTGGGAGCAGCTCTCCAAATCACCTTTCAGACTAAGAGGGGTCACTGCCTCGTGGATGCAGAGGAAGAACATCTTGGGATAAGGCAATAGTGCTTATGGGATTGCAGGCAGAAACCAAAGATGAAAAAGGGAAGGATTTAGGAGACTTGGGGAGGAGCAAGTGTGGGAAGTAGAGGGATAAGGGAATAAAAAAAGCTGGTAAAATATAAACATTTGGCTAGCTGATGCATTTGTCCAGCCATGCCCTATGCCTTATCATTGCAGTTTTAAATTCTGAATTCCTTCTGACATCTGTGTTTTCACTGACTTTCTGTAAGAGGCATGTGGTCTTATTCAGACAGTATAAACTACAGTTTTCTTTGAGCAATGTATAATTTGCCCATGTTCTCTGGATATTAGCTCACATGTGGCTTCACTTCAGAAGTACTGAATCCCACCCAAAGATAGCATAGACTTACTTTAGTTAATGACCCAAAGCAATCATACAGGATTTCTTGAAATATCCTGCAGACGGAATAATGCTTTCAAATGATTCATACTAATATATCTGTTTTACTAAAAACAGTAATACATTTCTATCATATGATGTGCAGCTACCTCTGTTTCTCCTAAATAGATACACAAGAATAGACATGCTGCTAATAACACAAAATACAGTAAAACCTTGTGATTAAGTTTTTGATGACATTCCTTTAAAATGTCGAAAAGCACCATAATTTGCATCAAAAGTAACTGCAAATTAAGTCATGATGAAAATTATAAAGGTGGTAAAAAACAGCTGACGAATGTACCAATTTTGAAGAAGGGCAAGAAGGAGAAGCCTGGAAACTACAGGGCTGTCAGTCTCACTTCAATGCCTGCAAAATCATGGAGAAGATTATTCTGGGAGGTATGGAAGAACACGTGGAGGATAACACAGTCATTGGTCACAGCCAGCATGGATTCATGAAGGGAAAGTCCTGCTTGTCAAACCCGATTTCCTTCTACTACACAGTAATCCACCCAGCTGATCTAGGAAAGCCAGTTGATGTAATTTTTTTGGACTTCAGCAAAGCTTTCAATACTGTCTCTCACAGGATCCTTCTGGACAAAATGTCCAGCACAGCTGGATAAACACATCATGTGGTGGGTGAGCAATTGGCTCATGGGTCAAGCACAGAGGATATCATCAGACTGACAACCTGTCAGTAGTGGGGTTCCACGGGGTTCCATTTTAGGCCATGTGCTCTTCAACATCTTCATTAACGACCTGGACACAGGACTCAAAGGAATACTAAGTAAGTTTGTTGATGACATTGACTTGGGAGGAGCTGTCGACTCACTTGAGAGCAGGGAGGCCCTTCAGAGAGACAAACTAGAGGACTGGGCAATCACCAATCATGTGAAGTTTAATAAGGACACATGCTGGATTCTGCACCAGGGCTACCCTGGTTGTGTGTATAGTCTATGGAACAAGAGGCTAGAGAGAAATGCTGCGGAAAGGGACCTGGGAATTCTGGTCAATGGCAAGTTGAACGTGGGTCAGCAGTGCCCTGGCAGCCAGGAGAGCCAACCCTGTCCTGGGGGGCATCAGGCAAACCGTCACCAGCTGGTCGAGGGAGAGGATTGTCCCGCTCTGCCCTGCACTGGGGCAGCCTCACCTGGAATACTGTGTGCAGTTTTGGTGACCACAATAGAAAAAAGATATGAAGCTATTAGAGAGCACTCAAAGGAGGGCAACAAAGATGGTGAAGGGCCTTGAGGGGAAACTGTATGAAGAGTGGCTGAGGTCACTTGGTCTGTTCAGCCTGGAGAAGAGGAGACTGAGGAGAGACGTCATTGTGATCTTCAGCGTCCTCAGGAGAGGAAGCAGAGAGGCAGGTACTAATCTCGTCAGTCTCTTGACCAGTGACAGGACCTGAGGAAACAGCATGAAGTCGAGTAGGGGAAGGTTTAGGTTAGATATCAAGAAAAGGATTTTCACCCAGAGGGTGGATGGGCACTTGAACAGGGTCTCCAGGAAGTGGTCACAACACTAAGCCTGACAGAGTTCAAGAAGTGTTTGGACAATGCTCTCAGGCACATTTTGTGATTTTTGGGGTATCCTGTGCAGGACCAGGAGTTGGTCTCCATGATCATGTTGAGTCTCTTCCAACTCAACGTATTCTGTGATTCTGTGGTGTGAGTGCTGTAGAAACATTATTATTTTCAAAGTTTTGAACAGCTGTTTCAACTATTCCTTTTAATTTTATTTTTTCCCAAGTTATTAATGATATATAATGCATTGGGAGGCATATAACTTAATATTTCACAAACTAAATGGAATTAAATCTAGTCACTCAGTAGATGAAACTAATCCTGAAACATATTTCAGAATGTTATGGAGGACCACAGTTTTGCACAGGAAAGATTTATTTTAGCAAGTACTGAAGAATCGGATTCATAAGCTATAAAGGAGATGAAACGTGTTTTGGGGCAATGTAGTTTTCTAATTTAGAATCTTTAAGAATAATTATAATGCAATATAGATTATATTATTCTCAGTACTATATAAGCATCTTTTCTTGTAACAGTAGTTAATTGCACCATTGCTCTGGATGAACTCCAGAGTATTTAAATAATGAAGACTACACTATGGCCAGGCTGTTCATAGTGCTTCCCCACCCCTTTTCGGGGCTTTCAGAAGGAAGGTCTGTTTCTATGTTTAGCAGATGCCCTCCTTCATTTCAAGGAATATTGCAAACTATATTTAAAAACACTTTGAAACACAGCAATGAATCAGTACAACTGAGTCAGCTCAGAAAATTCTTTAAAATCACAGTGCTAAAGTCTTTCCTGAGTAAGGCAGCAATGTCCAGCCTTTGCTGGGTTGGTCGGCCTTCTGGTGTCCTGTTTAAACTGTGTAGCCCTCATTCTTATGGCTAGATTGCTTGAATTTATTTTGGTGTGGGGTAACAAGATGAAAACCAAACAATTCCTCCCTCCCTCCCTTTCAGTTTTCTGGATAGTCTTGATAGTATACCATTGCAAATACAATACAGATTTTTATAATACCTCTACTTCATAACAAGTGGAAAGTCCAAATACAATGTGAAATCCTATCAACCCAACGAGCACTTCAGATCTCTGAGTCCTTTTGAAAAGGAGATATCTTCAGTGTCAATAAATATGATGCTGCCTTCAGTTAAGATCTGTGCAGGCCTTCAGAGGCTTATAGTGCTCTCACTATCACAAGCTTTCCTTTGTCCTTTCAAGAGATTGTCTGAAGGTCATTTAAAAATTATAAAAGTAAAAAACCTGAACATCTTCACTATACTCTGATTCATTATATTGTAGAATCTGGTTTCTCTGAAGGAAGAAAAGCATTTGTCCTCTCTTTTTTAGTACGATATTAGTATTTTAGTAAAATGTATTACTATTCTTAATTCAAAATAGTAGTAATCCCAAGGTTATTACCATCAGTGGAACTGAATTCACACTTTCAAAGCTACAGTACAGAATCAAAGTTCACTGAAATGAAGGAGTCACTGTCATCCATTCACTTCCTGTTACTGCCTTCTTGTGGGCAATAGGAGGTGTCAATAGTGCTTTTATGGTAGCTTCAAGATACAGAAAATGATTGATGAAATCTAAGGACTATCCTCATTGTGTATATATATATATGTACATATACGTAGCTTACATTTATCACAGAGCACATTCAAGGGTTTTCCACTTGTAGTGCAAAGAAGTATGAACAAGGAGAGTAGTCTGCAGAGAGTAGTCTACTAATTGCTGAAAAAATTGAGTTCGCTTAAAAAATTACTTTGGCTATCTTGCAAATTAATGTGTTTTTCTACTGAAAATTAAAAAAAAAAAAAAAAAAGAAAGCAGAAAGAAGACCTTTAATTAAAATGAGTATCTCAATGTAAAAGTATGCACAATTTAAGAGAAGTAACCCAGGACCATGGAAAATGACATTTGTTCAACTCACTGCTAAGATATGCAAGAAGATTTGTGGGGATTGTAATTCAGAGACAGTAGGAGAATCCAGGCTAAAAGGAGGGTTGTTTTCGGTGAATAAAAGAGTCTAACAGTAAAGCAGAAACATATTTTGAAAGAGAAGCTGGAAGTATAGAGTGTAGAGTAATTCAGGGCAATTGTGGTTGAATTAACTCTGTGAAGAAGTGGCTGGAGGGGACTTCTGAATGAAAGCAGAGTAGGAGTGTTGGTTGATTGCAGGGGCAGAATCAGTGGGAAATGCAAAATGTGTCCTACAGTTGGAACTGTAAATTCTTTAATAACTTTAGGTACATATTTTTGCATGTTTTGTCTAGATTGTGATTTCCTAATTTTCTAAACCGTAATTTCCTAGGGTTTTTTTTCACTAAAGCTTTCTGAGCTATTGTTGGCACATGACAAAAGCCAAGATGTATGACACCCACTTCTTCATTTTTCATGAGAACCTGTATTCTATCATGGATTGCAATTAAGATGGTATGACAAGGATTTTATCTCAGAAGCCCAGGTTGGCATTTGCTCATTTCCTTTGTACTTTTCAAGAGCTTAAAAATTCCTTTATTGTTTGCCATTATTTTACAGTTCTGAAGTGAGATGGTGAATCCACAATGATTTGGCCTCTCCTTGTTCTGCTTTCAAGATCTCCCACGTTTTTCACTTTCCCCCTGTTTTTTAAGTAACATCACCAATCTTTTATTAATTTTGTTCAACTACAACTACTAACAATGCTGAGGTTGCTTCAGGGTAAATCCTTCAGGATTCACATGCAGTGTAGTGCACTTACATATAAGGCACTTACATTTTCTTTTTAGTGCCTTACGTACTTCAGGACAAATCCTTCAGGTCCAGCTGATTGAAAACATCTAATTTTTCTCAATATCCTTTAAGCTGTTCTTTTTGAACTCTTGTTTGAGTACTTACCTCATGATTGCTGATTTTGTCATAGCTTAGTAGCTTTCTCTCCCAAAGTTTGACAAAGAGATGAATTTCAGATCATATTACCTATTCAGAAGACGTAGTTTGTATTTGTTTTCTGTTTCTGTGTATCAGTGATATAGTTTGCCTCAGAAGAGCCCAAGTGCCAATATGAAAATTGCTGCTGAATATTGCCATTTTATTAGAGGACACGAAATGACTGCCCTCAAGTGGCAAAGTCGGAGTAATACCACTTGTGATATGTTCATATCTTTATCTACTCCAAACAAAATGTTATTAGTCAGAATCACAGAAACACAGAATCTTCTGAGTTGGAAGTTGTGAAGATCAAAGGATTTAAATTAAATTATTATTCAGGGTCGGTCAGCTAAGCTTCCCTTTCAAAGAGTGCTGAAGTGGCATGCAACTGTTAATGGGCAGGTTCTCTGTAAAAGCTGATGTTTCTCATTCAGGCAGGGTTTGTTACAGATTTTCTGTGCTATTTAGTTTCCTTTTATACAATTTATTGAGGCATTTAAAAACTGAAGGTGAATGAATTGATAAAGAACTCCAAAATTCCTCTAAGGCTGATTAATAAAGGAATATCAGTATGAAATAGGTCTTCTACTGTAAACATGTGATTTGGATTCTCCTACATACTGTTTGTCACTGGAAATTTACAGCAACATTAAAATCTTTTCAGTCAGATTTGTTTCTACATAGCAAAGGCTTTATGCTGTTGAAAAGAAAATAATATTCTAACTGTAGGTGAATCCCTGTTCTCAAAACCAGAGCACTTTGTCCAGGCAGATTCAAAACACTGGAAAGTAAGTAAACAAACAGTCATGGAGAAACTTATTAAGTGTATCCTTCTACGGCTTCTTCATCCCTTCATTTTGGACTTGCTGCAACTCACCATTAAGCTATGATGCACAGTTAATAGCAAAGAGGACAGAAAATTCAGGCAGGGCACATTGGGAGGCTGGGATTTACACCTGTGCTGAGAAGGCTGGGGAGAACAGCACTCGCGGTAATGATACACTGTGTCCTCAGGAGGCAAGATATAAATAATGCATGCTGATGGGCAACTTCACTTTTAATTGCCTTTCTTCTTGTTATTTGGAATGAAGTGTTTTGTTTACCTGTGTGTGGGAGTGAGGCTGGGAGGAAAAATCGTAAGTTTTTTATTGTCGGAACTTGTTTAGGATGAGGACTGTATGTGACTAAATATTCCTTATTTAGAGAAATTATGCATCTGAGTTAATATTAGGAATGTATAAGCAAAGTGCTTTGACCATTCCATTAAAGAATTTCTTCTAGTGAGAACATCTGAGCTACACTTTGACTAAATATATAATTCATTAAATACATTTTTATTTTCTGCCTATTTGAATGTCAAGCTACAAATGCAAAGAACATTTTCCAGTAATTGCAGTTTTTCCTTGTAACTCTACAACCCAGGGAGGCATGAATCTGCTATCACTGTCTTATTTTTCTTGGGCCCAAATGGTTCTGGGGCACAAATGGTTTTGTGCAGTAGGTCCTTTTTCTTTCTCCTTTTTCAACAATTATTTTCTCCACCAGACCTTCAGCCACATCTCAAACTTGAGCACCTGGCACTTTCTAGAGGCCTAAGCTGCCTGAAGTTATGTTGTGTGAGATGATGGAAGGGCACTTCCTATGGGGAGGGGAAGGGTGACTGTGTTTGCAAGTAATATCTTGAACGCATATCTGAGAAAGCCAATCCTGCACAGGGATTTGTCTACATACTGTCTATCCACAGTCAATTTGAGGTAGTTATTTAACTGATTAGAAGTCTGCTTCCAAGTAAATTAAGATGATAAAGGGAAGAGACTTATACCCAGGCAGAAAATATAAGGCAACTGATGGGTGATGAGTCACCTCTAGTTTCTTCTAGTTAGTGAATCAAAGGCAATACTTGGATATTCAATGCCTGAAAGACTGTGCCAGATTCATGTGAAATTAGACAGAAGCCGGAAAATGCAAAGTGCAGTCTTCTCAACTAAAAGGAAATTGATTTAGAATCACCTTTCATCGTTGTATTCAGGAAAATTGACCTACAGCTAATTTAAACTTTGTAAGATAATATTTTATGCCTCTTAGATAAGTCTACTTGAATGCTAAGGGTCTAGTTATAAATAGGCGTGAAGGACAAAAGGTGGAATTCATAATTGTTATAGACATCGAAAAATTACTCAAACAGCCCTTCATAATGAGTAACATTAATATTAATCACATCAATAATTAATATTAATAGCTGTATATTGATTTGGACTCTAAACCTTTGTATTCTCTCTGGAAACTGAAAAAAATCTTGTTAACTCTCTTTTCTACACCTTGCAAGTCATAAAATATTCGATTTATGACTTGGTTTGAAGTCAGAGCTAAGTGCTGTCCATTCTGGGTGTTGTTGAAGGTAGTTTTGGGGCAGAAATATACTGTGTGTGAATGAGACAGAAAAAATACATTTATCTTCCAATTTGAGTTGAAGGAAAAAACCAAATTTTTTTATTGTCTTCAGAACCTTAGAACGATTGACGTAGCCGTGGCTGAGATAGACTCATTTGCGTGGTCCTGCTGCAACAGTTCAGCACAATTTTTTGAGTGTTTGTGCATTTGTCCATGTATCATTATAAAAAAATTATGTTGCTGTAATGGTAAAGTGTAGGCTGTGTAGACCTGAGCACATTGCCTATAAAAGTTAGGATGATCTAGCCATAGAAGTAATGGTTCCCAATAAGCCTCTCTTCTACAGAGTCAAATTATAGAAAGAAACAGAAAGTCAAGATAAAGTGTACTAAATCTAACAGGCTTTCTCTAAATTGTCTAGAGACAATCAGTGTGTGTGAAATTTGATATATGTGAAAAATGAGATCTTTATAAAGAAGCTGGAGATGCATTTAAGTATCTGTATCATTTTCTCACAATACTATGTTCATAAACACACTGGGCCAAATCCATTTGCCCTTCTCTCGTGAGAATTTCAATTACATGCCATGAAACAATGTGCAAAAATAAACTGAACAATCTGGGGCCTAATATATCTTTCTACTGGCATCAAAAAGAAAACAAAAAAGCTTTTTAGCTTTTTTTTAAACTTGCATTTCCTGACTTTGGATAGCTTCATTTCTGAATGCTCATGCTGAATTAATTACAGCCTATTTCATGATGTGTCCTTGGAAAGAAAGACTATAAAATGTTAATAAGCTTCTAACATACCAGAGCAGGAAAGTACCTCTATACACATCACAATGCTGGCATCAGAATGCTGCATCCATTTTTGTCTTCTGCATGGGAAAAAGTATCCTCCAGTGAAAAATGAAGACCATAGCTGCAATATATATGATAGATTTTCCCGATCTGTCATTCCAAAATTCTGACAATCTTATTTTCTTCAACTCAGGAAAGCTGTCACTATCAATATATTATAAAAAACACCTTACTGGAAAATAAACTATGGCTACCTGTGTATTATTCAGTAATTCTGATAATGTGATGTATTAAAATGAGGCAGTAATCTCGAGTAATGGTACTTTTCTGAGACAATCTGAAGAATTCAAGAAATATTCAAATAAACTGGGGAAAAAATATTATGTACCAAAAGCTATGATAGAATTCCAAAGGAGTACATGGGTAGACATGAATGGCCTGCAACTGTTTTTTTCTGAAAAATAATTTTTTTTTGTAGTTTTGAAGATAAGATTTGCCTTTACTTTTCTGACATTGAAATGTCTAGGTATTGCTTTTCAGAGTGCTGTCCTGTGTTTTCTAACCCTGTTAAGACACAGGGTTCCCTAGAAGTTAAGTGGATCAAACTAGATCTTTTGAACCATTACTTTTTTTTTTAAATGAAAAGCTTATTTTTGACTCCTGTCTTTAGCTGTGTAGTAAAAAAGAACCTTCCACTAGACCAGGTTACTCAGAGCCCTATCCAACCTGGCTTTGAATATTCCCAGGGATGGGGCATCCACAACTTCTCTGGGCAGTCTGTTCCAGTGCCTTACCACCCACGCACTAAAGAATTTCTTCCAAATTTCTAAACCTATTCTCTTTCAGTGTAAAGCCATTCCCTCTTGTCATGTTGCTACATACCCTGGTAAAAAGTCCCTCTCCATCTTTCTTTTAGGCTCCCTTCAGGTACTGGAAGGCTGCACTTAGATCACCCTAAGTTTTCTCTTTTCAAAGCTGAACAAACCCTCACAAATTCTCTCAGCCTTTCCTCATAGAAGAGGTGCTCCATCCCTCCAGTCATTTTGATGGCCTTCCTCTGAACTCGATCCAGCAGGTGTTGATGTCCTTCCTGTGCTGGGGACCCCAAGGCCAGATGCAATATTCCAGAGTGGAGTAGAGGGGCAGGATCACCTCCCTCGACCTGTTGGCCACACTGCTTTTGATGTAGCCCAGGATACACTTGGCTTTCTGGGCTGCAAGTGCACATTGCTGGCTCCTATCCAGCCTCTTATCCACCAGCACCCCTAAGTCCTTCTCTGTAGAGCTGCTCTTGGTCTGTTCATCCCCCAGCCTCTACTGATACCAGGGGTTGCCCAAACCCAGCCTCGAGGGCTGCAGAAACATGGGGCAGCAGAGGATGAGGAGGCAGGTACCCACTTGAGTGAGCAGAAGTTGAGAAATTTGAAGATATTGACTCTTGCCTTTAAAGCAGAACTTCCAAACAGAGATCTTGTATATGAGTATGCTGAGTGTTAGTTACAAAACATTCCAGGGAAAAAACACTAAAATTAGCAACTTCTTTGAACATAGTTTAAAATGCTACCCTTCCCTAAAAAAACCCCTATGTGTTTCCTAGTACAATCCCTCAAATTAGGGTGTACTTCAGCTTAATAAATTTAATGAATACATTACTGCCTGTTAAAAATAAAGATTCTTTTCTTTCTTACTTTATGATAAAGAAATATGAAAATTTAGAAAATTGACAGTTAATTATTTGGTTTTGTATCTTTCTCTTTTACCAGTCCTGTGGCAATTTGGGAAGTGAAAACAGGCAAAACCAAAAAGGTTTCTGTTGAGAAACATCCCTCAAAGTTTTTACCATTCCATCCCAGATGCCAGTGTTACTTCTACAATGCAGAGTAAGCATCAGACATCTGTGATAGGATTGATAACAACTGATGCCCCTGAGCAAGGGCTCAGCTAACCCAGTCAGTCAGGAATTTGCAGAGAAGCAGTGCACAGGAGGGTCTTCCTGGGGGTATCAGTTAGGCATTCACACATTTGGCTTACAATCTCCTCCAGATTTCTTATTCAGGAAGGAATACTAGCTGGAAGCCTCACTCTCTTTATGACAGCTCAGGAAAATGGCGTTCAGTTTCTTTTTGTTAGTGAACACCTAAATAATTTGCATTAGAGGTGTGAGCCCTACAACATAAATCTCTTATACGTAGTGTGCTATATGTATGTCCATTATTCCTAGCCATATTTTTTGAACTCTTTAAGAAAGATTCACAGGTCTTCCAGGCTGGAAAGGACTGGTATGAGTTAGAGTCTTCACTCAGAGAGGAAGATGTTTCATCTATATCTTCATATATATATCTTCTGGAGAGGCACCTAAGATCCAACTGAGGCATCTGAAGGCATCTCAAAGGGCATTAGATACCTCTATCTGGCTCACTAGATGGTCTGCCAGGTTGCAAGGTCTTCTTAAATTTCAGCTCAAACCTTATGTATGGGAACTAATTCTGGACCGGAAGACTGAAATGTAGTTTTCTATAGGTAATTGTCTACATGACTCCTTGATATCTATGCTCTTGATAGAACCAACTAAGATTTAGGGCACCATTCTGTTGCTGAAATGTAGGTCCCATGTAGACCTTTTGATTCAGCTACAGGTTCCCTGTAGATTTGTGTTAAATTTGACAGCATCCTGCAGGTGTTTCAGGAATTCTATGGTGTCTCAAAAGCAACTTTATACCTATGTACAGGGCTCTGAATTGAGACATTTTGTCCATAGTGATGGAACCTGGAAAGTGACTGTCCCCAGAGTAGATACTTATCTTGCACATAGGCAATGACAGTGGCTGACCTTGTCTTTGTTTTGAACTGAATGTCCTTTCTTGTGATGTCTGTGAAAGGTAGTCTTTATACTGTCTCTTTACTGTCTGTGCTTTTAAAAATGGGCATGGGATTTGGAATAAGAATAGGGTAAATCTTGCTCTATCTCTTTTCACTTCTCTTCTTGCAGATGTTCTGGAGGCTTAGGAGATGGGAAAACATCAGCCACAGTGTCTGAATCAGCTCTAAAAAATTGGCAGGTGGTGCCCCTAATGCTGTGGGGTAGATGGAAATAACCCTACAAGCCACATTGCCAGTCTCTGAGTCTGCATGCTACCTTCATCATCTTCCTACTTCTCATCTTCACACTCATCCCAGAGATGCAGGTTCTATTGTCAAGTTCTACATGGTTTTTTGAAATGAAGTGACTCAAATCTTTGTTCCCCGAGAGACTACCCTACATACCAAGATATCCTGTTATCTGGGGGTGAAAGAATCCCTCTTCTTCTGTTGAACTTGAACCTATGGATCTATAATATGGTGATGGGAGCATCTGACATTGAGTGGAAGACCTGAATTCTGCTCTCTGCTCACCACTTTCTGAATTTGTTAAACAGGCCCCAGTTTCAATATGAAAACTGCCTTTCTCCCCCTTTCTTGTCTGCCCTTCATTCCTTCCTGCACAGTCCATCCTCCAGCCTCACTACACACCTCTACCTGGTGGGTGAGGTGTGCTCCTGGATAGTGGATCTTTACCTTTTGTGGATGAAGCTTGCTCAGGACTCTACTTCCCATTTTTGGGAACTTCTTGGATATGAAAGCTGAGAGCTGCACTTTCACTCTAGTTCCCTCATCCAAGAAGCCATGACTGCTGCTTCGCTTTGTACTCATCTTAGTGCTACCATTATGTATTAAAAGTTTTCTTTGAACTTCAGTTTGAGTTCCTTGGGATGCTTATACAGTAACATGTATTCTGGGCCCCACATAGCACTAATACATTTAATAGATGCTGAAGCTATGTAAGTTTGATTTGCAAGAACTGGAAAGAAATTAATATTAATGAATCCATATCTAATTCATATAATCCTCAATACCTTTATTCTTACCCCTCACGTTTTGTAATTTCTGAAAATCTTATATGTAGTGGTAAATACAAAGGAAAGAAGAAAAGTCAGTGTGAATTCCAATACTTTGGCAAAATACCTGTAATTAATTTGGAATAAAAATAGTGCTTCTCTCCTGTTGACTTTATGAATTCTTCAATTTCTAAAACATGTGTAAGATATGTGCTTATGAAGGCTCTTAATTTTAAAAACATTTGATACCAAAGACACTTGTGTGATTTTAGTGCATTTGGGTTCTCCGGCCTCATGGTGGCACAGTTGGTTAAGGAATCACTCGTTCCTGTAGTCACGAGTCATTCCCTGAGTTCTCAAGAGAGCTGGGAAGAAATCCTACTTGCTTCTTTCTCTGCAGAGAAAAGAACATTTTTCTGAGTCAGATACTTTTTTTTTTGTTTAGAGGAAGGCTGTGAAACGTTAGCTTTGAAAATAAAAGTACAATGCCAGCCTAAGAAATCAGCAGCAAACCCATCTGGTTTTGCGGTTTTCCTCAAGGATGTTGTTTGAAGATATCTCAGTGAATATATTAGTTAAAAACAGCTAATATTTGCACTGGTTCCTGGACCTGTATTTTGATCTATTGTTGCTTGTAGGATTTTGAAAACAATAGGTATGAAGGATAATTAATAAGCACCAAAGATGCTCTTTTAGATGCCTCGTGTTTCATAACAGATTGACTTTGGCAAAAGCTTGACTCTGTGTCGACTCTGGAAAAACACAGGTGAAAGCCTTGTTTTGTTACAGTCAACGCCAAAACCTTCACTGATTCTGTGTGATTAATGCATTAGATTAGAATTAGATTAATGCACAAGGTTAGAATCTTGTCTGTATGTTGCAAAATTTAATTCCTTGGTATTATTATCTCAAATTATCAAATAACAACTAAACTTCTTTTTTGAAATTGTTTTTTAAGGTACCAGAGTTTATATGAATTTTAAAAAGATTTCCATTGTTTTGTTTAACTGTGGATTTCACTGTTTGTGCAGATAAATGCTGACACAGTTACTCAAGTTTTCTTAATTCCTGACTTATATAAATTCCTGGCTATAATAATGGAAGTTTTCCTGGGATGAATATTGTTGAGGTCCTAATCTTGAGAATGAAGACAGGTCAGCTGCTCCTCACTGACATTGTGAGGGACAAACTATCCTTTAAAAAAGATTATTTTCTAGTATTAAAAACCAAACCAACCAAACAAAAAAACCCCACCAAGTGAGTAATGTTATGTCAGACCAGGCCTTCAACTAAAAAGAAATGAGATTTTTTTTTTAATTTTATTTTCATCTGCATTAATTTTCTAGTGATCTTGTACCATGCATCTATACAAACTCCAGGAGAAAGAAAGAAATACAGACACCTGGCAGAGAAGAACCAAGGATTGTTCTTTTTGATGGGCAGCTCTAAATTATCTTAAACAGCCCAAATTGATCTCCCAGAGTTTCATAGACTCTTCTTCTTCTTCACTTTTTTATAAGTCACTTACTTAAAAGATTTTTGCTTGGTTGCTGCCAGACAGACAGTATTGAGACCGGTAACAAGAAAAGCTGGTATGCTTCCATCCCCAAGGAGAGAAGGAGTTAGCAGAAGAGGAGAGGAGGAAGGACGTTTTGTTGAAAAGACCTTAATTTTCAAAAGAGGGAAGCAACCTGATGTTTTTGTAGTGGATAGGAAAGCTGAGATTTGGATTGAGAGTGCCTCAGGGATTTGTTTTTCAGTAGTTTCACAAAAATAATTTTCTTATTTCTCTGCATCATAATGCACATGTAAACTGTTTTTTTGATTCTCTTTGTTCAGACTCCATATGTGCATATGAAGGTAAATGCATAAAAATACAAAGTTCTGAGAAAAATCCTTTTCTTTACATGTCATTCATGACAGTGCATATAGACTTGGAGTTTTTTCACAAAGATATATTTTTCTCAGATCAGTACATTTTTCTTTTCAATGCAAATAACTGACAAACTGCTTTTTGTTTATCCTTTCCTTTACTATTGCACAGGGAGGAGTCTTTATTTTCCACTGGAAATCTATATTACAAGAAGAATACATTTAACAGCGGAATGGCTTCATGCTCAGCTGTGCCCCATTGTTACATGTCATGCTACTTCTCCTGCTTAGGGGACCACATTCTGCTGTTCCACGGGACATCCACCTCCTTCAGGTTAAGTGCACTGAGACATGTGGAAAGATCCTCAATAACTTGAGCAGCCTCACGACTAGGCTGTCCCAGTACCTGCTAGACACTGAACAAGGCCAAGAACATCGAATTGTGCTGAAGTGTCTGGAGAAGGGCTTTGACAGTGTGAAGTAAATAAACTATGTGGGTCAAACGGAGTATCGAACTGCTTGTGTTCCCTGAGCTCAATACACCCTGGCACTGAGAGAGAAAGCAAGAGGCTTTTGTTTTAATAAGAAGAATAGGTAGTTATGTACTGAGAAAGACAAGGCTCACATAAAGAAAGGGCAGAGTTAAGGTTATGTGGTACATTTGTTGTGAGTGCTTCCTTTTGCAAGCTTAATGCTTTTTAAATTTCTCTTCCATTTTAAAGCTTTGTAAAGGCCTTCTTTGTCATGTTATCAAAAGCTATTGTGACCTCATTTAAAATAGACTGAACATCTTGGGTAGTTATCTTACAGCATCTTGACTTGTGAAAGGGGATGAGCTTTATAAACAAAAGGGTAAATTATTAATGCTGTGTCATATGAATCTGGACACTGGTGTTTGAGTAGGACACTGTCATAACAATAAAACTTCATCAAAATCAGAAGATCTAGGGATCACAGTAGCTATGTTTTCAAGCTCCATTTCTGAGCAGGAGAAAAGTGTACTATTTCTTCTGTTAAATACTAAGTTGTTGGTCTGTGGATATTTTTTCAGGCATTTGCTGAATCTAGAAGAACCACCTTTTGTAGTATAAATAAAATCAGAAAGTTGTAGAACTGAAAAGTGATGAGTGTCTTAATAACTTAGCATTTCATGGCAATCTGTAATTAAGATTTCCACTGGAAATTATGGGAAAGAAACCTTATTCCCATAGAATGCTAGGAAGTATTCATTAAGATTATTTACAAGGAAGAGATACTGAGTTTCAGTGAGATAAACTCAAAAACAAAAGCAAATTTTTATTCCAGGAAAAAATACCACTAAATGTGGACGTACAAGGACCATCATCCAATATAGCATTTGGGAATTACTTGTTTATTCCTTTCTGATTCTAGATGGAAAAAAAAAAAAAAGAAGTAGCCTGATCTCATTTTGTTTTAAAATGAGTATTTTTATATAAAGCAGATATTCTATTCCATTAAATCCCTAGGCATTGTGCACAAATGACAGAAAAGGTGTGGCTATTGGTCCATTTTCAGGCAAAGCTTGTACTGGCTGATATTCACTCAACTAATATAAAACCTCTAAAAAAAGGATACAGAATGTAAAATGTTTAATCAAAACATACATAGAATGCCCTTCCTAATGCTCACAACTGTCATTACATCTCAGTTATCTGGATTTTCAGACAAGAAGAAACCATCTGAAAGAAACATATTTCAGCACCAGAAACTGAAGGGAAACAAAAACTAAATAATAATGATAATGGTAATAATAATAATAACAACAGCAATTGCAATAATAATAAACTCTGAGTTTTGGAAAAAAAGCATATTTCAATCTATTCAATTTCAGTTTTATTTTCATGTCATCCCTTTAACTAAATTAATTTCTACATGCTGTTGCAAAGAAATAATGTCACTGGAATCCAGGCAGTCCTTCCTTATCAGTCAACAGCTGTCCCCAGATGCAGCATTTTAATTTTGAAAGGAATATAAGAGCAATACATTTTCACTGACAACCATGCAGCAAACAACCCTCATTCTATAATAACTTGTCTACGGTGTTTCTATTCATAGTGGCTTTCTGCCTATTTCATGTAACTGAATTTTATATTCACCTCTTTTACATTGTTTAAAGAGAAGGTTGTCCGTTTCTGTTTATAATTTAAAAGCTCATTATTTTTGCTGGCTCCTTTTCTCTTCAGTACTGCTTCTTGTTTGATGTGTTCCTGTTGTCCTACCAGCAGGAATTCCATTGTAACCAGACTGCTGTGCTCAGTGTTCCTGCTGTTTTCCATTTTAATTGCTATTATTATGTTTGCCCCTCTAGTTGAAGACTTGGTAAATAAAGTAGTTACTGTACACCTAAATCTTTGCAAATATATAAACTGCAATAAAAACTCTGCTTATAAAGTCACAGATTCGTAAGATCTCTTCAGAGCAAACTGTGGGTCCTTTAAAACTGAGAATAATAAGACATATTCCATTTGTTCGTAAGAACTTACATCTATTTTAACGAAATACTACAGATCAATTAAAGTTATAGGAGTGTTTTCTAAAGGAAGTTATCATGAATATTAAGAGGGATATTTTAACTGTCATTACTTGTCATTCATGCAGTGATATAAATACATTGGCGGTTCTGACCCTTTGTATATCAAACTCTCCGGAAGCCATGTCATTAGGAAAGATAGTACTGCTAGCTATGTCTTGACAGTGTACTGTAAGGAATTTCAGTTAAATAAATTCCAATTTTGTAAGATATCATCTCCAATGTTTCTTTATATTAGAATGTACTTGGAAGAGAAAGACATTTTGCATAGTTCTAACTGAATTTAGTTCTATTTGGCTGGGCCTGAAATAGAGAATATTATTCAAAACTAGAACCCTCAACCCCTATATTATATCTTTAAAGCTAGAGAAAGGATGAGGGGTGAGCCAGAACTGTCACTGCAAAAGCCAGCTGGGAATTTGCCCAAACATTGGGTCATGATTTGACTCAACCCAGTATAGATTGGTACCAGACATGAAAATTGGGTCAAAATCCAATTTTTCTCCGAGGGCCTGATGTGTTTTCAGTCAAACTTTCCTATTTATATTACAGTCACTTGTCTGAGTTTAATGGTGAAATCCATATCAAGCATAACACTAGGAATACAGGCTCTTGGATTATTCATGTCTATGGAATTTGGGAATTCCAGCTGTCGTGTCACCATGACACCACTGGAAAACCAATGTACCTGATTGATTTTGTGTAATTAATCTGATCATGGATTTCATGTTTCAAAGCATTCAGGATTTGGAGGAAAGAGAGTATGCCAGACAGAGAGAGGATTCCTTAAAAATGCAGCTGTCTTATTCTAGAGTACGAGCCAGGGCTGCAAAAACGGTCTGAGAATCAGGGACTGATTAATCCATTTCTTTACTGGGTACTGATTCTGTGCTGTGCTGAAGCAACCTTAAGACTGCAGTTAAGGTTTTCATGAAGATGTTCAGTTTCACAGCATAGGGATTTATTTCACATTCCAAATAGTTTGAGAATACTGTATACATGGATTATTATTTTGAAAGTACTCAAATTTCTGTGGTTAACTTTTTTCCCCTTCTGTTTACAGCCTGTGCAAGCAATGACAGATATTTGTGAACCATTTTACTGAAAACATCATGAGAAATTTGAGGCCCCAAGTGCTCAACTAATCAGATACTGCCTCCAGTGTTCCCCGTAATTAAATACACTAGAATGATGCAGTCCTGCAATGCTGGTTTTATTTTTAAAACACTTTATCTCATCACATTGTAAGCCTCCTTTTCTCGTACTTTTCTCTTTGCACAATTGTATGTGCAGAAAGCATGAACACAGAGACATCTGATTCAAGCAAACAGAGATGCAGGCACTGAGTTTAAACATTATATTAAGCTGCCCAGTGGAAAAGGACCTGGGAGCGCTGGTCAGTAGGTGGCTGAACATGAGCCAGGAGTATGCCTAGGTGCCCAAGGGTGTCCCGGTCTGGATCAGAAATAGTGTGGCCAGCAGGACCAGGGCAGTGATTTTCCTCGTGTATTCAGCACTTGTGGGGCCATAACTCAAATACTGTGTTCCGTTTGGGGCCCCTCACTACAAGAAGGACATTGAGGTGCTGGAGTGTGTCCAGAGAAGAGCAATGAAACTGAGGAAGGGTGAAGAGAAAAAGTTATGTGAGAAAAAGCTGATGGAGCTGGGGTTGTTTATTCTGGAGAAAAGGAGGCTCACAGGGTGACCTCATTGCTGTCTACAACTACCTGAAAGGAGGATCTAGGGAGCTGTGGATTGGTCCAGTCTCCTGAGTGACAGGATAAAAGGAAATGACCTCCAGTTGTGCCAGAGAGGTTTAGACTGGATATTAGGAAAAAATTCTTCACTGAAATGATGGTCAGGCATTGGAACAGTATGCCTAGGGGATTGGCTGAGTCTTCATCCCTGGAGGTGTTTGAAGGACATGCAGATGTGGCATTTAGGGATATAGTTTAGTGGTAGACTTGGCAGTGCCAGGCTAATGGTTAGGCTATGTGAATTTTTTGATTCTATATGCATAGATACGGCCAATTAGTAATTTGTATGAGTGGTTCCTCCATTTATTTAGAAATTTGCAGTGATCCTATGTGCAGATAAACACATTTAACAGACAATGAATACTACAGATGGTTTGCAACCGATATGGAGGTTTACCAGTTGGCCAGCATTGCTTTGGTCCATGCTTTGCTTAGTATTTATATTATTTTACCAGATCAATATATGGAAATGGCTGTGTATGGGTGAATAATATCATCAGTGAAAATGTAGGTAGTTCCTGAGTGACCAACCATCTTAAGTTCAATTTTTTTCAGGATAGGTGATCCCTTTATGGTACAATATGTAGAGTTGTAGTGACAAGAAAGAACACTCTTCTTCAAATTAGAAAGTGTAAAAGTTTTCTATTTTGTAATTCACTGGGGAGCTGTGAAATTCAGAAAGAGTTACCTATTTAGTTTATAATAATTTTCCTCTTGCAATATATCACCCAGTGTTTATTCTTTTTCTAAATTTTTTTTTTTTTTTGCTTCTTCTGATTAGGAGGTTGAACTGGAGGATTAATGACCATCAAATCAAAGAAGTAAATTCAACCTGTATTAGGCCTAATTGTGCTCCGATTGCAGGACCTCTCTAATAGACCTGGATGCTTCCCAGGAAAATATAAGTGTCTTCCTGCATGTTTAAGGAACCATTATCTCAGGGAGTCAAGTAATATTTCTGAAACGTAATTCCAGTAGGAAAAGGAGAACCTAATGTGAAAAAGATTTTTGCACATGTAACTGAATAAAATTTCAGCAAATGGGTATTTCTTGGATACTGAGTTGCAAAGAGCCTGGATAAATTAGTAATAACTCAGAATCATGCTAGATGCATAGCAACTGTAGGGAAGATCCTTTGTTTCACATTCTGCAAGAGAAGAGATGTACTCTTGTACTGAGAGACAAATCACGTTTGCTAGCTATAGGTACATATGTGTAGACAATTATGTCTTAGTTCTGCTTCAGTATTCTATGCAGTTTGTTTTGGTAGCTTGTTTCTTTTTGTCATTTTGGGGACAGTGAGGAGGAGGGTTGGGAGGGGATAGCACACTCTGAGAGCATCTCCAAATATCTGCATGGTGTCGAGTTTAGTTTTCAGCCACAGAGAAATAAAAATGTTCATTGCAAGCTGTAATCTGACTGTGTGGAGCTAAACGATCTTTAAAACAGAATAGACTCACAGACCTTAAATAATTCCTTTTCTTCTTTGTCAGCATCCACACAATGAACTTAATACGAGTAATGACATTAGATATGTACAGCATGCTCTGAGTACAGTCACATGCTATAACCATGTCATGCTTGTGTTCATTTATATTGTTTTAACAAAGGCCATTGCCCCTCTATTCATTTTATACCTGGCTGCATATTCTCACTTAGTCAAAGGGAGCTTGAGGCCTGAATCATTTATAAAACATGTATTCATGCTTTTGGTCAGTTACTTTAGATTTCACCAGCTGCCTATAGTAGCCTGCGATGTATAGCAGTTCAGGAGTTTGTGGTGAATTTATTATACTTGACAATATTCCCAAGCATATTTGGTAGAATGGTCTGAATATTAATGCATCTCCTGAGTCAGTACAATCCCTCACTGTTCTGTTGTTACTGCTTTCTTTGAAATTCAGTCAACAGCCTGCAATACCAAAACAACAAAAATATGTGCACTTATCTTCAGGCCATTAAAATCCTACAGCTGTGTTTACCTTCTTTTTTTGTGCAAGGAATGAGTAAAAAGCTTTCAATCAAATGCATGTAAAAAAGAGGAAGGACGGGGGAACTCCCTAAAAGGGATTAGAAGCTGCTGCCTTCCTGGCACTTGCTGCAGAACAGAAACATCCTGTATAATGTTAGCTGCTCTTTTCATTCCTATTGAAGCAGTGACAGAGTTTCTAGCACCCCCTGCTTAACGGGTAAGGGGCCCATGGGTACAATTCTGCAATCTAATAATTCCAGGTAATTTGCCGTATGGATGGTTGGGTTAAGGCAAAGTGGTCCAGAGACCTGAATTCATTTCAACCCCAACTTATCGTCACAACTCAAATGAGATTCATGTTTTAATCTTTAACTTTCGTCCATATATATTAATGACTCTTCTCTCCCACCTCCCACACCATATGAAAGGAAAATGATATACATTTGTTGTTTTAATTTCATTTTAGTTGATGAAAGGAGACAGGGAATCTAATGTATGTATGAGAAGGGAGAGAGATAGCTCTCTGGACTGATCAGCTCTTTGAGTTAATACCTATAAAATCTTACAAAAGCAAGTGCTTCTCATACGTGTATTTTTTAAGAGCTATGACTGTCATTCTTCCAGAAACCTTACATGTTCCTTTCAGAACAGGAAGTATTTTGATCTAGACATGGATATTTTTATTACCTTGCCTTTATGCAAAGAAAAGCAAATTGATTCAAACACATATTTTGAAAACTGAAACAAGTTATATCCCCCCACCTTTCTTACTAGAGTAATCCCCTATGGTAAAATTTTATTTATAAAAAATTATTCAGTCTTTCCACTTCTCTCTAATTTCCCCCGAAAACAATAGAAAGACCTAACTTTTCACAGAGCAATTTTTGGAAGGTAAAAAAGGTCACCCATTTCTCTTTCCATTTTCAAATCCCAAGAGGAGATTTTCAAGGATACTAAGGGCTGTTAAGCACCCAATTCCCACTGAGCATCAGAGAGAATTGGACGACTGGCTGCCCTTTGTGTCTTTGATTTATTTCCCTCTTTGGTCTTTACTAACAACAATTTTTTCTCATTTGGAACACACTGATTGAAAACATCCAAGGTCAAATTCATTTTGCGGAATTCTACTGAAGTCAACAAAGACACACACCAAGATGGAGTTGAGTCCATAGCTGTAGTTTTAGCCACTCATTAGTACCAAATCTTTGGGTTTTTATCTCCATTGGAGCCACTTGGGGAAGAGGGGAAAAGACAACTTAATAAATGCTTAAAACCAAAGGGGCATGAAAAATAAATTGAAATTTTTTTGCTAATTTTATTTTAAAAAATCTGATCATGAAAGGCATTTTGCTTTTTGCAGGTTTATGTTCTTGTCAAATGTTTCTGAAAGCTTTACAAGAAAAAAGATTGGCTTCTTAACTAATTTCTTTTTCTTTTTTTTAATCCCTTTTTCTATGTAACTTCTGGTTGGCTGTTAAGAGTGGAATTCATCTCACATCGCTTTACAAGTCTGCAGTCTAGCTGTCTACATTTGAACTACTTTTCCTAGGCTTCATTTACAGTCTTAAGGAAGACAAAGGCACTGCAGGGCATAATTAATCTGACCTATCCTAAATAAGACGTGAGGAATAACACCCTATGTGTACTTGTTTTTCTCCACTAGCAAGAAGGGTAATCCAGCTGACTAGATCAGATTTGCACTGTAGGAGTCTACATTTGATCAGATGAATCCTCTCCTGCTGTCATTCCTTCTTCCTTCCAAGGCTAACCTTGTTCAGTCTGGTGTGATTGCAGTTTGTTTGTAAGATAAATTGCATTTGTGAATCTTCACATGTTCCACTCTTTCTGATGTTTGTGCATTAAAAAAGACAAATTCCAAATTTATGAATATGATGGAACTGATGATGTAAAATTTGATGCATCTGTCTGACTAACGTTATACTGGCCTCTGTCACAATATTATATGAGTACTTTAGCCATCCCTATTCATTTGTATACTTCATTAAAAATCATTGCATATTGTTCAAGTGTAGTAGCACTGTTCTGATGTGATATAGAATTATCTAGGTCATACCAAAATACATTTTCATTCCTGTCAAGAATATATGAAGAGCTAAATGAAAGTATTATGGTTCAGGAACTTGTAGCATTTGTCATGGTGATGAGTATATGTTCCAAGGGACTGGAGACTGGTGGTTCACATCAAACACCTGAGATCTCCTTGAACAACTACTTCAGAAATGCTGTTACCTGGGATTTGTTACTTCCAGGAGCAGAGTTTCCAAGTTTCCCAGGGAGGTTACTGAAAGTGCTGTTCAGCATTAGTAGCCACTCCAGATGAAATTCTGTATGTTCTGACAGTGTACCAGAAAGAAATCACACTGCAGATGATATTACCATTTTAGTTTAATTCTCCATGATCTGTTGTTGCTGTGGTACCTTAATGATTAAAGTGTTTTCATACTTAATCCTTGCCTCAGTATTTTAAAATACAGTTTTGTTCAGCCATTCTTCTGTGCTCATAACAGTAAGTGCAGGCAGGTTAGGGAAATAGGTTTGTTTGGAGCTCAGACACAACCAGATACAGTTTAGAAAGATTAACTTTAATTGATACTTAATTGACACATGCTAAATATGTTACCCACTTTCGTGTCCCCAGGGCTTATTTTTTTATTTATTTTAAGCATAGGTGAACAGCTAACATAGAGATTGACTGTATGGACACATAATATTTATTTGGAGTCTATATGAAGTACAAGACAGCTATCTTGTACGTAATCTTATAGTGCCAGGCCTTTTAGTATCCTTAAGGTAGCCCTAAAATCTGTATTATTTTTCCATTGAACTTCTGATTAGGTGTTGTTCTAGCATCAGGACGGTTTGTGAAGTTGATTCTTTCAGACACTGTGTTGACTGTGTTTTTCAGACCATATCTCTGGTTTCTCAAAACAAGTTTTAATTCCCTACTGTCCTCCCTGTGTTGTTATCTGAAAATATAATTATCTGCACATTCAATAAGTATACTCTTTATTCTCTTATCCAGTTCAATGGATACCAGATCTGGAGCAGGCTCCCATGAATACTCACACAGTACGTTCTTCTATTTTGACAGTGAACCATTGATAACTAGTTTGAGTACAGTTACACTATGGAGTACTAAGGAATACATTGAAAATGAGACAAATTAATTAGAAACAATTACTGATTAATATTTTTGCAGCTCCTGTTGCAAGTTAGTTTCTTGTCTTCATTCTTAGTGCCTTTTTTTTCCTTTTTTGTTAAAAAAACCCCAAACCCCAAAACCTCTCCTAATAAACAAAAGAACCAAACTACTTGCTCTGTGAAAGGAGGCATTATTAAGAGAGGAATCACTGTTATGATATGTGATATTTCCGCTGTTTAAGGCTATTTTCCACCTTTAGGGAAGTTAACTTATATACTTATCAGCAGAACTTAACATTTTGAGGAAACGCATATTCCTTACTAAAGATATAAAGCAAAGAATTTGTAGAAATTCTGAATTAATAATGGAGTGGTATATAATGAAGATTCTGATGATATCGATAGACCTCTTCTCTTCATGGAAAAACAGTGTTGCTGACAGTATCTCTGGGATACGCCGCTGACCAAGCATAAGACATGGAGTTTATGATCTTCTTTGGTTTGCATTGTGAGTTCTGTTTTTTAACTTAAATTCTGGTTCAGTTTATGTTTACATGAGGATTATCATGCTCATTTATACACAGAAACAAGCACTCCCCCCCCCCCAGCAGACCCAAATTCTGCCTTTTATTAATTATATAGTGCATAAACTCCCATTTTAATCTTTGTTGGGTTACACAATTGTAAAATTGAAGCTGAAATTTACATTTCAGTCTATAAATAAATATCTTAGTCTACAAATAAATAAGATATAAAGCAAGACCTATGAAAAACTGTCAGATGGAGCTGAGCAAAGAATCCTGTCTCTTCTATTGCTTATAGAAACCAGAGTGCAGATGTTCAGCCCTGACTGCTTATTTGCAATGTTACTGTTCAGGTCATGGGTGACCATCTGTTTCCTTTCACTTTACAACACAGCACTTGCCCTCCATGAATCTTTCTGAGTTTCCTTCTGATATGATAGCAAAAGAGGAATGAAAGAAACACTTATTTGGACAAGAAGCAGAGAAGCTTGAATGAATAATATTATTGCAGTAAAACAGTGTGATTTTTCTCTTTAGTTTCCAAGCATCCCTAACAGTGCCATTAACTACTCCTCAAACAAGAAGACACAGATACACATCCCTATAGTTAGTTGACTTTAGCCCTTGTTTCTTGCGATTGACTAGATTGGTCACCTTCGGAAAATGATAAACAAAGCAGTAAGTACCTAAATTAGCTGCCATGGTACGAATATCCCTCTAAAGATCTGGACTAATGCTTAGAGGGAGAAAATGTTTGTCTAAACTTTGCAACAGTAAAACATTAGCTCTTTCAGAAAGCTGAACTGGCATTCGGTATAGTTTCATGAATCAGAGGTCTTTTCTGTAACACAGATGGGCATTTTTTAGATTAATTCTAACCCTATATTATGAATAGTTCTTTTTATGAGTGGGCTTGGGTTTATTTCTACAGGGAAATAGTATCTTTTCTTTTTTGAACAAGATACTTCTAAGCATAAGGGGAGAGAACAATGAGACAATGTTGAAAAGAAAAAACAAAATGCAAAGTTAACCACAAATTTCCATAATGAGGAAACAAACCACAATGTACTCTGAGATGGTGCCAGCCAGTCCCTCACTGGTTTTTAATATAAAATAGAGGGTAAAATAAGAAAAGTTAAGGGACTTCCAAATGATTTACATGTCTTATTGATTATCCCTATCCTGTCAAATATGTGTATGCAATAGTGTCGCTTGCAAAAGCACTCGCTTGAATAGAATGACAGCAAAATGATGTCCAGTACATAAATTGTGCAGGTACGTTAACACTTATGCCAGTATTCTGATTTTCAGGAGCTTGCTTAAAACCCAAACACAGCAACTAACTGGAAAGATGGGTTCTACTTTTTGTATTTTCAGTAATCATACTGCAAAATGTTAGGTTTATAGCACAACCACCGTGCTTAAAAGCTTGGTATTTTTAATGTTTTGAGTCAGATTTATATCAGTTGAACTACTTTAATCCTTACTATGCGCATGTGAGAAGAATTTAACTTATTCTTTCCAACAAATACTTGTTCTAATTAAAATGCCTCGTATATGAAATATGCAATCTAAGCACACAAATGAAAACTCTCAGAGGTCTTCTGGCTCAGGCACAGTCTGTCTTGGGTTATTATTTGACTACACCCACTGTCAACTGAGTAAATGCAGTCAGATTTGAAACCATTTCATTCCAAATCAAGTCTTACCATTTATAAGTCTTACCATTTTTATGCCAACTCTAGAATTTACAGACTTAAAGTTAGGTCTTTGAGTTGATTTTGCTATTCTAAACAACCAGTAGATCTAGGCAAATGTCAAACTGGACCCTATGTAACAGTTAATTTGGACTTGATATACATAAACAAGGATTTCTACTGTATATTGTCACAAGAAAGGCATCCAGCAGGGGATTCTGCATTTCTACACCCAGACTTTGACTACTACACACAACGTGTCTTTTAAATAAATAAATAATGGAGAAGAATCAACTTCATTTAATGGAAAATTATTTTAACTCAAATAATCAATGGATACACAGAAAATGTACTTTTCAGCTGAGATTTAACACTTGTGAGATCCTAAATCAACTCCAAAATGTTGATAAACATTGAATCACAACAGGAATGGCTGTTGATCAGTATTTGTGTTGGAAAAACTAATCTGAAAGAAGCTGATATTTGGTGGAGATTTTCCCAAACTCTTTATGTATAGCCCTGAATGTCACTGACTGTACTTTATTTTTGAGTTTTCTTACCTAGAAACTTTCTTCTTATTTGCAGAAATCTGTAGAAAACATGCTATCTCCTAATTAACTAGCACCTCAAATAGAAAGATGGTCTTGAACTGAGCTTCATTCATAGTATTTCCATGTCATATTTGCTTTCACTGAGCCAAGAAACCAATATTAGTATTACACAGCTGGGCACTGAATCACCTTTGAACTGTAATGTTAAGTGCTGCAAAGAACAGAAAACTTTCTGTATTTTTCCAACCCATATGTACAAACTTAGAGCTGGGGAGGAGGGTCTCAGCACCTTGCAAAATAGGGTACTGAATTTTCTTAAGTCAGTACATTACCTACAGATTTATGTCACTATGAATAAGTTAAGTGAGTTATTACTCAAAACACTGAAACAGAAAGTTGATGCATATGTGGAAAAGAAGTAATTAATTTAATTTCAGAACATTTGATATAGAACATTTGCATTTGACTGGAAGTTTTATAAAAATGAAAAAAAAACACCTATTACTTCTCATGCAAAATTATTCAACAGTCCAATAGTTCTAATGCTCAGGGTGCTTTTTCTCTTAATTTTCCTTATTCTTTATTTTATTCTATTAATCTTCATTGCACAGATACTGTTTTAAATAATCCTTATATCCCATTGATATTAATGCTACTACATTTTTAGCTCTCTAGCCTACTGTCCAGAAACATCACATTATATCCCCCTTTTGCAATAGAAGAGACAAATAGTCAAAAGATAATAGTGCAGTTTAGGCTGCATATACAACTTTTTGTTATCCACAGTGTAGGTAGGACAAAGCACATGATCACATATATTTTTACTAGATGTACAGTCAGACCATCAGGGCCCATTTAAACACACGATCTGGACACTTTTCAGCTAAAATTGAGAGCTTAAATTTAGGAAAATCCTATTCCTATGTCCTGGGGTGTATGAGATACCCTAGATATACACATTGTTAGGCAGCAGCATATGTCTGACCCTGGAGATGAACAGCTAATTAGAATCACTGAGATCATATCTGACTGCATGTGTGCAGGGGGAAGTTGATGCTTCTGGCTGCATTTGCATGATAGCCTAATAATTCAGCTGTTTGCCAAAGGACCTCTTTGATCTAGCTCCTCACTGTAAGAGGATTTTCACATCCAGCTTTTGTGTTCTAGGAGGGCATCTGTACTGACAGTCCCTGGAGTGATTTGACCATGACTTAGCTTCTCTTCCTATTATCACTGAGATACATTACAGCCAGAAAGGGAAAGCTGATCAGACCAGATAGTAGGAGTCTTGCCCTGTAAATAGTTGTTTGGGCATTTGGCCAGAAAGGGTCATATGGGTTCAAGTCCTGCACAGTTTCCTTTTTCTCATTTTTGTCAAAGGCCAAATGCTTAAACTACCCTGGGAGCAAACTGGTGTCTAAAACCAGGAAATTATGTCAGGTCCTCGGAACCTGGAAATCTGAACAGTCACGATGAAACAGGTGTTTAAATGCAGGCAAGACATTTTAGGCACACAAAAGCTCTCTGGTAGAGTGGGATCATGCATCTTTAAGTTCCTCATATTGTCTGCCTTGAATCCCAGTCTACAGACCTAATTTTTTCTCCAGACAATGTAGGACAAAGTTGGATCTCTGACTCAGCTTTATGAATTCCATTTTTTGAATATGCTGAGTGCATGACTTTTAAGCACTGCAGCACTGAACATTATTATGTCAAAAGCCTTTTGTTGAGTGATTACCATGGTGAAAAACACTCTAAAATTATGTTTCCAGAGTGATAGAAAAGTATTTTTATTACTTGGCTTAGTGCATGGCTCCCAGTCTCTCATTTCCTGCTCATTATTTACACCTTTTACATGTGCTACAGTTTGAGATAGCAGACAGTTTCTCAGGCTATAGTCACTACTGTCCAGGTTATTCATACCCATCTCGTGTCCTGTCTTCTATTTTTTTTTCAATTTCCTTCTTCTATAACTTCTAGTTCATTCCAGTATCTATTTTGTTGTTGTCGTTGTTGTTCTCCTTTGCCCTGCTTCTTCCCTTACTGCTTTTATCTTACTATTTCCTGTTATAAACTTGTAAGCCAGTCTACTTGCTCAGTCAGTGTAAGTCTTTTACCACTCTAACCCTGACTCAAAATTCCTCCTAGTTTCCCACTTCCATAAGCATCTAGCCTCAAGTAGCAACCCACTCTTTCACACTCCAGAATGTTTTCTGATCTACTGTAGCCACTTCTCCTTTTGTCTTCCCCATGTCTTTGATTGACTCTTTTACACTGAGAGGACAGAGGTTTTTTCCTCTAAATGGCCAAGAAGGGAAAAAACTGATTCTGGACTGATTCCTGACAGTGAACACGGATACCAGAACAATGAACTGGCATGGCCTGCAAGTGGCTACAGGCTGTCTGCATTCACAGTTTCATCCCTGGCAGAAGTGTGTTCAAGTAGAGGAAGTTTTGAGGGAATTTATCAAAATCAAAACAATGTGAATCTAATACATGTGAAATGCAAGCTTTTCAGTGCATTTTGAGGTTAGGAGTCAAGTCTCCAAAAGAGACTTGACAATGGCTTAATGATAAGATCCTTTGTCTCTTCTTTAATCTTCTTCCAGTGTTGGCAACAGTTGGCTTATGGACATCCTGTACCAAGAACATCCTATTTTATGATGGTTGGCTACAACTCATGAGAACAATTCAGCACATCTCTTCCGCTCTTCTGGTGTACATTCACCCATTACCAAAATGCAAGTGTTCCCTTCTACATCATAGGCAATACATGTACAACATCTGATGATGAGACCTGATGTGTGACCCTCCTCCCTCCTGTCTCTCTGACGTTTCAAAATGTGTTATGGTCACACAATAAAAAACCCCAGATCTTTCTTTTTGTTTGAGTAACATCATGTGGGAACAAAGGGGTTTGGCATATGAAGGCTTTTGAGTGTTTCCATAAAAGTCTATCTGCCTCCCCTCCACTTCCAAAAGGATCGATATGGCTGCTGTACCTACTGCTGATGATTCCCCTGAGAATGATTCCCCTCACCTTATAATCAGAAAAGGCTGGTATCCTGTGCTCCTCTAAAAGATACCGTGTTGAATCTTACCTCTGAAATTAGGTCCAAATGATTGGAATTTCTCCAAGTTATAAATTGTCTGAATACAAAGACTTACACCAAGAAAGTAGCTTTAGTAATGCATAGATCCTAACTACAGTTTTGCTTTTTGGCCTGCTATTAAGTGACTTTCTCTAAACCCAATATAAACAGCAAATGGAGTCCATGATTTTCTAAGTAAGAATATGAATACTATGAATATGCATACAAAATTTGTGATTTTCTATTGTCAGAGCATAATGCACAGTCTTATTTAACTGCTCATTGAAAAATTCTGCTGGAATATGTGTGTACATTTGAATACTTGATTAATGCAAGATTGGTATTCCAGTGAAGTCACTTTCTGTCTTGATTCCATGAGCATGGCAATTGGAGGAGAGCTTCTGACTGGCAAAATAGTTTACTTTTCTCTTGCCCAGTGTTGTCTGACAGATCTCTGGGAACATTTTAAAGACTTGGAGAGATGAATCAACTCTCCAGTTTGCTCTGTGAGTCTGGAGTCCGGTCAGGGGTTTGAAGATCCCTGATGACCATCTTCCACTCTACTTATGTATTCCTTCCTAGATGTGCCATGTTCCAAAAGTGAGTATTTTTTCCTTCAAACCGTACAGTTCAATCTGCAGGTAAATAGGGTCTATCTCTCCTGTGGTCAATACTATATTCCAGAATCAAGATTTTATTCTTGCTCACCAGGAAATGCTTCTTGAAATTTATATAATATTCTCATCCATCCATTGTTCTGTTTTGTTTGTTATTGTTTGATTTTTTAAATTTTTTTTTTAAATCTCACTGAGCACATTCTTCTCATTAATCTCTCCATTAAAATCGATGGAATTACTCCTAAGAAGATACACAGGAAGCGGAATGACAGCCACTAGATGCCTCTAGACCTCTGCACACATGACATATTTTAGATGAACATTTAGTAAAAAACTTAATTACCTTTATAAGTAAAACACAGCTAGACTAGCTAGCCAATAGGCAGAAGTAGAAAATATTGTCTGGACTTCAGAGGAAACCATCTAACCCCTGCAGTAAAACAGGGATTGTTTCATGGTAAGTAACGCCAATTTTTAGTCTTCCTAAAGCTATTCCAGCTTTTAAAAAAATAAAAATGCAGTTGTGTAGGAAATTCTGGAAAGTGCAAAAAAAAGGCTAGAAATAACCTCATACACAAACCAATGACTCACTTTTTCTTTCCAATCAACCCCTTAAATGAGATTTTATCATTGAAAATGGTTCACCTAAAAATAAAATAATAACAACCTTATTGAAAAGTTCACCCCCACACATCCTAACTTACAATTGACTATTTATTTTCTTCCAGTTGTATTATAAATTCCCATGGGAACATAGATTCATTTTTGATTTCAGGCAGGAAATATCATTCTGTCAATATGCTTGTCTAACATACACTAAGTCATTTTTTTCCAAATAGGTGACATTTTAACATCGCATTTCATTTACACAAAAACTACAATATTAGGAAAACTTAATGCAATAATTTTTCTTTTATGAGTAAGAATCCAGATATGAGTCTGGAATGAATTTTTCCAGCAGTGTTAAAGGTAATAATGGTTAGCTGCCTAAATGCTGATGCTTAAGTTTTGGCCTTTTTCACTTGTGGTTGTTCAGCTTCTCAAGTAGCTCTGAGCAGCTTTATTTTTCTACTTGATATTGCAAGTTTAGTGAGGACTCAGTCCAACAAAGGTCATAAGTAAAACTTGAGGCCGTAAAAAGATCCAGCAAACCATTTACTTATACATATGCTTTGCTCTTTTTTTTTTTTTTTTTTTTGGCAGCAGGCCCATGTTCTCATTGGATATCCTGTTCATTAGCTCCATTGGTGGGTCCCAGTCTGTGAGAACTGTGAATTCAAGAAAGAAGAAAAACACTTAGTGTGTCCTTAAGCAAAAGATAGACACAGAGCAGACATGCTATGGTAGTCTGTATCAGGATGCAGGATTGAGCCCTACTGTTTATGGCCAATACAATGACTTGCTTATCCCCCTTATCAAACTCTGATTCAGTCACCAATTCCCAGGCATTAGAAAGGCAGTACTAGAATACAGGACATTATGAAAACATATGACACTATGTGCTTTGTGTCTGAGAGACGAATGATACAAGAAATATGGTTTATTTGCATTGTAGCTTGAGACTGGCATACCCTTTAGGTAAATAAAGAGGGCAGTTACTGTGCTGTGCTTTTGGGATTTGTCCACGTGGATGCTGTCTATGTGACACATCTGTTCACTTGGCCAGTTTTATTTTGCAGTGTCTTAATTTGCAGTCCTAGCTCAGTGCCTTCAAGTCATGTATGCATTATGGGATATATCTGTCATCAACACTGCATTTTCTTGGGGAAAAAAAGCCATCAGTGTTTTAGTCCCACTTTCTAGCTTGACAGCTAGATATGAAAGTCAGCTCGAAGTTAAGAATCCCAAGTATCTTCATACAAGTGTCTGCATGTGCACTGGGTGTCTTGCTGCCACTGCAGTCAATGGAGATGTAGCCAACATCACCAGCTGAGCCTGAAGGTTCCTTCAGCTTCCTTCAGCTGACATTACATCAGGTACCAGCATCCTGTCAGCTGAATAGCACTGTACACTTCACTGGTGGGGAGCTCAATTCAGCAGCCCTCAGCCCCAAAGGAGAGACCTAGCAGGCTCCCAACTCAGGGACCTAGACTCCAGCCTGTAAAAGAGTGAGCAGTCTGGCGTGCTCCCAAACCACTGCTCTACCATCAGCTTCCCTTTCAGCAATCTTTGGGTGCTAAATTAGTTATTTAAAGAAGAATGGAAGGAGAATTTCATACTATTTTTGTAACATATATTTCAGGGCTTCCAGCAGTGGCCAGGAAGGATTTTCCCCCACCTTTCTAATGTTGAGTATGATTTTTCTGAAGCCCGATGTATTGCAACATGTGTTGCAACAAGAAGTGCTTAAGGTCCTGCTGGCATTTGAGAAACTCTCAGAGGTCAGACTGATATGTGTCATTTAGGGCTAAACTGATCTCCAGCTTTTGATGTTCGAATGTTTGCAAGGTCAAGTTCACACAGGTCTTTGGATTTTGCCTCTCTCTTTAATTGTGGGCCAGAATACATTCAATGAAATTACCTGGCCAGTTTCACTTAGCAGATTGTTCTACTACTGCAGTAACTCAGGACATGGGTGATGACTGTGACCTATAAGGCAGAATATTTACAATGTCTTAACTCTTAAAATTGTTTCTGGATGGATCATAGCATGTATTTCTTAAACATGCTGCATTAAAATACACTACGTACAGCAGAGAGAGCTCTCAGTACTTTCTGAAATTCAGTTCCCTGTATATTATAGCTATTTGAATCAATAAAATATCAATTATCAATTATTGAAAAGTATTGTTTGTTTTTGTTTTGTTTTGTATTTTCTGTTTTCTATTCGATTCATTCTCTTCCCACCTTTGCTGTGGTGATAGATGTTATTTTATCAAACTTTAGCATCATATGCACAGATGCATGGTGAAGAAGAAGCTGTTAGAAACTTCTTGCACAGAAAGGTTTTATGACAGAAAAAGACTGCATATTGCAGCATTAAATTTCGAGTGTTTATTTACACTGGAAAGATATGGGAACCAAAACAAAAGCAAACTGATCTACATAGAGAAGACTTTTTTTTCCAGGACTTGTCATCATAGTCAGACTCTGGCCAGTTTATACATCAAGCTACTTTCAAGAGCAGTTAGCTGAAAAGTATTGTATTTGTTAATGAAGCTTCACAGCACTATGCTGTACTACAGGATGCACCACAAGAGCATTCATTTTGTGAATTGTAACATTTAAAAGCATTATAAAAAAGATCAACTGCCTCCTTTTGTTCTCTCTTGACTGGTAATTTTGTACTGTCTGTTGAAATGGCAGGAATTGGTGGCTGATTACAATGCTGATGTCAAAGAAAGAGATGTCAAAGAGATGCTGCATCCTGTTAAAAATGCTACCTTCATTACATATCTGTTTGGTCATGTATATTGCAAATTATTTCAGAACATTAAGAAAATCTGCATGGCTTTGTCCAGAAGTAGTGTTTTCTTCATTTAGTGATTTTTTTTCCCAGTTCATTTCTCTCATACAGAATGACTGAAATATTTAAATGCTAATAATAATAATAGCCATTTGATTCACAGTAAACATTGTTATTTCAGTCTCTCAATAGAGAATGAATTATCTTGAGCTTGAATTGGAAGTAACTACGTTGGTATATTGTTATTATTCTCTTACCTCTCCCACTAGAAAGCAACCATTGAAATGACCTGAGGATTTCAGGAGTCACATACTTCATTTAGCATTATCAGCCTTGAAAACATTAAAACAATAGAAATGTTGCCAAATGTTCCTTCCTTACCTAATGTGACTGTTGTACCCAGTAAGTCTGTGCTGGTTATGGACTTTTAACTGAGCTCACCTGTCCTCCAGTGGTAAATAGAATGTACAGCACCTGAAAAAAAACAAACATGTTGAAGCATTCGTAGATAATATAAAAATATTAAGAAAGAAAGAAAGGAAAGAAAGAAAGAAAGAGAGAAAGAAAGAAAGAGAGAAAGAAAGAAGGAAAGAAAGAAGGAAAGAAAGAGAGAAAGAAAGAAAGAAAGAAAGAAAGAAGGAAACAGAGAAAGAAAGAAAGAGAGAAAGAAAGAAGGAAAGAAAGAAAGTAAGAAAGAAAGAAAGAAAGAAAAGAATTCTTCTATATTTTTTCTGTACTTAATGTATTAGATCATTCTTGTATTTTGAAGCAACATTTTAAAAAAGAATAGTTAATATAGTTAATCCTCTGGTTGTGTTTTATCCTACATGTTATAGAAGTGCTTGGAGATGATCAGTCTACAAACCCAAGAGTTTAAAATATTTTAGGAAGTGTATGCAGGTGCAGGGGTGAGAATAAATAGACACTTAGAGAGACAAGATAAGCCATTTTTATGTTGCTGAAGCACAGTTAAAACATGTATCCTGATTTGTTTTGTCCAATGAACTGTGCTGTGTAACTGATTTCAAAATTAGGTGATTTAAGAAAATTAACACTTTCCTTAGGTTTGCTGAATGCCACATCACAGACAATTAATTGCTGATATTTCCCTCATGGTGATGCTTTCAATCATTTTCATGGCACATCAGCACCAACAAAACAAACAAAAAAGAAGAAACCCAAGCACCTAAAAGACATACCAACACAACTAATTCTATTTTAAATTTTATTGGGGAGTTTTAGCAGAAATGACCTATAGCAGGAAAACACAGGTAAATTTTTACTCTTTTCATGAAAAGAGTACATATATTTTTCTTATGCAGCGATGAGGCAAAGTTGTGAGGCCAAACAAACAAAAGATCATGTCTCCATTTACCGATACCCAGAAATCTATTGCCATAAATGCAAACTAATGTTATTGATATAAACATCTTGTTTGAACAGAAAAAGAAAAAAAAAGTTATAGCCATGAAAATAAATTTAAAAAAAAGGTAAGAAATTAATTCTGTCCAATCATTCATATGCAGAGATATTTTAGATATTAAATAATAATCACATTGTTTAAAGTTTACTCAAAAAGTAAATGTAGTTTCTGGGGGTCTATATTTTTGAACTTACATCTGTCCATCTCTGAAATATTCACATTTCACATATGTGTACATTTTGTTAACCACCAATTTTGGTAAGAATTGATTTTCTACCTATCTACATTGAAAGCAATGGTAAAACCCCCACTGATCGTGTTAAGACTACCTTTTCTATCATCAGCACTACTTTGGCCAAAGTAAATTATGTCATCTTTTGTCATTGAAAAGAAGAGCATATGCACTTTTGTCAAATGTGTTCCCGTTTAAGTTTTGAAATACTGGCTGCTGAAAGCTCTGCTGAGGTCTAAACAGAAACCTTTATCCCTCCCTTCCCCCATATGCAGACACACAATTTCCTACACCTCCTATTTACCACCCAGAGAGAAGGATCACATTTCCATTCCTCCCCTGCTCAGAGAGTATTTCAGAAGCTTTTTGAAAAATTCTTGACCTCACGCATACGTACTATTGCTGAAGAAAGCTCCTTTAGTTTTCCTCTGATACCTACTTCTGGGTAATCTCATACAGAACTATAATTAGGATAAATAAAGAATGCTGTCTTTAGAGAACTATTATTTTCCTTGTGAATGATTATTAACAAAAGGTTTAAGTAAAGTGCCTGCCCTCCATGCTTTGTAGGAGCTCTGACCCTCACTGCTACATCTGAAACACCTTGCTTCTCCACAGTAGCCAGGGTGTTTTGGACAACATAAGCACTGCCTGAATGTGCTGTATTATAAGTGCAGTAAGTTTTATAAGTATGTGCGTCTTTTGGGGGTACTTACGAGTACAAGCTATTCTGAAAGGTCACCTGGAGGAGGCAGTTGATGAAAGGACCTCCAGCACTACAAATACCTGATGTTTCTTGAAATTCCCCTTATATTCAGGGTAAAAGGCATCCAGAAAACCAGGTAGACCACTAGTCTTGAGAGCTTGATGCATACCAGTTTCTGCAGCAACAGCACACAAGAGGAAGGTAGCTAAGCAACACAATTTAGTTATGTTCAGCAGTCCAGCCCTAGTTGTTTCAGGAACCATTCAGAATGTTGCACATAACCACTGAACTGATAGGTGGAGAATTATTTTTTAACAAGCTGGATGCCATACTGTACAACAGAAAAACAGAAACACCCAAGGTAGTTTCTTCCATATTCTGACCTTATGGCTCTTTATGCAGATTAATAGTTTCTTTAGTCTCCTATATACTCTACAGAAATATTCCTGATTCCTTTTCTTCCTGAGCATAAGACTTCTGGAATTTTTGGCTATTTTTGGGAAGAAATGTATTCAACTTAATGGCAAATTTCCTTTATATTCTTCAAGATGAAAAATTTCCTTTGCAACACAGCCCAAAGAACAATTCCTTCTAGAGAGGATGTGGCCAAGCATTTTCCTTCTTCAAAATGGCTTTAGCTTCCTATTCTCAGCAGGTCCAAGGCTTCAGGCTGCCCTCAGAGAAGATGGTGACCCCTTTTTCAACATGGTCACCTCACTTCTTGTAGTCAGTGCTCTTCCTGGAGTGAGCTTGACAGCCCTGGTGTAGGTGGAATTTCCACTAAGCTTCTTAAAGCCTATATACCTCCAGGATGCTGAACGACAGCACACTCATCTGCCTACACACAGAATCGAGGCATTACAGCATTGGACAACTCTGATTGATTGAATAGACCCTGAGGGCAGGACCCTATTACCAAGCCAATGCTCAGAACTGATTAACCCCTTAGCCAGTGTCAAATACAGTACATTGCTGTAAGAAGACTATAAATCATAGGATAACTGTAGGGTCAGGCCTATTGTGGCCCTCTTATATGTCTTGCCTAAAGCCTACTGTTGATTTTTCTAAAAAGAGTGTGTTAGTGCTATTCTGGCAGAAGGATAACAGTACAGGAGCTTCCCATCTAGATTTTTATTAATCAGAACATTTAGTAGCTTGTTTGCTTTTTCTCTTGTTTCTCTGTGATTTCTTGATCACAGAGGGAAACGCATTACATGAGAAACAAGGTGTATTTATCTTTGGACGGTTGTAGAAAGGGTTTTTAAATGGTAACAATACTCTTGTACTTTTTAAAAGCTGTTTTCTGCACCTCAGCAGTGACAGCCATTTAGCTTAATTTAATTCAGGATTATCCTGGGAATTCTTAATGCCCATGTTTCTTTCTCTGAATCTGGTCAATTTTGAAAAGGGCAGCTACCTTACTTAGTGTTTAACAAATGAAACCAACAATGGATTTAGGTATTTTAAAAGCTAAGTGCAATGCCAGCCATGCTCACACACTGTCTTATAGAATGGATCCCGGAGTTCTGTTTGGCTCTTGAGCACCTTGTGTACACTGTTGGTGACATTCGTATTTCCTCAGAATGGGAATCAGAAAGTTGGCTAATTTAGCAAGGAGACGACTGAGGGTGGACAATGAAAAACACCCTGTTAAAATAACATATTTCTACCTGTATTGAAGTGTTAGGAGCCTTGCTCAGATCTCCGGCTTGGAATTAATGGGCTGTTACACCCTCTTGTAAACAGGTCCTCAAACTTTCAGAGAAAGAGTAGGATCTGCATACGTGAAAACAGCAGAGAAAGTCCCTGTGACTGCTAGTGCTAGTGTTTTTGATAGTTCTCTTTTTTAAAGCAGTGCAATGGCTAAGGCACCACCCTGACAGCTGGGAGGAGTTAGGACTCCTGCTCCCACATTCATACCTATATTTGCCACAATATATCACTAACAAAAATGAGGAATGAACTCAAGGAAGGACCAGGACCCATGTTGTCTCTTTCTCCAAATGTGTGCCATGTTTCTGCTTGTTTTCCCGCTCTGGCCCAGTGAATTTTGAATTCTCTATTTTTTGTGATAGGACGGCTGCTGCAAAATACAGTGGATAACGCGCCCTCTCCTGAATAGTGTAGAATAGAGCTCAGCTGAGAGTACTGCTTAGGGGATCCTCTTGGGAGGCAGAAGATGTAATTAGAATATCCTCAGACTGAGAAGAGGACTGATTCAGAGTCATCCACTTCCAGGATGAATGCTTAAAGACAAGTGCCTGCATTATCACCTCCTTATGAAGGAAAATGAAAATGGCCCCTCATCTAACTACACCTATCTTTATCAAGAGAGACACAAAGGGCAAATTTTTCAGAAATGGGTTAGGCCCAGGTCCTCAAAGACATTTAGGCATTTGATTTTCTTTGATTGTAGGGGGAATTAGCTTCCAAAGTGCCTTTGAAGATCTGGACCTTGGAGATTTAAGATACTCAATGTCATTTATCAAATGTGGAATCAGTAGGAGTTGGGTATCTAACGAGAACCCCACAGTCTATATGTTTCTAAATTATGTATGCGCTTTGAAAATGCTAAGCCCTTTATCATGCAGGAAATCAGGATTGATGACTGATGATCCTTTCTCATCTTAACATCCCTTATAAAGCTTGCTAAGATCATGTGAGCACTGTGATGGACACATCACAGTCATATATATGTCATGCAACCTGAGATGTTTTGTATCTATACACACTTGTGATGGACAGTCAGTTTCCTTCCAACAGGGCATGTCTTATGATGATAGGCTGCTTTTTAATTATTTAAATTATTTCTGGATTTTCTGATGCTTAGACCTTTCAACTATATATATATTTCATTTTAAAAAAGAAAATTCTGTGTATCTTTAAACTGATTGATGCTTTCCAAAAGTGTAGTATTTCAGGATTGATTTATCTTAGCAGAACCAATTCTGTGAATAATGTCTATATATTTTATTGAAAGAAAGGGTTTGAGCTGTTTACCTTGAGTGTTAGTTTACTAGGCTAATAGACAACTTTCTGTTCCAGTTTTTTGTTGTTTGTTCTTTTTTTTTGTTAGTTTGTTTGTTTGACCAGCAGTAAGAGAAAAGACCCTTCTAGTTTTTTAACAATGCAGCTTTTAAAATAATCTCCAGTTTTTAAGGACTCTGTGGTAACCAGTTGCCTTCTCTCTCTCTTAGGCAGTTTAGGCAGAAAGCCACTGACTGTAATCATGTGCTGAGTTTTTCCAGGGGGATAAGGTATTTTTTGTTTGTTTGTTTTTAGAGTTTTGTTTTGTTTTGTTTTTTTGTTTATTTTATTTAATTTAATAAATTGCTCTTAGAATTTTGTGGCAATCTGGGAATTTTTTGAGATCCTTTGCCCCAAACACTGTCAATCTAACACAGATAACTGTCATCACCTGCTCAATGTTAGCCTATCTTTTAATGATTATTAAAGAGAATTCAGCATCTTAGAAAGTCCCATAGACTTCACATCAGTACCAAAAGCCAGACTGTATCTTTGTTATTCTACCCATACTTTTTCCTTATTTTTTTTTCTTTAGGATTGTTTCCTTCTCTAGTGATAAGGTGGTTTGCCACCTTGAGGTCAAGACTAGGTAAGTTCCCTATTGTTAGCATGTGATTCCGCTCCTTGGTCTTGGGTCCCTTTCAGATATAATAAGCAGTATAAACTGTCTTTATATATTTTCTTATCTTCAGCAGCTCTGAGTTGAATCTTCCTTATGCAGTTATTCTGTTCCTAGTTTTCTGTAATGCATCCACTTCTTTGTAGTAAACCAGTTTTACAATTTCATGTATGGCCTGGCACTTAAGTTTAAAATAAGATAGAGAATGAACTGTTTATGAAATAGGACGTAATGAGTAAGAGGAGAATTATTTTATTTAAATATCATCAGAGGTATAAAAGGAGCCCCCCCCCCCCCAAAAAAAAAAGATCTGGGGATACCGAAGTGATATAATCATATAACCTATCTACAGGTATTAGTACAGATAATTAGGTATTGCCAATAGTGCTGTCTATTAGTGCTAACAGAACTAACTGATGCCTAGAAGTGTGGTTCCTGTAAAGGGGATATTATATAGTGCATTAAAATTTGTTGTTGAAAGTCAAATAGGACACCAGAAATTTGAAGTTAGCATAGGTATAATGTTAGTGAATTACAGCTGCATAATGGAGAATGCTATTGTGAAATTTATTGGA
Organism: Myiotriccus ornatus; assembly: GCA_036023395.1. NCBI lineage: Eukaryota > Metazoa > Chordata > Aves > Passeriformes > Tyrannidae > Myiotriccus > Myiotriccus ornatus. The sequence continues at coordinate 122,741,338 of JAYRBT010000082.1, read as the reverse complement.
TTTGGGAAAGAAATGAGGAAAAGCACATTCACTGAATATAGGTTTCTCAGAATTATGGAGAAAGAGGTAAAACTTTTTGACAACAATAGCTCATAAAAATTATTTGACTTTAAACATACTTGAAGGGAACAAGTCTAGCAATCACTTTATTAATAAAACAAATTAATTAAATAAAGGAGAATGAATCTTAAATCTTTCTTTAGATCTTTACAAAAGTACAACAAAAAGAGAGAATGTAGGAATAGTTACCAATGTTGAGTAATTCTCTTCTCAATTTCAATTAGTATTAAGCCAGTGGATTCTTAAGAAATAGAGGCTAACAGAGTTCAGGAATCAGGTAATGGAAGAAAGAAATCTCTGTCCACATGTTTAAATCTCTATTCAGCATTTGCTTCCCCCTAATTCCTTTTTCTTCAGTAAGAATTTTCTGCAACTAAGACATGAGCACATGAACAGGCCTGTGGTTTTCATCTAAGGAAGAAAAGAGGAAAGAATTGATCAACTACAACCAGCAGGAGCACTATCAAGTGGACCCTTAGCAAGTTTGCTGAGGATGCCAAGCTGTGTGGTGCAGTCGACACACTGGAGGGCAGGAAGCTCCAGCTGCACCTTGACAGACTAGAGAGATGGGCTCATGTAAATGTCATGAAATTCAACAAAGTGAAGTGCAAGGTCCTGCACCTGGATCGTGGTTATCCCAGGCACACCTACAGGTAGGGTAGAGAAGTGTTTGAGAGCAGCCCTGCAGAGAAAGACTTCTGGGTGATGGTTGATGAAAACCTCAGTATCATTTGGCAATGAGTGCTCACAGCCCAGAAACCCAACTGTGTCCTGGGCTGCATCAAAAACACCATGGCCAGCAGGATGAAAGAGGTGATCATTCCCCTCTGCTCTGCTCTTGTGAGACCCCACCTCGAGTGCTTCATCCAGTTCTGGTTGCCCTAACATAACAAAGACATGGAACTGTTGGAGCAAGTCCAGAGGAGGGCCACAAAGTTGATAAGCAAACTGGAGCATCTCACCTATGAAGACAGGCTAAGAATGTGTCGTGGTTTTGCTTCGGGTCAATTTGCTTACACACCCCACACACAATTGCTTTAAGTTGAGAGAAGGTTTATGCAGACAAAAGAGACTGGATTTGGGAAAATAACATGAACATTTATTACTAGCAA
>JAYRBT010000082.1:122721521-122735470 GCA_036023395.1 Myiotriccus ornatus | reverse complement strand
GCTCTCCAGCCACTCTGTGCCCAGCCTGTAGCGCTGCAGGGGGTTGTTGTGGCCAAAGTGCAGGACCCGGCACTTGGTCTTGTTGAACTTCATCCTGTTGGAATCAGCCCAACTCTCCAGTCTGAACAGGTCCCTTTGCAGAGCCCTCCTGCCTTCCAGGTGATCGACACTCTCCCCCCCAGCTTGGTGTCATCTTTCATGCAAATTTACTAATGGTAGACTCATATTGGGCCCTCTGTTTTCCCCTTAGAAAAGAGTCTCCTATTACAACTACCCTTCTTTCCCTGTTAACAGAGAAGATCTTGTTGTAGGGTACAGACGGTGTTGGTTTAGGGGGCCCCAGAAGAACCTTTGCCCACCTCATCAGTTGTCTGGCCTTCTAGTTCCAGAGCCTCATACCTCTTGTAGGAGGTGCAAGTCTTACCTATCAAATTCTCAGAAGAAGGAGGAATCTTTCTCCTGGTAAGTGCAGTCACCAGCATCCAGCATTCACCGTTAACAGACCCTGGAGTAACAGTCCTTTGACTAATTACCTTGCAGGGTTCTGAGTCCACCTGCTTCTCCACTACAACAGGGGTTTGAGACTCCTGAGAGTCTTGAGACTGTAGCATCTCTGAAAATAACCAGTTAATCTCTTGCTCATTTGCCCAGATACTATCAAGACTGTTCACTTCCTCCCATAGCTCCTTCACCTGGCAGCACAGCTCTTCAACCATGGCACACCTTCTGCAAAACAACTGTTTGTCTGCCCCAGCCTCGTGAAGAGGCATCAGCCACTCCTGGCAACCTGTGAGCTGCGTCTGCCACCGGCAGGTCTATCTGTCTGTCTCCCCGTGACACGGCTGGTACAGTGACTCTTGCAGCTTCAGGGGATTGAGCTTTACAGCACGTCAACACTGTCACTGAGGAGCTTAAACTAATATGCTAATAAGACTGGGGCTGAAAGGATCTCTTTGCTCTTCCTTACCAGCTTCTTCTTCCGTTTGCTACCTCTATTGGCTGCTCCCTGTTGGTCCGAGATGAACCTGGTCCCCCTGCCGGCATGAAATGCCCTGCAAACTGCTGGGCTGTGTCCTCACTGATGTGCCACACCCTGTTTGCTAATTCCTGTTCTCTATGGTCTAATTCCTGTTCTCTATGCTCTGGATTGTTCATGCTGCCTAGAGCTGTTTAAATGTCCCTCGGTCACTCCCGGCACTGCCCTCTCCTTGACTGGTTGGCTACCAAGGGCTTCTGGGTTGTGAGGTTGCTGCTGATTTTATTTATCTGAATATATATGTTTTTGTATATATATATATAATTCACTACTTAAGTGCTGGTTTAATAACAGAGACTGAGTGCTCTGGAGACAGGGTCTAACCTCAGTGTTAGCACACAGTTCCATTTTAATATGTACACTGAAATGGATGATGGAGAAAACTCAGACAGAAAGCATCTTATCCCACATTTTTGCCAGTTAGTCAAAAATATGTCAGTTCAAACCTGCATCTTTCCAAAACTGTGTCAGCAAACCAGAGATGCAAGCAGTGGTTCCCAGTACCAAAGGCATTTCCAGAAGTAGTGCTTGACAGAAAAAAATATATTGCACAAAAAATAATTAAAAATGCAGTAAATAAAAGCGTGGCTGAGAAAATAGCTGTCCTTCTAGAAGAATGATCAAGTCAGTGTTCTCAAGAAAGTCCTTTTGTATTTTACTTTGTGCCAATCTCACATTACTGTAATTCCATTAAAGACAAGTATTATGGCTAAATTTGGGCAAATGTATTAAAATCTCCTTTTTAGATAACATCAAGAATATTTTAGGTAATTTTTTTCTTTTTAATCTGGGAAGAAGGATAAACCTTTATTGCGGACTGAAGCGTAGCAATCTGCAGTGCTTTTTATGCTACAGGATATCTGCACTAGAACAATCTTTTATTTTGGACAGAAAATTCTCATCCAAATATAGTGGTTTTGGTCTTGGATAGGCATTCATACATTTTAAAATGAACTGGAAAAAAGAATGGTTTCCTCTAATTAGACATCTTGATCAATGTATGCATTAAAGACACATTTCACATTTCCTAATGTATAATGAATTGAGATGGGTGAGAGAAAAGTAGGCTTCAACAGCTTTTAAAAATAGCCCAGAATCCTCTGTAATTTCCCCCTACTAACCTCATCTGCATGCCTGTGTTAGCATAATCTAAAATTCTTCAGCTTTCTACTACTGCTAGAAGAAAACCATAGAAGAGATGGTTTAATGAAAAAATATTTTCTAGCTCCAATTGCAAACAAAATGCTAGGAAAGAAAGTGTCTTAAGCAATGTTTATATTTGTGTTGTCTTTTGAAGCCAACTCTTTCACCCAGGTTTTGTGCAAAGATTAAATCCAACAGTGGATATGTAAACACAGGATTACTGCTCAGTCTCAGGAAAGATGGCAATTATTAAAGCAGAGCAGCCGCTAACCTGCAGGTCCTTGGAACTCCTGGAGTACGGTATGATGATTGATAACCTGACTTACATTTCTTGGATCACTTGGCAGATAGAAATATAGCATCTGCTGTATTCTTAATGCAATAAATTACACCACTTTCAAACATTATTTCAATAAATTAAATGGATAGATCTGTAGTAGTTTGCATAAACTATGTAAATAAGTGCCGTGACTTACATGTTGCTGCTTGGGCATAAATTCAGTCTACTTCTTTTAAAAGGCAGAATTTCAGTATGGATATTTAAGATGGCTTGTGCAATCATATTAATCTTTCTACTTCATATTTCACATTTTTATGAGAACTTTATTACTAAATAATATATCTCCATGTTCCCTTTTGTAGCTATGCTGCCCATTACTTGCCTAAACTACTCGCTGTCATTAGTTATAGCAGTTTTATGCTTCATATACTACACAGCCTCTGATGGCTGTCTCTCTAATAAATTCTTCATCACCTTCAACATGACCATCTGCATTGCAGCTTCATTAATATCCTTTCATTCCAATTTCCAGGTGGGCAATGTCTTGCTTAGTTAAAGCTTTTTGTAAATTATTAATTATTGCAACCAAGAAACCTCCTCCCTTGGCTCTCGCTGGTATGAAATACTGATTTCATGGATATTACAGAAATGTCGCTCATTGCTGCCTTTATCTGTTAGGTTAATGAGGATCATTCTGCTTGAACACAATGGATCAAAATCTGGCCTTTTGTGCACACAGATATTTCCCATTGATTTCATTGCATCTGGAGCTCCAGGCTTAGTAGCCTATTAAAGTAGCATGGAGAGTGCAAAGCACAGATAGAAAAGTTTATGCTGGTAAATCAGGTGAAAGAGAAAGTGAACAACTCTGAGACTTGAAAGAATCTGGACCAGCAGAATCAAAAGGTGAAAAAACCTTAGCCCACTGGGCAGGAGATCCTGGGTGATCTCAATTTCCTGACTGCATAGGAGGTTAAATACAGCTCTTCAGCAGATGGGCTCTATCTTATTTGATTCCTTAGGGAGACACTCTGTTGACTAAAATATTGAGTCAATTCGAATATGAGAACCAAAATGCACAACTCATATATTTCACAGCAAACAGCGAGAGCTTGTAATCACATCTTAAAGCTTTTGAGAATTTGTTACCATATTCTGCAGCTATTTGAGTGAAACTGCTCTACTGACTGTTTCAAGACAGCAAGTTCTTTCCATCTGTCACTTTGGAGTCAGTTTGATGGGCTCCACCAAAAAAGGAAATGCTTTTGGGCAGACTGTGAAGTTAAACAGAATGTGACCTAGTCAGTATACACTGCATGGAGTGGGTTATATAGTTCTTCACCATATGGTTAGGATGAACCTAATATATGCAATAACAAATGAGGTAAACATGATTTATCCTGCATCCTTATATTGCATCACCTTTTCTCATTCATTTAATATGTATGTCTGTGTGTGCCCTTATGTAAACTGCATGTCTGCATTGATTCTGCATACACAATTGCATTTACTTTTCTTGTTTAAATGTATTAGATGTGTCAAGCTGTATTTTACAGATGTTTAGTAAGGTAAAAAATTATAGATTAAGAAATGAAGATTTAAAACTGTGCATAGTTCCACCCTCCTTTCTTGTCCATGTGCTTTCTAATACCATCCTTTAAATAAGTATTTATGTATAATGATTTTTCTTTCTGGGTGCCCTTCTAATTATTGAGACTGTGACCCAGTGCTTTATTCAATACACTTTTTCCAGACCTCACCCCCTTGGCAGAATTTTTCCTCATACATTTTTTTTGCATATTACCGAGACTGTGATAATATTTGCAAGGTTCATAAAAAATAATTTATCTTTGCAACGTGAAGTCCCATATCAAATAGGAGACCAACTCTGTAAAGTAGCAGAATATGTACTTTAGAAAGAGTGAAAGTCTGGGAATGCTTTGTGGAGTTGAAATTTCTAGAAATTTTTGCTGATAAAATGGAGAAATAAATGTACCAAAATAGAGATTTTTTTCAGAGGCTTCTTTGTGTTTCTTCCGGTCTTGCAACAGAAATTGTATCCTTGTCAAAATGGTCAGTCATGATGCTGAATTTTACATCTTTGAAAGGCCTTTGAAATAAAGAAAAAGTCACTAGATTATTTTTTTTATGTTGGTGAATCAAATAATTCTTTCACCCTATGCTTGTAAATGGTTGGTCTGGTATGGCTCGATATTTTTCATACCTCTATGGGAAATTGTTAAAGCCTGACAAAGTTAAAAGCAATACTGAGTTTTTAATACAAAGTTCCAGGCAGCCTTCTCAGGAAAGGTGATGCAATGAACCCTACATATATTACAGCTACATTCCTGTCTGTGCAGATTTGGAGGTTTTGCAGTACAATTCTTCTGCAAACCCATATTTAAAAAAAATTTGGATACCCTTAAAAAAGATTATCCTTTGTTCTATGACTTTCGCTGTCCCTATTTTGAGTGGATTTCAACTTTCTTCATTTTTTCACTTCAAATTCTCTTCTTTTTGTCCTCTTCTACAGTCTCTGATTTTGTCTTTCCAATTTGTGAACCATTTGGGGACTCATTTATACCCAAATTTCAGGACTCAGGCCGATGGCCAAAACAGACACTCTTCCTTGATGTGCCATCTCAGAGATCCCAAAGTGATGCTGCCTGATATGAGAGACCAGAGAGCAAAGCAGAGGTTATGCACAAGCCTCAAAACTGTCTTCTGAAACAAAGAACATAAGAAATGAAGAAATGTGTCTTGATGAACCAATAAGAAATCCTCCTATTCCCTTGGAAATTAAAAGGAAGAAGAAAAACTTGTTTTGGTCTGAAGATGTTTCTAAGGTGATAAGAGCAGCAGTTTTTTCAAGTTAAATGTGAAAAAGCGCCCCTGTAAACCAAAAGGACATGGTCTTTGAAATAGTCACTAAAACATCACAGTAGAACAGAGGGTGCTTTTGAGCAGGCAGGCACCTGCCCAGCTCCACTGTCAAAACCCCATATTATTATCCCTGAAGTAACAAGTATAGTTTTATTTCACCATTAATTGAAGACCACTTAAACTAGGTGGCTGGATCTTGCCAACCAAGAGACCAGCAGATTCACATAAGTTTCACTATATTGACTGTATTCATTTACTTTGCCTAATTTATGTAATGAAGTAACCTAGTTCTGTACCCACCGAAGACCAAACCTCCTCTTCTTAAGCATTCTTTGTTTTTCCCTTGTTTTTTTTTTTTCTTTTTTCTTTTTCTTTTTCTGTAATGCTAATCTGGCGTTTAGACAGACTGTGGGGCCCACCTACTGTGGAAACCTTTTCCCCAATATAATTGGTAATGGGGGCTCCAGCCGTTGGAGACAAATGAAAACAAAACCTTATTATCCAATAAAGAATCGTTAAAAATTCAGCAGCTTACAGTTTTTGGCTGACAAAATTGTTGAACACCCCAAGAAGCAGAAAGCAAAATTGGCTATTTTCTGATCACAGACCTAGTTAAAAATGAACAGCTTGACTGTGTGTGCCAATGACTGCAACCTGCATGGTATTTTCATTTCTGAATGTCTTTATATATAGAATTTCCTGTGAGAATTTTTTTTACTCTCTAAATGCTTCTGTACGGTATTGACTACAACTGAGGCCAGGTTTTGTGAAAAGAAAATGTCTGGCTTTAATGGCGTGGAAGTTGAATGTATATGTGTATATTTTATTGGGTCAGGTACTGAGACTGAACACCCCAAAGCACCAGTCTTGTGGGTTTGGCGTTTTTTTTACAAATTTATTTTTACAGCCTACAGCAGCCAGTTGAAAATAAGACAATAAAGTTCGTGTAAAAATTGCATGAGGACTATAGGACTTCCTGCGGTCTACCTCAGGAACTGAAATGTTGCCCTGGCAGACTCAGTTGCCTCACTGAGACCATACTCAGTGTAAAACAGGGCAGAATTGGGTTTTATGTGCTGCATTCCTTCTTATGTTAACTCCTCTGAAGTCAGCATAATTTTTTTAAGAATGAATTTGAACCAGACCATTTAGTGCTTCTGCTCTGAAGTCTACAATTACTTGAGTTTCATGATCAGTTGCCCCCTTTCTTTCCCTGTGAGCTTGAGACAAAAGTCTTGCTGAACAAAGCTTCAGTAGATCACAGAGATATCATAAATAATTTAACAGAGTTTATTATAATTGAAGGGTTCTTCTCACAAGGGGATTAAGCTGACCTGGGGGCAAAATTAGTTCCCACCTCTGGAATCAACTACCAAACAAAGTTGAAGGTCCTTGGAAAGTCCTTGTTCTGGAACTGCATCCTGCTGGACTTTCCCCTGTTCAGGCCAGGCATCTGAACTTCAATCAGTGTTGAATCATGCCAAGAAGGAAGACTTGAACGCATGGCAACTCAAGGTGCTGGGAAAATTTCCTTTTTCATGCTATATGGTCTGGTGTTCGGTTTCTGAAAAAAAAATAAAATCAGTCTTAAATAGGCTCTCAGGTACATCGAAATTATTGAAAATGGCTTATTTCCCAATAAATGCTCCATGATTTCTGAAATTACATAATTAGAGCAACTAAGCAAAAATTATAGAACTTGTAAAAAGATAGAAAATGAGAAGTGTTCTTTCACCGGCTTTCAAAACTGAGCATTGTTGAGTTTCTTTTCTTGTTCATTCAGGTGTAATCTATGATTAAGCCCCTTAAAGTCTACGAGTTATGGATTTCTGTCACAAAAATAAATTGCATAATTTGATGATTTCTGACCCAATAAGACACCTTCTTCATATAATAACATGGCCTTACACTTGCGTGACTAAAGAATGCTGCTTCTTGCTGTATTGTGGTGTCACCAAATCATAACAGAAGTGGCAAAGCCATATATTTTTACCTGATAAGATATATAGTAAGGCCTAGTTTTGGAGCTGCTCTGATATGTAAATAATTCAAAACTGAGGTAGTCCCACTCTTTTTCCATCAGACAACTAATATGAGCAATGACAGTTATGTAAGTAACTTTTTTACATGTTCAAATCCCACGTACAGATGTACAGACAGTCACTGCGTTCAGGACTGCATTCCTTCTCATAGATATTACACATGAAGAAGTTGCTCCTTCTTACTTTTTTTCTTTTCCCCCCACAGTGAAGGATTCAAGATTATTGTCAGACTATTCTCTATTATTTAACAGAAAAAAATAAAATGAAATAGGTCATGTACCATTGTTCATGCATGCGCAAGGTGGCATGAAACTACATAACTTTGTCATCTCCATTTTTATTAAGAGCCACCTACTTCAGGTCTTTTATGACAAATTAAATTGCAGTATACTTTGACTTTGGTCAAGCTCTTGCAGAGATCTGTTGAAAAAGTTATTTGTTTCCTTTAAACAACTAAACAGAAATTTTTCTTTTGACTCTGTTCTAAAGAACTATGTTGCTAGAAAATGTGGGTAAAGAGGGGATATAAGTCTATTGGTTAAAGATCGCGTATCACCAGCTCAGGTGGCTTGGATGTCACCCTTCTGGTCTTCTGATGTTACTTCAGAAAGATTGTACTGTCAGCAGGAAAATGGGTCTTTTTGAAAAGATTTTCTCCTTTACCAAAGAGTCTTATGAGATGTTAAGCTCATTAGGAAAGCATAAGAAAATCCAGCTGAACTTTCAAGTCCTTTTTTAAATTTTTTTCCCTTTTTTTTTTTTTTTTTTTTTTAACTTTTGGTCATTAAGATTGTGAAAAGGGGCTTAGCTTTTTGAGCAGCTGCAGGGAAAGATGGGGAGGGGGAAAATGTTGAGATCATATGACTACAGTTGTTAATATACAGTGGTGCTACTATTCAAGCTGCGATAGTCAAAGGCCTGCCAGTACTTCCATTTGAAACCCAGCCTTTTTAAAGTTTATTTTTCCAAGAAGGAGTCCAGTCTTAATTGAATTTTAGCATACAAGAATGCATCCTGGGAGAAAATTCCCTTTGTGACATTTCAAATAGATGGTTTGCATTGTATGTGTTAGGAATAATTCAAAGTGTCCCAGCCTGAGACGTATTTTTGCATTTGCATCCCACTGTCAGCCGTTTATTTGTGTGTGTATTCATACACAGAGATCTCTGACATTGTGTTTGTATGTATATGTGTGAGTAACTATTGTAGTAAAAACTGCAAGAGGACTACCCTTATGCTTAAATGTTAGTATACAGGCCTGAACTTTCCACAGGTTAAGAGTGCTTTGCAGGATGAAGTCTTTACACCTGCTCAATCAACAGGATGAAGATCCAGCTGTTCTCTTGCCAGGTCGAGCAAGCGGCCCATGTTTTGCACAGAAGTCCCAGTCTTAAGAATAAGTTTTTCATATTGTGATATAAAATGCACTACATGGGTAGAAAGAGCAAGAATATTTTCTTTAAAAAAATGTGTTGGCATGATAAAGGAGCAAGATTCCTTCAAGAAGAAGGTTAGGAATGGATCAATCCTTAAATTCTCAGGTGCAGACAATGAAAGGGGAGAACACTTAGAACTGCTGTTGTTTGTAATTTTCGCACAATCATTTAATCTACTAATTATTCATTTACTAAACATTACACTTAGATATGTCAAAAGCTGTTTCTCCCAGTTTAGGAATGAAAATACTGAGACAAGGTAAAGAACACATTGCGTGAAACAAAGAGCTAGAATCTTGTTATTCATCATCTTATGTTATTTTAGTAAGCCAGTTACTTACTGGCTGATTTCTACTGTCTAGAAAAGTTAAACTATGTTGTTAATGATGTAAATTCATGAAATATTGGAAAGCTTTCCCATTGCATTTTGAGAAAGACATGCCTTGCAAGTTTGAAGAGGTGTACTGGGGTGCAGAATATGTGTCACTGGCTTTTCAGGAGCAAGAACCTTTATGAAAGGCCTCACACCCCATCTATTATTTTTATTTCTTGAAAAATTATAGATAATGCAAATAAGCATATCAGACTTGTTATAGAAATCAAGATTCTCTGCTTGTTCGGCGTGGCTGATCATTATAAACGAGTAATGCTATTCAGAGCTCTCTGGGTTTTTGCCACGTCATTTGCTTTCTTTGCAGTTCCAGTTGTTTCTTCTGCTTTGTGTGGCAAGAAAGAAGTGAAGTGAGAGATTAATAGACTACAATTTAAGAATTTGTCTTCACACTTATTACTGTCATTAGCAACTTTAGGAGAGTACCCATATTTGAGACTAAAGAAGATTCCCTGGGAATGGAAGCAAAACTAGGACAAATGTTTTCTCAAGAAGTAGGTGGTTAAGAGGTTCTCTAGGAAGGAGGAGATCATATTAGTAATGGGTAGAGATACTCACCAGAAAACAGTATCTGTGAAGCAGGAAAGGGGCAGGACCACTATCCATAACCCTAGTGAGTGGTGAGGCATGCAGGAACCACACCAGAAGCTTATTGTCAAGGGATTTGCAGATGTGGGACCGGGACCGAAAGGAGAGAGCTCCAAAGGTGAGGTAGTAAAGATTGTTTCAACCCGTTGTGGTGGAACAGTAGAGACAGGATCTGTACAAGGTATCTCTCAGGAGTTTTCCTATGCAAGGCTTGGGATGTGATGTATATATATGAATAACATGAGCACCACAGTCTGGGAGGATAATGTAGTGTGTGTTTTTTCCATCAAAATGGAAATGGCAAAAAATGAAAAGATAGCTGCTTGCCTCATCATGGATGGTTAATTTTTATTTTGCTTGAGACTGCTTGCTCATTTTGAATATTTTAAATATATCCTGTTATCCATGTAGCTATTTATCCTTTAAATTAATGTCTTCTCAAAACGGATCTCTTGTATTTTCACTAATTTTTTCCATGGAAATTACACAAATCAGTACTCCTCTAGTTTGGCTATCATAATGTCATTGTATGTAAGGCCCAAAAAGGTCATAGATCATTGAATCTGATCTTAGATAAACACTGCAATTTGCTCACTTTCATGATTTACCCCTGTCTGCCATTTAAATACAGATTTGCCCAAAATTATGTTTCAGACAGCCATTGATTCTTGATCTGGGGAACTGGAGAAGTTATTAATGTCTTTGTTTCCAAGTTTGGTTTAATTGTTACTAATTCCTACAGTTAAACACTGGTGCCACTTGATACTAATTTTTTGATCCAGCTTTGCTGAGATCCAGTTGCAGAGCTAGGAACTTGACAAAGTGGAGTTTTTCTGTTCAGTGTTTGTCACAGTGGTCTCTGGATTTTTTATAAAAATGCTGTGTCATGTTTGTATGCTCAGGGTACAGCATATTTTAGTTTTATTTTAGTTAGGCTGTATAACAAGGGAAAAAAAAAAGAAAAATCTGTTGGAAAAATGTTGCAACATGATCTTTTTATAGAAAGGACAGTGCCTTTGTGGGTATGACCTTCTGGAGGATCCTGTCTAATGCAGATTGTCTTATTTTCCATGGTAAAACAATATAGCTTTTCTGCTTTTCTTGTCCACCTGATTGAGAATGAGTATGAGATTTAAATAAGTTGAAGGCAGCATGTTATGTCAGTGCAGAAGCGAGATCACAAGAATAAAGCCAAAGTTTATTGTTCAGCTGCTTGGGAGATTTAAAGACATTCTTATCCAGAAGCCACTCATATACCTCTTCTGTCAGCAGAGGTTTTAAATAAATGCTAAAATACTAAAATTAATTTCATCAATGCCTTCAACAGCAGAGATAGAGTATGTAAATGCACTTCAGGCCTTCAGGTGAGATGAAAAGATGTATGCCATTCTCCTGAGTGATACAATTTCACGTAATATCAACCTTAAAAGACAACAATTAGGCAACAAATTTTTCTAGTTTACTTATTAATTGTAGAATTATGTTATAGTTCATCTGATATCATAGTGTTATGCTATAAGGTAAATTAATTTTAACTCAGGGCTAAGAGTTACAGGTAAGAAATAGCTGTCTAATGGTGTTTTTCTTTCCAGTACTGTATTGGCCACATTGCCACCCATCGGTCTTGTTACTGTTGATCTAATTCTCCCCTTACATCGTTTTTCCTCTATTTCTTCTGTATAAAGGGAAAAATAAGGTAGAGGTATACTTCTTTTTACTCTCTGGAGATTTTGCAGTCTATTCTGTGGGCAGAGAACACGTGAAAACCCTTGAACACCAGTGTTTTACATATAGCTCTGGCAGCAATAATTGGGTCCTTTATTCTAACAGTTGCTGTTGCAGAGGAGGAAGGAATTGTCTGCATTCCTACAGCAGATTGAAAACTTGCTACTCTATCTATGAGTGACCTGTGGTGTGAGGTAATGGGAAGAGAGATGAACTTTAAACAGTTTTTATTTGGATTCAGTTGAATGCCAGGTGAAGATTCAGGCTTTTTTTTTTTTTTTTTTTTCCCCTTCCCCCCCCCCCCCAAATATTTCTCTCAGCCCAAGATGAGAAGCAAAGTCTCATACTCCATTGTTCCTTTTTCTTCCCCACAGCAGCATATTTTAAAGATGGAAATTCAGCTATCTGTATTTCCTTACTTTTGTCAGTTTGGGTCATAGCCTTAATGTTACTTAAACAGTTTCTTTAAAGTAATGGAGCCCTTAATATAGACTTAATAAAGCAATGTAAGGCGGTATGGATTTCCTTCTGTCTAAGGTTCAGAGGCCTTTATCTGAATAATACATTAGATACTTTTATTCACTGGTGAGGCTTCGTAACAGGAAAAACTTTGAAGGGAATGTCTATCCTGTCATTAAATTGATAATAGACATGTTCTTTACTTTTTATCCCTTTTGTAGCACATCTTTTACCTCTGACAGGTTTCTCTAGGAATTAAACAGGGACCATAGGATACTTTTACTGGCATATAACAATGTGGTCTTCTAACTTGTTGCAAGCATAAATAACTGTGGTGAGGAAGACCTTATCAAAAGGTTCTTTGATACTTGCATGTTACTTGTATTTTTATTATATATACAATGTTTTAATGAAATGCATGATTCTGTTTTAATATATTTTTTCATTGCAAGAGGGATGCATTAACATAAGTTCCTTTTAAGATTTAATTCAAAATTTCTTTCATGAAATATATATTGACATTGCTATAAGGAATTCAGATTCAGTTATACCTATATAACTAATATTTTTTTCCTTGAGTTGAATATCTGTGTGCCTTTCTTTGAAAATAGAAAGCTTCTAAAGAGGTTTTAATATGCCAAAATACAAAAACATTTCCAACATATGTATAACAAAAACCCCACATGCCACAGTTTCAACACAGAATGCTGAACTCTATATCATGTTTTCTTTTGTGTGTGTATATAATCCCAGGGTTAGAGATCTTGCAAATATTCACCAAAATGCCTATTAATTGTTAACAACCCCTGTTAGCCAGTTTATGCTGTTGGAGAAAACTGAGAATGATTTTGTATCTCCTTCTTTATATTCATAATTCATTTTTCCTAAGTAATCTATGTTCAGCTTTTTCACTTCTCATTAAACTCTCTAACAAAGGTGTTTCAAATGAAAAGTTGCCAAAGATGCATTAAATTCTGGACAAGGTTGTAAATATTGTTATTGCTAACCATTTGCAGATTCTCAACTGGTATAGAGAAAAACATGTTCAACTGTGGTAAACTGTTCTCTGTCATAAAATTTGACCCTAAAAGACCTAATGAAAGTCAATATCTTGTTCTTCTGGTTGTATCTTAGCACTCTGATGTGCATCAAAGTAAAAAATAACTGAATACAAAACCAAGAGTGTAAGAACGAGTCCGAATCCCTTGTCCAATCAATCTCTAGAGGTAAAGGAGACAAGAGAAAAATGTGGATATTTTCACGTTCCATCTGTGATAGTAACAAGTTCTTGCATGGCTTTTAGTGAACAAATGATATTTTGCAAGGACCTCTTCCTGTGAAATGTCTGATTCATGCTTTTTGACATTCAAATGATGAAATCTTTATGGTTTATTATATTAGTGTAAACCCAGCATAGCTTGAAAGGAATGTGTGGAAATATACTTGATTTGCAACAGGATAGGTGATTCTGAGCAACACTTCATGTCATTTGTAAGTACATATTTTCATCTGAACTGCGATAAGAAATGTTTTGAGCTAAGTCATACACTGCTGCAAATGGAAATTGGAGAAAAAAATGTTTTTTGAAAGCTGAGGTAGCTATTTTTGAAACAAGGAACATAATTTGAAATAATTTATGGTTAAAAACTATCAAAAATACTACAGTGTTTTCCATGATGAGAAGTAGCTCCAGTTATTTGTAAAGTTGAACAAAAGAAGCAAATTAGTTAAAGTAATGTATATCAGCTGCCTTATTCACTTCTATTTATATCATTAAATGAATGAAATTATTAGCTGCAAGTGATCAGATTGTGTTGACCCCAGCATGCATACTTTTGGTTTTGTTATTATTTGTATATATTTATTTATTTGTAGCTTTTCTTAGTGGACTCAATAGTTTTTATCAATTGTAGCTCTGTACTAAAATGCATAAGGGAGTGATGAGCTTATGAAGGAAATTAAATGT
>JAYRBT010000082.1:122709519-122721421 GCA_036023395.1 Myiotriccus ornatus | reverse complement strand
CTCAATAGTTTTTATCAATTGTAGCTCTGTACTAAAATGCATAAGGGAGTGATGAGCTTATGAAGGAAATTAAATGTCTTTTTGCTTCTGGCTAAATGCTTTGCAAAAGTCTGACCTATTACTTTGGTATTCCTGTAGATGTCACACATTTGTAAAAATTCTTCAGTCGGAGGGATCCATGAGAACCTGCTATGAAAATGACTAATACAATGCCTTTTGCAGTTCGTCATGTAGCAAGAAGTGAGAATGTACCACCTAAAAACTAGGAATACACATTAGTCTGTAAGCCTCTGTCTTTTCCTGTGTAAAGAGCAATTGCTTTTCGCTTTTAAAAATTATTTTTGAATTTTAATAAAATTATTTTATTGGATATATCATGTTAACAGAATTAAATCACTTCATATTTCAGTTTTGATCAGTTCCCTACTTTTGACTCAGTAGAACTTTTATAATTCAAACAGAAGTGTTTCTATAACTGATGTTGACACTACACTTAGCAACTTTTTTTCCAAGGAAATTATTAGCGAAGGAAACCGGAGGTGAAATGGGCTATTATTGATTCCAATGGTAATGAGCTTGATTATTTACTTTAGTCTTAAATTTGAGTCAGCTAACTTAATAATGTCACCAATTTTACAGCAGATTCATAAACATATATTGGGATGAGAAAGTTCACAATCTTTTATATATCACGTGAATGGACTTCCCATGTATCTAGAACATATTATTAGCCTTTAGTGTTTCAGCTGCAAACCTAATGCGAATAAAAAATATGGGACTGATTGCAAGAGATCAGTTTTGAAATACGAGGAGGATTAATTAAGGTGAAAAGGGAACTGGAAATACAGAAAGCCATTCCGTCCTTGTAGATCTCCCTACTTTGTGAATCAGAGGTAGCTGAACTCATTGGATATGTAAAAATGAGATACAAGAAAAAAAACATGGCTATACTGGAATATATTGCTGAACTGCTCAGTACTTCTTGATGAATGAGACTATTATTCTGGGAGTTCATGACAAAAGGTCCTTCGTTTGTTGACAAGGGGACTTTTTGTTGAAAATTCATATTCGGCTAAAAAAAAAAAAAAGTTGGCCAGCTGATGCTTGGCTTGTCAGTAGGGAATAACTTTTGATCATGGTGTGGATAAGATCTGGCTGACACCCAGTCCTCTGGGAAAGAATATATTTATTCAAACAGAACACTGCGCTTTCTGGAAGAATCATTTAGACAAAGCCTTTTAAACATGCCACTCCAAAGGATTCTGCTCTCTACCCCCTCAGTCTGCAGCAGTGAACTCCCCAGCAGCAGTGAACATAGCAATGCACTGATGACATCTCAGAGGAGGTAATTTTGCAGCAATTGAGGGCCAGAGGTTCTCGATACAGTTAAACAGATAGTCACTAAAACACGCACAAAAACATTGTAAAAACACTGAAATTCCAGAATCTGACTGTACATTACAATAGTGGAAGTGAAGAACACTAAAAAGAAGGGGAATCAGGTTCCCTTATTCCCATGTCAAGGAATATATTTGACTTTTCTGGAGTGCAGCTAAGTTTCCTGACAAAACATTTACTTTGAGTAATGACGGTATCTTATGGATCTAATGGGAAATATTAGATAATTTAAACACAGCAGAAGTCAGTGTCTGTTTCCCCTATTGTTTTCTACTTCTAATGCATCATAAATACTAACTTTCACTCAACAGTGGAAGTTTCTGCACTGTGAAGTCTCTTGTGACTAAAACTTTGCAAACTCAGGCTCAGTCTAAACAACTGAGCATAGTTAAATATTTTAGATTATGTGAAGCATGTAGGCTCGTTTAAACTTTGTGCCTATTTAAATGGCTGAAGCTTGTCTTAGCTTTTTATTTTGAAGGAAAACCAAATGCCAATATTGAAAGCAATGGTTATTTCAAAGCTATGAGCTATCTGCATTTTGTGTATTAGTGTTAGCTTTCTATATTTTTTTCAGTGTGTTTTAAAGCTTGTGTTGAAAATAGCTTTACACCAGAGAAAGAATGCTTTTTACAGTATTTCTAGTTATGCAGGCATTTATTAGAAATTCAATAGGAGAAACAGTAAACAATTTATGTTATTGACCCTTAAGTTAAAACTGATGGAGTTAACTACATCCACCTTATTAATAAGTCAACTATAGCTCACTAAACACTTGTTATTTAAAGAACAGATATTTCCTTTTGTTTTACTCTCTTGTAGACCACAGAGCTTTGCTTTACATGGCTTTCTGTTTGTCAAAGACATTTGAGGTGGGGAGAGCACTGCAAAAACGTCGGTCACTTTAGGGGACAGATCATTTCTTTTTGCTGCAACTTTAGCAGCACTTTTTCTTTTCTCATTTGCTTTCTAGGGGGGGAAATACAAACTTTTTTATTTTCTATTTTTTTCCCTTCACCATTCTTTAGAATTATTTAGTGATCAGAGGAAGTGATTTATGGGGAATGCAAGATTGCCTGTTAAATCCATACTTAGGTGGGCTATGAAGCCTTAGTTCTAATAATTTTTTGCTATTAAATACCTCAGTATTTAATTGTAATATATATGGCTTTTAGGCCATACTCACACTTTGTTTTTGCTTCCAGATTTCCCTCTGTGACCTGGGGCAAATCACTTAACCTCCGTGTGCTCCCACTTACTCATCTGCAAAATGGGCAAAATAGAATTAACCTAATAAAGATTCACATTTGTCTTGTGCATTATCGTTAATGGGGATGTGAATCATAATGGTAGAGTGCTTTGATGTCCCCAGATGATACCGTAATCATGAAACTATTATTTTGTATTTGGGCAAAATAGCTGAAAATGGATCTACATAAATTATGCAGAAATAAACTATACATCTAAATAATTGCATGTAGTTGTTAAGCTGCTAGTGGCCCATGGAGAGATTTGTGAAGCTGTTCTTATGTGTAGCTCCCTCACAGCTTGGTTCTCGTTGAGCATGGCTGTTCCACCTAACAGTTTTATATTAATAAGACCTAAATAGGCCTAAGCTTCTTTTGTTCCTCATCACTGATTTTCTTTAGCAGCATTAAAAATTTTCAGTTTATCCCATTTGGAAATAAACCTGGGGTGGGGTAAAGGCCCAGAAGGAAAGGTCGTTGTGATTTGAGGAGGACACAGAAGCAAGAAGGATCGTGTATACATCCTGAGAGCTGTTTGGCACCTCGTTGAGGGGCTGGGAAGGACATGGTGACCTCCCACTGGCAACAAGCTGTTCCATTCCTTCCGCACTCACTGCTGCAGCTGAAAGCTTTCCCCACCTCCACTTTATTCCCATGCACATTCAGAGACAAAGGAGGGAGGGATGGGAGAGAGGCAGGCTTTCAACTTACCCACTTGAGATGAGAAAGGGGGAGCAGCCAACCATCATTAAAAGAACTAGGGCTCAGGTATTGCTAACCTACAATCATACTGTGACAACTGAGAGACATCCTTCTTCCCTTACCCTACCAGGACAATAATCAATATTATCACTTATTTCTTAGGCAACTACCATTTTTCTATCTTGCGAAAACAAGTCAATCATTACTATGTAGATAGAGGGCTAATATTAGTAAAATAATAAATCTCTGGATTATCTTGAAGCCTTCCCATATCTACAGTTCATCACTTTTGCTTTTACATGAGAAACTTGTTTACTCTAACTGACCAAGATAATAACCAAGCCCAGGCTATTGATAGGAAGTAAACAATATGCAATTAGAACTTTGACTTGTGTAATTCTGTTTTCCTATGTGTTACCTGCAAACTGCTGGTAATTTCCAGTGGGTAGTTATGGAATAGGGGATTAGATCGGTAGGTATGGAAGAGAAATTTATTATGTCAATCCTCTGGACAGCAGCAGCAACAGTTCCAGTCTTGAGAGATGTCTATTTGTTCTTAATATTTTTAGTACAGGAGTCTCTTCAATTTCTCCAGGCAAATGCTCTGAATTATTCACTATCCAGTCCTTAGAAAGGTTGATTAAATATTTAGTGTCTGACTATTTATTTTTGATTATGTCAGTCATTATGTTTAAGTACTGTTTAGCATAGAAAAATGCTTCAACAAAAGCTTGAGCTCTGGCCAGGTACTATATCAAAGGAACATAGATAAGGGTAAATGCATCTAATTACCTGATTAGGAAGTAGGTACTTACACACCACTGACTTCATCAGGAGTTTTGTACTTCTAAACACCTTTCTGGACCATAATTATTAAACAAATTGATTGCCACTAGTCATGATTTTAAAATCACACGGAATAGCTAGTCTAAAATATTTGAGAAAACTGTTCTAACTCATGAAATGTCCTTGATTAAAAGCTTTTCACTGAGCTATTAAAAGAGGAAAGATCTCAGGGTGAAACCATTCAAAGTACTTTTTTTCTACTAGAGTGAATTCATTAGCAAAACTTTGGGGCCTTTGCTTAATCCTGTGAGTGTAAATATATCAATTCTTCTGAAAAGGGCCCTCCATTCTGGAGTAAAATCTGAAGGGACAGAGGATGCTCTGATAGCATTCCAACTAACTGCAGGAAAGTATGTTGAAAATGAAGGGTGAAGAGTGGGAAATTATACAAAATGCCCCAAATATCATAAAGAGGCAAAATACACTTTCATGTGAATGTTTCTTCCTTGTTTGAGACAAACAAGGATAAGGTAGATTGTCCTAGTGTCAAGACATTTCACAGCTCATCTCACGTTTAATTCAATAAATCCCTCCCCCCCCTCCTCCTCCTCCTTCTCCAGTGACCTGAAGGTCCCACCTGGGCAGAATTCTCCACTCATCATTGTGAGGGTAGCTGTTCTGTGCTGATGTTTTGCCATTTTGGGCCCTGTAACCTCATACAGAGGGCTCTTGGGGTAGTAAAAGAACCTGACAGAAACAAAATCTACTGTTCTCCATTTCTAAGTGAGCATCACCTCCTAAATCACCTGTTGCCATTTTACTTTCCTGTTTTTTAGTGTCCTGACACCAATCATCAAAGGAGTTTCCTGCAATAACTGAGCTTCATGAGCTTATGCTGCATGTCCTAATCTATAATATACTTTGAAAAAGAAATCCTTGATGTATAAATTTGCATCCTGCTTCCAGGCTTTGCTTCACTGCTGATGAGTTCTGTGTTTCTCCTCTTAAAGAGCTGGGACCTTTTCCACGTGCTGAATTCTGAATGGTCTCAGCTACACAGAGGGAAATGCTTTTTCACAAAGATATTAATAGAGATGTTGTGTTACCATTAGGTTATAGTCTGGAGTCATTCTGCTTGTCAGGAGCGTAAATTCACTTCAGACGGGGGATCCTTCAGGTTCTCCTTCAAAACAGTGGCCTACATAAGCAAGGTCTTATTCACTATTAGATAAAAAACCTGTGTGCATTTACCTGTGTACATTTTAACTGCAATACTTCCCCCCCACCCCCCCATTTAAGAAGACCCTGGACAATACTGCCACTAAAAGATTAGAATAAAATGATGGCTTCTTTACCTTTCTCAAAGCTGGACGTGTGCCAATGTTCGTTATGTCCTCTACAAGAATATCTTGTGCATTTTTTCTGTGTTAACACCTTGTTTTACTTGCTGTCCCACTAGAAACATTTTCTCCTGAGTATTTGGGAAGTCCTGGGATACTGAAAAGCAAAATTTGTGTTTAGCCACAGTAATATAAGCTCTGTTTCTGAAGAAGAGATGTCTAGAGCTCAGATACCTTCATGCTCTTATTTAGCTTGTTCTTACTTGATCTGTAATAAAAGTACAAGTCCTTCTGCCACACGTTTAATTGATGAATCTGTTTGGTTTATAAAATACCTGTGCATGCTCTATTCGAAGTACAAACTACCTAAGCCAAATCAGCAAGAAAATGTAATTGTTAATTGATAGTGTCATGTGGTGTGTCAATCTTAAATTTATTTGATTTTTCTTTTTAAACAACTCTCTAAAACTTTGGAAGAGAGTGTGAGAGAGAGGTTATCAGGTTAAAAACAGTCATTCCACAATGAAAAATAATTCCTGCTTGAAAAAGTAGTTGGTTTGCTTATACCTCTGAATATATTTTTATTTTACTTCTAAAATTGCCTGGAATCTCAAGATATCTAAACTTCCACTATTTTCCCCTGAAAGACCACTATTCTTTTTCCAACTGTCCATTGAAAAACCATATGAATTTGGGAGGCTGATGCCTTCCAGTTTACCTGTTACTTGAGGAAATTTATTCAGTGATGATAGAAAGACACATTTGGAGATTTGAGATGGTTAGAACTTGTTCTTGTCTTTCCTTTTGCATTTTTCCCCACCCTCTTTCCCATTCAAAACCATTTCTTTGTTTTCCACTACACCTCTTTCTCAAATCTACATCATCGTCCACTGAACATAAACTACATTTTATTGCATAAGCAATTGATCCCAGTGTCCCTCTGAGAACTAGTACATTATTATTGTCTCAGTAACTGCAATTCTGCCTTACTGAGTCCTGGACTGTCCATGCTGCATGATGCTGTAGCTATTTGCAGTAACAGACTAGAAAAAATTATTTTTAGCAGTGAGGTGAAAGAAAGACCTAAGGCAGTGCCATCCAGACCTTTCTCTTTTCTAAGAAACAATTATGATGCCTTTTTTGCAAGTTACTGTAGAGTTTTGTGCAATGCTTTTATATTTGATGCGTTCTGATTAACACAGGTTAAAACTTAGGTTGTATCCCTGCAATACACTACCTTCAAGAGCAATATTTTTTGTTGATATATTGTACCCAAGCATTTTAAAAAGTGGTGTGAGCTATCTTTTTCCCAGCACAAATATAAAATACACATACCACTCCTGAAGAAACTAAGCTTCTTCTTCCCCCCGCCCCCCCCCAGATATGGTCCCCGTGTTGTGATGATGGACTAGTCTTCATCTCCTCCAGTGTGTTTGAACAGCCCACTCCTCCAAGTCTCTGCTTTGTTTACACAGTGCAGTGAAAAGTGGCACTTTTTAGCTGGGGAGCCCTGAAACGCTGGTAGAACCTCAACTGTCCAGATTATGAGATGGTCTTCTGTGAGATACAGGCCTTTCAGTTTATTCAGAAGGGGAACAAAGTCTAGACATGCAGTGTTATAGCTGATGATCTTTGCAGAGACAATAAGTTCAAACAGGATTGCAGTACAGTTTTCCTATGAAAGTCTGGGATTGTTGAGATCCAAAGATTTGAAGCTCTAGTTTCTTCCTCTGATGGGCAAAAGGATCGTGTAAGTGATTGTGTGTTGAGGTATGTGGTTTGTTTTCAAACAGCTCAAGTCAACTGTGGAAAAAGGGGCAAGTCTTTGCAGCTATTTTTGAATGTAACTGTAAATGTGCAAACCTCAGGCTTTTGAGAGAAGCTCTTTTATTAATGTAAGTCCTATTAAGTATACCCCTCTTTTTTTCCTTCATTACTTTTCAGTGTTCTTTTCTCTCCCAAGATACAAACCTGTATCTTTTATTGAAACAGTCCTACAAAGGATAGCAAAGGAAAAACGATGCCACTGAAGACAGTAGATGAGGTAATTTGGTCTGGAATAAAAAAATGCATGTTTTGGGCATTAATCTAGTGCTTTCACTAACTACTCTCCCCCCTCCTGAATTTAGGCAATGCAGTGACGTCTATGCTTGCTTAATTATTAAGCTTCATTATTTCCCATACCACAGAGCCTGCATTTTGTTTTTAAAGGGGCTTGGCATAATCTTTTTTTTGTAAATGCCAAGAACAACGCCAATTAGTCTGTGGGTAGTGATGATCAACTGTAGCAGAAAGAAGTCAAATCTGAAGTCATACAGCTGTTTGTGCACCTCCTACTTTGCCCTGTGCAGATCGGTGCTGTTGTCCAATGCTGCCATCCTGACGTACAATAATCTGCCAAACTCCCCATAACTGACCAAAAGGAGAACATCCAATTACCTTGCAGAATAAGAGCAATGATTTATGCATGCATATATATGGCCCACATTTTGCAGCCTGGAGACACACAGTATATATAATCAAGCTGTTTTCTACCCTTTTGAGTACTGGCTGGCATTTCTGAATGGAAAGTTTAAAATGCCTGCTCTTCCAAGCAGGACAACCACAAAGCAGTTTATTTCTGCAGCAAGTATTTTTGGAAATAGAGCCCTTCCCTTTCACATTCCTTATGCTAATGTTCTTTAAACACTAGTTTAAATGCACATTGCCACTGGCTCTTTCTTTTAATTAAACTTCCAGCATTTCTAGACAATGTCCTAGTCTTCCCTTACTGTGTGCCACACATTCTTGTATCAGACATTTGTACCCTTACTGGAACAATCTGCTTGCTCCAGAATTATCTGGCAGTCCTGCCTCAGTCTATTTATTCCATCACATGATTGTTTTAGTGTTGTTTGAAGCAGTATTTTGGAGCCAGACATAATCATATTATACAGTTCCTCACCTTATTAACTGACAGAGAACTGTTCCCCATTAGACAATTGATCCTGGGCAGATGAAGCCATTAAAAACAGTACTAATTAGCTGAAGAGTGGAGACAGTAATACAGGCTGCATCACTTCCTTTCATGCTTAGGGAAGTTTATGTTCCAGACAAATAATAATTGATATGTAGTCTTCCTTAATTGTGGTTGTTAACAGCCAGTATTATAATGACAGGCTGACAATCTCTGTCTAGCCTATTGTATGTTTATTTCTGAATCCAAGAACCACTGAATAACATTTTTGGTTTAACTCGAACTTCATAGAATATACTTTAAATGTCAACGTAATGAGAGTTGAGCAGCTAACCCTAACTTATGAGTTATTCCTTACATGTCTCCAAGTGTCAGCTGTTTGTCTTGGAAGACTGGATGGCCATAATTACATGGAATTATGGCATGATACATTAGAATTAAATAAACAGATGGTTTGAGTGGGAATAAAAAAAATATTGCATTAGATCCATAAGCAGGAATGCTAGGCGTCTAACTAAATTTCAGTGTACTAAACTGTAGCCTTTACAATATGAAAATCATATAGTCCTTCAACAAAAGAATGCTTTAATTTCCCCTTCCAAAAATGCATTCTGTTTTTAAAAATTTACATGCATATATGCACATGTGTATGTGTGCATGCATATTCATACATAATGCATTTATTACAGGAAGTTGGTAGCACTCTCTATAATTTCCTTTGTAAAAACACGTCCATTTTTATCCTCTATCTTCACTTACTATATTTCCTCCTGAGCTGAAAAACCTAAATTCAAGGTGACTTTTTTTTCCTTCAGGTACTCTCACCAAAATGCTTGGCTTTCCTACTATTCAACCAGCTAGAAAAAAATCTCAGTAAAAGCAGAAAACTTAGTTTCAGCAAAAAGAATGAACATCTTAAACAGTAAGCATTAAACATCTTTCACTGATTTGATAAAAAAATTGTTTTTTATAATAAAGAATTTTAGCCATTTTAAAACTGTGTTCATCTTCAAAACTGTTTTATCCTTTTCCAGTTGTTTTATAAAAGAAAAGAAACAAAAAAAACCCTTCCAAACACAAAATAACCCCCAAACACCACAGCTCTAGTCCAAGAAAATTAAATACAACCAAAGTAATATGTGAGAGAGATTAAAAAATGACAAATATTGAATTCTAAATGTTACTGCTCTAACAATAGCTAACTAAATATATTTGTTTTCTCACCATTTCCTTTTTTGTACTTATTACTGCTCTTCTGTTATCAAAACTTACTGTATATTTGGGTTTGGGGGAAGAAGTTTGTGGTTTCAGGATAGTGCTCTGAGTTAGCTGATTTGGATTTTATTGCTGACTATAAAATCTTGCATCGGTCACTGACAGCCACATCTCCCTTAACTCTATTTGGGTAGTCAATGAAATTCTGGCTACACTGAAGTCAGTGGCAAGACTCCAATTAATTTTAAGGGAACAAGGATTTTCTGTTAAGATTCTAGATTTCTATATGTTAGGCAGTATCCCTGCCCATGGGACAGGAGTTGAAATTAGACCATCTTTAAGGTCCCTTCCAACCCAAACCATTCTATGATTCTGTGATATACCTAAATAAGCAGATAAGCATAGACCCATCTTGCTCCTCAGATGAACTTTATCATTCACATTTTCAGTATTCAGACACAAGGAAAGTGACAACTTCATCACAGATTTCAAGAAGGGCAAGAGTTTGACCTCTGTTAGCATCTTGGTGTGTCCCAGGCTCTCATTCATATAGTCTTGATGATTCAGGCACCTGCAGGGAGGGGCCAAACTTTCTGTTATACAGACAACAAATGCCTGGATTTTAGGTCTTCTGCAGTAATGTGAGTTTCTTACCTCTTTAGTTAATTCAACACCTTGATGAGAAGCTTAACAGTTTTTTGGTTTTTTGTTTTCTTTTTTTTCCCCCCAGTCGTATTCAACTGGTTTATCAACTTCTTGGATGAAGGGATAGAAAGCACCCTCAGCAAGTATGCTGATTATATGGAACTCGTGAGAGTGGCTGAAGACTGCTTCCATTCAGCAGGACCTTGATAGGCCAGAGAGTTGGATGGAGAGAAACTTAAGGAGGTTCAAAAAGGGTAAGTCCTGTGCCTGGGGAGGAATAACCCCAAGTACCAGTACAGGTTGAGGGCTGACCTCCTAGAGAGCAGCTCTGTGGAAAAGGACTGAGAGTTGGTGTATGGCAAGCTGACTATGAGACAGCAGTGCCCTTGTGGCCAGGAGGGCCAGTAGTATCCTGAAGTCCCTCAGGAAGAGTGTGGCCAGCAGGTTGAAGGAGGTGATCCTCCCCGACTACTTGGCCCTAGTGAGGCCGTGTCTGGAGCATCGTGTTCAATTCTGGTCTCCACAGTTAAGAAAGACAGGGAGCTACTGGAGAGGTTCCAGCAAAGGACCACAGAGGTGATGGGGGGTCTGGAGCATCTCTCTTATGGGTAGAAACTGTGGGATCTGGGCCTATGTAGTCTAGAGAAGAGAAGACTGAGAAGGGATCTCATCAATACAAATAAAACAAATATCTCATGGTGTCAGACTCTTTTCAGTGGTGCCCAGTGACAGCACAAAGAATAATGACCATAAACTAAAACACAAGAAATTTCACCTTAACATGAGGAAGAACTTCTTTACACTGGGGGTGGAAGAGCACTGGAGCAGACTGCCCAGGGAGGTCACGGAGTCTCCCTCTTTGGAGACATTCAAAACCCACCTGGGCACATTCCTGTGTAACCTGTTTTAGGTGAGCCTGCCTTGGCAGGGGGTGTTGGACTAGGTGATCTCCAGAGGTCCCTGCCAACTCTAATAATTCTTCTGTGATTCTGTGATTTTTTACCTATTATTACTTTTTTCCTGCTGCTCTTCACATAATGATGCCCTTTAATTCAGGGAGAGTTTCATATTAGTCGAAAAGGCCCTTTAATAAACAATAATTGCCGTGATCTAGCCTCAACTGTACAAATCCCATTGAGGTCCTTGGTATGGCTGTGAATTCAGCGGGTTTTGGATTAGGCTCTTATCACCCTACGATGCTGTTGGCAGAGATAGCTCAGCAGTGAACAGGAAGGGAGAATTATTTATGATACTCTCCTATAACACAAATGGTCATGAATCATAACATGGGATGCATTCAGAGCCCTTTGCTGTTTAGTACTGCTGTCATGCTCACTAAAACGGGTGACCCACAGAGAGCTGTACTAATAATTTTTTTTTTTTTTTTTTTAAGGATGCCACTTAGAAATATTTTGGAGATAAAATGAGAAGTGTACCTGTACGTAGGAAAATATTCTCTGCTGATTTACTAATTCAAACTCTGGTGATGTCAAAAATCTCACTGACTTTGACAGTATTTCAGAGACATCCACTGTCTTTCAAATGGGGAAATAGCTCTAGAAGAAGTGAGGTTATACACTGTGCATATTCACTTGCAACAGACACGCTTTTCT
>JAYRBT010000082.1:122600500-122699564 GCA_036023395.1 Myiotriccus ornatus | reverse complement strand
CGTTTTCATCTGTTCCCCCAAATATATGAGAAACTGTGCTGCTAGTGCATGATAAGTACTACTGCATTTTGGGACTTTATTTGATACCTGGAAATTTGGAGAAATAAAATTTCATTGAAAGGATCAGAAATGTATTATTACTGTAAGGGCACAGGCTGGTCACCTGTTGAATGATACATACCTTCTGTAAACCTAAATAAGTTAAATGAAACTAAAAAAAAAGTCCAAACTTGCCACTCCAGTTTCAGAAAATCCTTCAGGTGTGTCCTGGGTCTAAAGATTCAACCCAAACCAGCCTTTTTTTTCTTTTCAGCGGCATAATCTTGATTTAACCATCAAGCCTGTCATAGTATAGATATCAGATGCATTCATACATATAATATTTTGAAGTAATTCACTACTAATAAATATTTGTTACTGTGCCTGTTTACTGTATATGTGTTACATAAATGTAGTCTGTATATATTCACAGTCATATTAATCAGTACAAATCTGGACTGTAAATTAGAGATCTAAATAAATGATTATGAAATTGGAAGTAAATTAGGATTTGAAAAGAGATAAACAGATTTGATGTTTTTATGTTGTTATGCCATTTAAGTGGCTCTGTATGTTAATTGAATAGCAAAGTTTTTTTATTTACTGCTAAATTGATTGCTGTTACTTTATAGCTTGTCATGAAGCATCTCTTGGAGATCTTTGAAAAATAGTCAAGGATAATTTAAAATCAATTAACTGAATAGAGAGTAATTATCCTTTTTCCTGTCTAGAAAATAAAGTTCTGGAACCATGGAAATGCATCATGTTTTGGAACTAAAATCTATTCTTAGAAACATAATGCTAGTCACACAAGCAGAGAAAAAGACTTTGATCCAGGTTAATTTTATAATATTTATTTATTGGATGACTCCTCTTAGATCTGTTGTGAAAAGTTAGATGATGAAACATAAACGCTATCCAAACTGATGCTGGCTTCTGATCTGTAAAGATGTGTTTTCTTTTAAGAGGGCACTCTTTTGTTACCAAAGCTTGATGTTGTTTCCACCTGTGATGTAACTTAACACCACTAGCTGATCATAAATTGTAAGTGGAAACCACTTTCTTTTGTATTATCTGCTCTAAAAGGCAGTGACGTCTGAAAGTCTGCATTTTGGAGAAGCAGATATCTATGAGAAAAAGAGGTAACTTTTGTTTAAAAATCTCTGCATGAAGTTTATTCTTGCAAATGTTTTTACCTAATGCACTTCTCTATAAAATTCTTCCAGAGTAAACTGAGAAATAGATATGTAATATGAGGGATCAAAATAAAATCAGGAATATTTTATTATATATTTTTATTATAATTTATATTAAATATGCAGTGAGATGTCCCTTCTACCTCCTCCTTAAAAAAAAAGAAACAAACAAACCAAAACCCAAAAAACCCCACCAAAGCAAAACAAACAAACAAAAAATGAGCAAAAGTTAGAGCAAATTCAGTTACACACATAATCTAAAATACAGTAACTTTCTCATGGTCTGATCCTATAGTAAGTAATCTTGACAAATCATTATTCCAGATTTCCAGGATTAAACTTGAGTTCCAGATCTAGGCTTGAAGTCCAGACTATTAAAATGAATAGGTGTTAAGGTATCTCTGAACTGTTAAACGTAGTAGTATTCATCCATTGATCCACAGCAGGATGTGTGTGAAAAACACGTGTGTGAAAATGTGTATTTAATGGAACCTGCAGATATAAATCTTCCAAATACAAAGAAAAAAAGTCTCTTGTTTCTATTCCTAAATTAAATCTACATTAAAATGGAATCAGAGCTGAGAGGATGTATCAGTAAGCTAAAGTGAAATGCATTACAGGAATGCTACAATTTCTCTAGAAAGAGAAAGAATAAATTCTGGAAATTTAGATTCAAGGCAAATCTTAATAGAAATCTAAGCCTCAGAAGGACACAGCTAATGCACTCAGATAACCTTAACTCTGCCCATTAGCAATCCTTTTAAACAATCAGGCAATTATTTTCCTGTAATTGTTTTTGCACAGTCCAATTAGATGAAACCATTCCTGCTAGATTGTTTTCATTTTTATTTTCTCTTATAGTGCCACTACAGTGTGAAATTAATGTTTCCCATATCGCTCTGCATCTTAAGTCTTGTTTACACTTGGGAAAGTTTTGAAAAAAAAATAAAACCCTCTCTATTGATGACACCAATTCAACTGAACAAATGCTGGCAGCCCTGACTAAAGTCTTAGACAGCTTGCTGACTGCCAGCATCATTTCAGTCCTGCCTTAGTTAGGCTTGCTCCCACCTGGGAGACCTGGCACCGTGCTGAAAAGGGTGTTTATTGTCTAGATCAGAGCTCTCTGCTCTGCTACATTTAATTTCTGCAAGATGTCCTTTTTAGATAGGTGTCTTCAAAGTTATTGCCAGACTAGTGATAGACAGTGATGGGTCTGAGACAATTTGAATAGTTTGGGCAACATAAGAAAAAAAATTTTAGCCTGTCCGAGTCTTTGAAAGTCTCAGGGATAGGTATACACTCTGAAAAGAGACACGATCATTTTCTGCCCTGCCTTTTTTTTCATGACATTATATTAACCTTTGAAGAGGTCCATTAAGATTTCATGTTAAAGGTAATGGCAAATTTTCCATTCAGACTATTATGTACACTAGGAATGCAAGGCTGATATTCAGGCAGGATACAAAATAATTCTGTTATTTCGTAGTAATCACCATAGAAATAACTACACTATCTCCTGGAAGCAGTTTGGCTAAATTGTTCTCTGAACTTCCTACTATGACCTGTTTCCTACCCATGCTGCTTTCCTCAGCTCACCACCTAGGAGTGGATCCTCCTAAGCTTGGTTTGTCAGTGGACTCCTTACTCTTTATTCTTCTTAATTCCTCTATTCACTCAAGTTCCAACCACAAGTTCCTGTTACTCAGCAAAAAACCCAACCTTTACTTGCTGCTCATCCTTTGTTCTGCCCCAAAACAGATGAGATGGAAAGGACAGCATGCTTTTAGGGAGTCATCCATATGTCATCCTTTCCAAAACGAGCCAGGAACAACTCTGCAAACATGGAAAACAGATGACCTGAAGGTTTGTTGACTTTTTTAGGATGCAATTAAAAATACACTTGCCTATTTTTCTTTTCTGTACTTGTACGTTTGTATAATAGCTCCCTGGGTTAGTGTGGCATAGGAACATAGATTTTGTAGCTATTAGATGAATGTCAGAACTTGAAGGACTCACAGAAAAGTTTTCATTCTGATATTTGAAGCGATTCTCCAGGTTTTCCAATTGGTTGAGGTTTCCTAATTACTGTCCTCTTTATAGTGTAGGTTGGGTTTTAATGTCATTGACTATGCCAAGAAATCTCTAATTCCACGATTAGTGTCCTATAGACTTTAATTTGTCTGTTCATTGAATGATGTAAGTAGATACGTCATAATAAAACTAGCTATAAATGCTCTTTCAACTGCTTTGAAGCTCACTTTAAACAAAAGTAACAGATAGAACACTGTTATTTGCAGCATCTAGAGTTAATGAGTATAATTTACTAAATTTTCCCACAAATTATAGATGTAATTAAGCGGATTTGTGTTCTGTGTAGCCATACTTAGACCATACTTGTTTCAGTTTTTTCCACATGATCTCAGTTCTCTTTCCTGATGGGAGCTTCCATTTTTCCTCCATGTCTCAAATAGTCTGTCACAGTACCCTCATCTCCTTGGAATGTTGCTGCCTACATAAGAGGGAGAACAATGCCAAGCTGATTTTGAACATCTTGTGTTGATGGCCCTGTTGTGCACATTGGTCAGAGACAAGAGATAACCCTTGAGTTCATACTGCTTTTTAAAATGATTTTCACGTGCTGAGCTCTTTAAGTCTCCCAGTGCACAGATGCGGTTTTTACAAAAGCTCGTATAACCTTTACGACTTGGAAAGTTCTAAACCTCTAGTAAGTCTAGCCAGTGGAAATCAGCCAATGATTTGAGAAAAAATAATTAGGGAATTGTCGGACAGACAAACAGCAGAATGGCCAGAGTCCCGGGAATGTAAAGGAATTCTCTGTCCTCACCTTTTAGCAGAGTTTCACTCTGTATGTGAGATGGGAGGGATGTAGGGTATGGTTCTACACCACCTTAAACCAAGACAACACTGAAAAGAGTGATCCAGTTGCTTACCATTTGTTCTTGCTATGACTTTGAGTCAGAATTTATGGTATCAAAAAAAGGTGATCCATCTGTAAATTAATTTTTAGTACTAAAGGAAACGAACAAGCAAACAAATGAGACGCAAAAAAAGTACTACCCCTCCCCCCCCAAATAATTAGTACACCAGTGATCTGCTAATTTCATGGCCTTATACATTAAATCACACCTTTGTTCCTCAGAGTCAGTGAGAGATTGTCAATGTCCAGCAGGGAGTCACCAAGAGTGACTCCTTGCTGCGGCAAAGGTTGTACCTCCCCTCCCAGACCTTTTCGAAGCTTTCACAGAAGTCAGATATCCTCAAGCATCATGACAGACATCTACATCTATTCTATTCTATTCGATTCTATTTGATTCGATTCGATTTGATTTGATTCTATCCCATAAATATAAATGTATGCATGTAGACACATGCACATACACATATACATGTGTGGAACTCATGGGTAGGAATTGATAAGCAGTCTTTATGAGAGCATTTTCTTACGAGGGGGTGGGAAAAAAAAAAAAAAGGAAAAGAAAAACAAACCAGTCCTTTCTGACCTGACTCATCCTTATTTGCAGTCAGCAGAAAGAAAACTGAAGGAATGCCAGCATCCCAATTTGTAGGGTTATCTCAAAGGAAGCTTGACTGGAAGAAGAGAAAGTGAAATTTAGGGAGAAATGCAGAGTGGGGGTGGGAGAGGGAGAGGAGAAGGAAAGAAGAGGTTGCAGTTAAAAGACTTATATGAATGAAGAGAGCTCTGAATTCAATCCTTTGCACCAGAAATGTTTTTGTGTATACATGTTGCAGACTTCAGATGACAACAGCTTCTGAGTGCTCCTCATATTGCTGTAACTTATTCTCGAATCTTTACATATCCTTATTTATGAAAAAATGAATATTACCTTAAAATTTAACTTTTACCTGTTATTCAGGTAAACTGATTGATTAAGAATAAATTTTCATAGATAAATTCTGTCTTTTGGTTTGACAAATCTATCCTGATAAGTTGGAATAGAAAAGCAATTGTCATTAGTGTCGTATGAAGAACAGTACTTGTTTCCAATACTTGAGATAAAACATACAAAAGAAAGCAAATCTCTTCTCTGGTTAGCTACTTTAAAGCTCTGTGACGCAGTGTGTTACGCCCTGGCTGTGTCCTTCCACGGGGTGTGATGAGTGCACAGAATAGAAAATGCTCCACGATACTCCATGATGCACAATGCATCTCATGTTTGGTGTGGATTATTCATAACTGAACTGAGCTTTGTGAAATCTGACTGTAAATGCTGCTTAATTGTGTAAAGAGGTCTGGTATGTCTCTTATTCTCTCTCTCTCCTTTTTTTTTTTTTTAAATAGGTTGCTGTTTTTTCATTTAAGACTTCATGCATCCTCCTCCCTATGGAAACATCTGTGTTGGTGTATTTCATGACTCAGGTTTTCTTCAGCAGTGAGGATCAAAATGAATAAAAACCAGAGAAGGTAATGGCATTCTTCCCTTAGCTGCCCATTTCATATTCTAGAATGTTAAGAAATATTTAAAGATATTCTTAATGTTTTTTTCTTGTTTGAACTGGAAAGAATATTTCCTTGTGCAAAAAGAATAAGCACTAATTGACTGTGTCATAAATAAACAGACTATCTCCAGACTCTTGCTATTTAACACCCCTCCAACACCCCTGCCCTCAAATCTAACAAGCTACATAAAGTCTGGGGAATTTAATTGATCTTTTGAAGAATTTATACATAATTTTAAAACACCTGCATCTTTAAAAGGTGTTCAGAAGTTCTTGAAGCATTTGGAATAATGTTTTCAGAATGTGTAGTGCTTAGCAGGTGCCAACTGAAGCAAATTCTACAGGTATTAGTCTGAACAGTGTTCACCTTGTTTGTGCATTAAAGTAACTCATTATAAGCCAATGTACATGGACTGCATGCTGCTTAAATTGGACTTAAGGCCTAATGAATTGTACATATGCATAATATCCTAGAACTTTTTCCTTCTGATCTGTGCTCCATCCAATGACTTGCAGATGTTTTATGTGATCCTATCATATTTAGAAGCCAAAAGTAACTGCTTTGTGTTGATATAATTCCAAAGTCAGATGTTTCCTTTGCTTGTAACATTATTAAATCTAAAAACGAGGAGGCCTGCTAAGAGAATTGTTAAAAGCTTTTTTATTGCAATTGCTAAATATATAAAAAATACGTTATATATGTAACTATGTATACATATGTCATTTCAGAAAGTGGAAATACTGGCTTAAATCTGGGCAAAAACTACTAATTTTCAAAAAACAAAATGTGTTCTTAATGTTCACAGAAGCATAGCCTAGTTGAGGTTGGATGGGACATTTGATCAAACCCCCTGCTCAGGCAGGGCCACCTTTATCTTGTTGCCCAGAACTATGTCCAGACAGGTTTTGAATATCTCCGAAGATAGTAACTCCACCACTTCTAACAGTGTTTTTCATATTTTTCTTCTGCAGAATTAGTAAAATATAATTAACTGAAATTAAGAAAAAATGAGTGCCAAGAGCCTTGCGCGTTAATCTTAGCTCAATGTCCTCTTTGTGTACTCTCTGCAAGTCCATTCATCTTTGTGTTCTTTCTGTTATTTTTTGAGGAGTTTGTTTATTTAGATTGCAAACTATTTGGGCTCTGTCTCCCATGCACAGTGGGCCGTATGGCCTCCGTTCTTTAGCATGGTTGTGCAATACTAATGGGCAGCTTTGTCCCTGTAGCTGACACCTTGGTGGGAATATTAAGCTGAAGGGCCAAGACCTAACATAGAGTTCACCTGATAGCAGGTAAGCTTCTTCTTAGGAGCTTCCTGGAAACCACTGAATCTGTTGTACAAATATAAGAGTACTTAAAAAAAACCCAAAAGAACCAAACCAAAATGATTCAAGGATCACTCCCTATTGCCAATTTTTCTTGACGAGTATGGATCCAAAGACAGCCTGATAGGCTGAGACTTAGCTCCCACTAGACTGAGTTGACCACATCTGTACTACCTATTTAGGCTGATGTTTTGCCTGTGTTCGTTGTGATATTTCTCTCATGCTGAGAAAAAAATTACAATTTTTTTATGGGGTGATTACTTAATTCATAATATGCAAAAATGTGAGGTTGTATTGGCAGCCAAGATCAGGCTCAGATGAAACTAAGGGCACACAGAGGGGCTGGATCAGGCTATACACCCTGTTATGGTAGTGCTGGAGGAGGTATTGTGGTGTGGGAAAAATATCTGGTGAAATCTCACACATGGTGCCTTCTAGGAGCAGTTCTTGCTGTGAATTATTCTTGCAAAGAAGGCAACCTTTGCCCAGTTCTGATTGGACAGAAGTGCTCAAAGGATGCTTAAATGCCTCACTGCTCTAAGCACATATGCTTTAAACATATGTACAGCGCAAAACAAGGGAGCCCCAGTTACTTTTGTCTATTAGCATGAGTGCCAGTCTCCCAGTCTTTTATTCTTTTACTAGAGTCCCTGAATTATCTGGTTACACCACCATCCTTTTTGGTGCAGAAAGACTGTATGCTTTGCTGTGCTGTGGTTTAGCTTTCACATGTTCACTTATTCTGTTGCCTCCAAATATTGTTGAACATGGCAGTGTTCATTCTACCAGGACGGCTTCTAGTAACACAAAACAAATTCAACTTAGTACAGTATTAATCTTGAAGAATTTTTTTAATATTTACTAAAGCTGTACTTTACTAAGTGAAAGAATGATATACTCCTGTGTGCCAGTTTCTCAGAAGATATTTTTGAAGATCCTTATAACTATAAGGAAGGATTTAGAATTTCATATCATGTTTTTCTCTAAAAAAATACACTTATTATTAACAAGAAAGTAGCATACCTGTTTTGCTGACACAAAGCTACCAACATGTGAATGTCCCGACCATAAGAATCTGAATCTTAAAACTTGTGGCATGTC
Organism: Myiotriccus ornatus; assembly: GCA_036023395.1. Taxonomy (NCBI): domain Eukaryota; kingdom Metazoa; phylum Chordata; class Aves; order Passeriformes; family Tyrannidae; genus Myiotriccus; species Myiotriccus ornatus. The sequence goes on along the minus strand of JAYRBT010000082.1, from coordinate 122,691,420 downwards.
CAGAAATAGATTAAAAGGCATATGTACATGGATTTGCTTAGGCCACACAACATCTTCCCATAATCTGAGGGTTAATTTACTTAAGAGAAATTTAAAATGAAGTGTTAAAATATCTCTCTATGCCTCAGCTTCCCTTCCTGGAAAATGAAAAATGGGACATTTCATTTCTTTCAAAGTAATTTGAGATCTACAGATTAGAAAAGGTAACTAAGGAATTGCTGTTCCCAGGGAGTTCAGGGGGAGTCCAACCTCTATCACAGAATATTACAATAAAGCAACTTACTCAGCATATCACTCTATTTGCAGTTCCGATTGGGCCTTGATTTTTTGGTGTCTGTTATGCTTTTCAGGGCCCTCACCAGCACAGTGTGACATCTCTTGCAAGCTGTGGTAAAAGGTTTGGGGGTTACTCTGCGTTAAGGGCTGTTTTATGTTCTGAGCTGGGTTTTCACCAGTCTAATAAAGCTTTCAGTGGACTTTTATTGTCATTCGTAGCTTTATTAGTCTTTTATCTGACTGTTGCTTTGGCCTTTCTCTTGATTGACTGTGCCTATAGCAGGAATGCTATGTCAGCTGAAATACTCTTCACTCTTTAATTGTAATGCTGCCTTTCAGGGAATAGAATTTCCAGAGAACAAGTCAGCTGCTGTTATAGCTGAACTTAATGCTTTGCTATAAACAGCTCCATGCCAGAATCATCTCAGATTATGTAGGATATTCTTGTGTCAAAATGCTGCCCTTTTTTTAGTTAATGCAGATATTTATTAAAACTGTCTTACAATTATTTGCTTTTGAGAAGCATTGGGTTCTAATGGCCCATGTCTTTGTGGAAGCATTTTTATACATTTAGATAATTCACATGAAGTTTGAAGGTGTCCAGAGTCAGAAACGTGGGTCTGCTTGTTCTGCCACACTGTACACATTTTTCCTCATCATGGGCTCCTAAACACCAGGATTACTGCCCTATCATCCAGGCAGAATGGCTGCTACCTTGTATGTATCTGGGACAGAGACTTATTTGAGCAGTGCCAGAGCTAATAAGTTATCAGTTAATTGCATAATGTATTTGGCGTTGGTTTACTAGTCTTAAAATTATATAAGCTTTATGTTAATATTTATTGTTGAAATCTGTGTTAATCTTACTCTGAGGGCTGTGTAGGAGGTGCTTCATTCCACTTGGTAGAACCAGCTGTTAAAGCTGTTACTGTTAATTGATATTTATTTCTCCAGCACCTCTTCTCACAGAGAACTACCCTACTGAGACCTCTGCCAGGACTCCCTCCATCAGCAGTTCTTGTTCTTCCTCCCATCTCATACTGCTGTTAGGCTCCAAGTCCCATGTCCATTTGGGAAAGCACAGCTCCTACTGCTCCTCTGCTCATGGAAAAACTGGATAAAGGGGCTGCTCTGTTTCCTGTCCTTTCCACCAGCCGAAGTTCACAATTCAAGTGGGGAAATCAATGGGCTCCAAAACTGGGCTCCCCTGTAGATGCTTCTTCCAGGCTTCCTCACTGAGACTCGTGATTACCTCCCTTGTCTTGGAAGAAATGCATCTTGGCACTGGTGGTTTGAAATGATAGAAAAATACAAGATAATTGTGATTCTATAGGTACAGGCTGTATCATTTGGATGGAGGTACTTCGTGACCTTTGTTAGTATATTTTTATAAGATTCCTGAGTAGATTCAGTTAATGAAATCAATTATATTATTTCAGCTGTTCTTTGCAGAAATACAGATGAAAAAATGTATTAGATATTTTAGGAGCGGTTCTTGTCTTACATGACCTAACTCTCCCTGATTTACACTGCAGTGTGAGTAATGAAAGACCCTGAAGAGCAGGATGTTCCTTTGGTAACATGGTGGAAATGATGATTGTACCATAATCTCAGGGATATCATCAAAAGAGGCATGTAGTCCTTAATTCTGAGCTTCATGCCTGCGTTGTTGCTGTGAGAGCTAAATACTTTGGTCTCGTATTCATGTACCAAATATGTTGATGAGGCAGGGTAGCCATTGGGAAATAACAGGGAAGGATTTGAAATACCTTCTTGAGAAGATTTGCTCTTGCCAAATGTGTATTCAGGTACATATAATATATCTCAGTGCAAATGGTTGTATGTTCATATAGCTTATATCTGCATTTACAGTCTTCTTTTTTATTGTATTTAATATCTTTTTCTGCAAAAAATTGTCTGGTTACCTTTTGAATTAATGTAGATTTTGAGTGCTCTTTGCCACCAATATCTAGGGCCAACTGGATGGCTTTCACCCCTGAATCTGACTCATGGGTGGTGCTAAATGCTTTTGTGTGAAAAACTACTTCCTTTGTATTTATTTTTATATAGTGCTCTTTTTTTTTAATCTTTTATTTTGAACTCATCACTTGGCACTGTCATTTGATCTCCCTCAGTTCTTTCACTGAAATGACAAGTTAAATAAAATGCATTTGCATGGCAACAGCAGGCACAAAGCAGCCCTCAAGGGGCTATCAAGACAAGTTCACAAAGCATGTGGATGTGGCACTTGGGGATATGGTTGAGTGGAGTGGAAAACATGATGGTACTGTGTTAATCGTTGGACACAATGATCCCAGAGGTTTTTTTCCAACCTGAACTATTCTGTTATTCCATTGTTCTGTGATATACCATGACCAAACATATTAACATGCCAGTTGAAGCTGAGGTTGGTGTTCTTGGAAGGTGTCACCTACTGAGGTTGTGGGTAGCCTCAGCTCATGCTCTGCTCAGCTGGCTACCAGGAGCAAGACAGGAACCACATCTCTGGGCACCTCGTGATGCACAGTGCTCCCAGACCTAGGAAGTGGGGCAGATGTGCAGCCTGTGAGCCTGAGAGGAATGGACTTTACCTGCGAGTTGGAAAGCTGCAGAGGGAATTGTCTTTTAGCTGAGCAGTTTTCCAGACCTTCTTTCTTTTTATTTCTCCACCAAGCTTGAGCAATCCTTGCTTTAAAGCCCTTAAAGCAACAAAGTACTCTGGAAATGCCAGAGCAGGATGATATGCAGTGTTATTTGCAGACAGTGTGAGAGAAGACAATGAGATATCCATATCCTTTGTTCACAATAGTTTGATAATTTCTTTATATTTAAATTGAAATCACTCAGAAAAATTCAGACCCAGGCACATTCGGTGCTATTATTAACACATCTGGGTTTGGTCCAGCCAGTCAACGTATGTGTCAGTACATGAGATTATATGGGCAGAAGCCTGAAGCAAGGCATGATACTGTGAACAGTTCATCAGTTTCCTGCCAGTTGTGTTAGACAATATCAGTTGTTAGATTCTGCACAACCCTAAGCTCATTTTTGCAATATTTACATTTTCAATTTGTCCACAACACTGGTGTACTAGAGCAGAACTCCTAGAGCCAGTGGTTACTGGATACCAAAATTATGGTGTTTGTTTGTTTGTTGTTTTTGTTTGTTTTTTTTTCATTCTGGCAGTTAACAGGCAATGCTTTCCCACAGAAAAGCAAGAGCATTTTAGTAGAGAAGTGCCCTAAAATAAATGCTGTGCTAAAACACACACACACACACACAGAGACACAGAGAGAGATGCTAAACAAATTTTTCTTTTAAAGGTGATTCTTTCTTTCCTTGGGGAATAAGACAGCTCTAACAGGTGGAAGGTTATTAAAATCATAAGAAACACGAGCAGGGCACAAATTTGTCCTGCAATATTGTGCAGGATAATCAGAAAAAATAGAACAGGTCAAATTCTTACATTGTTTGACCTCAGGAATTAAGGCAAGTCCAAATACAAGTAGTGCTAAGATTTCAATATTTAGCTCTGTTTGTTACAGGTCAGTTTTTCATTTAGCACAAACTATACTTTACTCAAAATTTGTGTGATTAATGCATTGATTTAGCTTCCCAATGTGCATTGCTGCTAGGCAGATTCAGATATTATTTATTTTTATTAGTTTATAATATGTCAATTTTTCTTGCTTATCTGTCAGCTCCCACAAAAATACATAAATCAAAAATATAGCAATGCGGACACTAACAAGGCATAATTATTGTAGGGTCTGTCCCCTTTTAAAGAAAAATACAATTACCTACCAATATGTTGCTGGGATTAGGTCAGAATTTGCATAATACTGACTCATATTTTCTTAACAATTTTAACATCAGACAATAGGTTTTGCAAATCTATATGCCTTTCCTGTTTTTCAGTTTTATTTTTCAAGCTAAAATAATAAGAAGCTCAGTCAAAACAAGATAATTATTGCAGTCTATCCCCACAGAAAACTTTAATTACTCCATGGCATGTTTCTAGGATTAGGTCAGAATTTTATAAGGCTGATTTTTTTTTAAATAACAATAGGCAATTAAGTCTGCCAAACTATAATTTATTACAGTTAAATTTATTCATTTTTCCACTGATAAATATTTAATAGAAAATAACTCAATCACTGCAGGAGATTAAAGAAGATTTTTACCTCAACATAATCTTAGAAAAACAGCAGACACTTTTCTATTCTTGGCTGTAATACCAAATAGCATCAAGCTAAATGATGGGATGAAAATAGTTGAAAATTTTTAACTTTAGTGAAATAATAGCTGCTAATATATAGGATTATAAACCCCCCAGTAGCAGACTATGTAACAAATAGATCCCTCCTGAAATACTGAAAACTATGGTTGGGATCTAGGGTTAAATAACCGTGATATATTTATAGAGGGCAAGGGATCACCATAAAATAAAGCAGCAAATAGTAAAGAAGTCAATGTAAAAGAGAGGCTGGGGATTTAAGGTATAGAGATCATAAATTTTCATCGATATAAACACTCCATGTACCTCAGGACCTGAGTTTTAGCTATAATTTCAGGTCTGACCTATAGGCTTTTGGTGTTCACAGTGCATGCACGATCAAGATGCCATCTGAGGAGATGAAAAAAAATGTTTCAGATCTGTGTGATTTACTCATTTAATCATCCTCAAATCCACCCCAAACACAACAATACTGTGTCGAATATCAGTACTTGAGAAGATTTTATTGTCCCACTAAATTACATTTAATTCTTACTATAACATCTCATATAAACAAGTATAGTGAATGATTTCCTCCCCAGTGTGTTCTTCGGGAGGCAGGAAAAGATTGTTATATGGAATGCATAGATCTGGAAAAGGTCACCTTTTCTCTATCCCTCAGATCTCCAGAATGTGCACAGATACATTCAGTTGCGATGGATAGTTTTCTTTTTCTGCTTTAAGGTGATACTTTTTGCTTTAAAACAATAATTATGAAATCACCACAAAGAACCATTTGAGGCTTTTAGCTTTTTACTAATTGCTCTGAAAGAGAATTCTAAATGATTTCCAAATGACTTAAATGATTTGGCTAAAGAGCATCTTATTACAAATGGTCTGAATTGGAAACATTGTGTCAGCACTAAATGAGGCGCTTTCCCCCCCCTGCTTTTCTCTAATGGGCAGATCAGAACGTTTAAAGCACCCTCCCTGCAATGACTTTTAAATGGGCTTTGGTTCAAGTCTTTATTTAGACAATGTTTTCTTTTTAATGGAATGTACAACACTGCCCTATTTGCCATTACTGCACTCCTTGCAGTACTCTGTATCCTTCTAATCTGAAATCCTCCAAACAAGGTGGGCAAACTTAACACCAGTATGCAATAAATACCTGTCCCTCTTAGAGCAGATGACTTCAAACCTGTCAGGAGCCCTGCTTTGGTACTGACGATAGCTTTCTGAAGAATTTCTGGCTCGGGGTCTGGTCCAGCAACCTTTAAACAAGACAGAAATCCTTACATGCATGAATAATCACATTACTTTCATCAAAACAAGTTGCATAAATTACACAACTTGAGAAACAGCCTGCAAGGTGCAACCCAATGCCAACCTACCATTTACCGTCCCAAAGTTCATAGCTTGTGTTACACAAACATTTTTGAATTTCTGGGTTGCTATTGAAGAGACCTCTTTCCCGTGTCCGTCTTAACTACATAACCAAATGACTTGTAAAGCAAGACCGCTTGATGCAAGTACTTGTTTTTCAAATACTAACATATCAGCAAAAGATGCCTAACAGCTTTGTGGCTGAACGGCAGAACTTTTATTGAGAGCCACTAGGTTGCACTGTTGTATAGAGAACCAGCTTTCCTTTCCGTGCCTCATACGGGCAGCCTCATGCTGTGCAGAAGCTTGTAAATACTGTTTTACAGTTTTCACTAACAACAGAAGTATATAAGATCAAGAGAGGTAGACCGGCACTCGGAAATCTTTGCTTTCTCCTCAAAGGCAGGTCCAGGTCCTGGTTCCAGTTAGGGGGTTTTGTTCTGTGTAAGGTGCCCTAAAGATAACCACACTACGGAATTGGATTTTTTTTCCCCCTGGAGGGAGAAGAAGCTGCTGGGGGACAGGTTTGGAAGGGGGAACCCAGCAGTTATTCTTGAAGAATTCTTGACTTGACATACATGTTCCTGGAGGTCAGTCTAAAGCTGCAATGGGCCTTCCTGTATGCATAAACCCTGAACACGTGCTTCCCCTTTCCTCCCTGGTTTGGCACTGTTCGGTGGCCCAGACAATACAAAAGCACACATCAGTTACTTCTCTATGTACATTACACACTGTAGGCAATCACAAACATTATGTGCTGTTCACGTGTGAATAATTAATTACAGTTATATTATTTAGTCATTCTTTCCACTACTATTGTCCAAAGTAAATTTTTCCTTTAAGAGTAATATGGCTTTAATTTAGGAAGCAGGGTTTCTTTAACCTATTTGTCATTATGCAAACCATCTTAAAGGAGGTTTAATGCTATTTCCACTCTGTCTGCTAACATAGCTCCCCGCCCAAATGTGAGCTGTGTTTTATCAAGCAAATTACTTACAGAGCATTTTGCTCAAAAAGACATTGGGTTCATTCCTTTACCCATATTTACTCAGCTCTGGTGTAAATCTTTCTGTATTTTTCTCCGTGGATTAGCACCTCTCTCATCCTCCCACTACCCCTCTCTTCAGGGCAGTAAGCTGAGACAACAATAATGAGGAGCAGAGCTGGTGACTCTCTCCATTTTAAAGCTTTGGGAGGGAATAGGTCATCCCAGAGGACCTGAGTCTGTGCTGGGTTAGTTTAGTTGGCCTAAGTCACACATTTGGGAACTATCTGCTTCAGGTTTCGAATATTTCAGTAACAATGTTACTGGTTGCCAATTAAATTCCTTACTGCTTCAACACCAGAGAAGACAAGCAAGTTCCTCTTAAAAGAGCACCTGGATGAAAACAAACTGCACTGATTACAAGAACATGTGTTACATATAATTAACCCATTGCTGGGCCCTGAAAGCTGATCGAAGGGGAAAAAGGACAAAAGAGAAGTATAGAAACCTAATAAGCTGAAACAGAATTTTATCTACTGACCTTTTTAATTTGGGGCTGAGAGATTTTTTGCTACTGATCAGCTATAGTTGCCTCTCCCATTTTTTCTCAAATGAGGTTGGTGATTCTACTTAATTTCACATAACATTAATATAAAAATAATATTTTTCCATAGGATCACAGGCACACAAGGTCCTTTACTGCAGAAAATAATTGAGGTGAACAGACACTGCGAATAACTCTGCAGTGGATTTGCCTTCATATTTAATTGCACTTGTTTTCAAATACACACATACAGTTTCATGAGTATTTTACAGTCAAGCTGGTTTGTCTGTGTATTTGTGGAAAGGGAATCTGCAGTTATATTGGCAAATATTCTCGCATGAAAATTCAAATGTGCAAGTGTTTATCTTAAACTGGATGCTCATCCATCCAGGCAACCAAAAGACTCCTATAATCTCTCTGGCCAAATGTAACTGAGCACTGGGGACAGCCTGGTGAGTACTTGCAGAAAGTGATTTGTGTTTAGCCCTGGAACTTGCCCATTTCTCCTAGGAAAAAAAAAAACAAGCTTGATTTGGCATAGCACGTAGTCTAATACATCCAGTATGAATTGTGGGATGTGTTGCAATAAAACTACATATAAGGGAGGGTGTCTGCTTGCCCAGAACTTTTTCTCTATTAGCATGAACAAAGTAAGAGGACACAGCAGGGTGGGAGATTTTAGTTCTTAGGGTAAAAGGAATCTTCTTCAAATTGTGTTTGTTTCAGTAGGAGCTGCACATGAGTGCAAGTATCTATTGTATCTACTTATTTTACAGTTTTCTTCCTAGGATCAAGATCTTTGTTAGAAATAGCTGAAGGAATGCACCATTTTTCCTGCCACTTTCACACCGGTCTTTGTACAGTCAGGCATTTTATACTTTGTTTGAGAAATCATTGCCCATAAAATAAATGGTAGCCTTTTCTTTTCCTGTTCCTGTTCCTGAATGTACAATAAATATTTTTTTTTTTCTTCCTCCTAGTAAATTTCTTCCTTAAACAGGGAAATCTTTAAGCAGACTGTATTTCAGTGGTCACACAACTTTTATAGGTGAATACATTGATCTAATACAAATACAGAAACAGAAAGAGCACATGTGTTCACAGCCATGTTTATTCAGGGATGAGGCAGATGTCATGCCAAAGTCTTTGTCTGTATATACTGTCCTGCAGGAGCCGCTGTGAAGGACAAATCTGAGGTGACGAATGTTCCTTGCCTTACTCAAATGCAACTTCTGAAAAGAAGTTTGTTTGCTTAGTTACTACATACATATATGCATATAATGAAAGGTTGCGTTTATAGCATGTATGTCTGTAGCGTGCTGCCAGCTGGTATCCTGACTGTAAACACTACCTAGGCTGCAGTCTCTACACATTATCTCTTGTGCTATTTGGAGTGTGTTCAACTGTTGTTGAGAGTTAAAAAATGCATATACCTGGTGGGAATGACTGAGATTCAAGCTCTGCCCAAAAGGCAGTATGGATGCAACTGGTTCAAGGCCCTGGCCTCTGAGAGCCCGGACATAAAACTTTCAAATGAATGTGAGCTTATTCAGTGATTCTCTGTTTAAACAACCCACATAAGACAGGATAAAGACATACACAAATACATATTGTTCATTTTCTGTTTTTAAAAAAATTTGAAGGGGACTAGCTCTAGATAATGATCTAGAATTTGTGCTAATTAGTCTTTAAAAGCTAAGAGGTATTAACAATGTATGGGAAACACATCTCAGAATATAATGGTTAAGAGTTTGGACTACACCTCCTGCGTTTAGTGCTGAGCATTTTTTATTTAAAAAGTTAGAATACATTTATGAGAATTGGATGCAGGATATACATAACTAATTTTAGTATAATGAATGGAACAGATCATGTCCATTCTCTCCTATTTTTCCAGTCATTTTGATACAGTTTCTCATGTCTGAAGGTAGTTACATTTATTATAATAGTTCTTGATCTCTTTTGCTTTCATTCTCTTTTAGTTAAAATCAACTGATTGACTCTTAGGGAATTAGCCCAGAGAACCCTCTTTTGTCTTACTAAACTAGTGAGCAAACTTGAGCTGTAACTCTCTCACACGGTTATCATTATCTGAGCATGTTTCCATCTAATTTTTTCGAGCAAGTTTGTATAAAAGGTGACTGAATTTTCATATTAGAATTCAAGAGTGCATATGTGTGTGTATACATCTCTCTATATATTATGCATACAAAGTTTTTGTTCAAAAGCCTTCTATCATCTATTCCCTTGTAACACCTCTATACTTGAAACATGGTGCTGTAATGTGCCTGTACCAATCAGAAAACTGAGCGATCATAACCTCTTGCTTACATCTAAGCAAAAAATATTTCAACTGTCACATCAACAGAGTAAATCCCATTTTATTGAGTATACTTGGAATACAAAAATGATAAATGCTAACAATTAGATGTGAGTCATGTGTGTTTTGCAGGGCTTTAGAGTCTGAGCACACGGGATACTGTAAGCCTGACCTTCCAGAGTCATCCATGGTATATAGGAAAGAGCTATGTAAGCAGGTTATGGAAATGTGTGATTAACCCTTGCAAAGGTGGCCAGCTTGTTGGGTCTCTCATTAATAACTGGTAAGTCTGACTCACTTAAATATTTATTCCCTCTCCATACAATAAGGACCTAGAAAAACATTTTTGTCTCAGAAATTCTATACACAGATATTTTTTTTTTCCCCAACATTATGTTAATTCAACAGCAGGCAAACATTATCACTGGAAAGCATGCTTTCCTCCAAAAACCAGAATTACATTTCCAGGTCTAAAAAGAACATGCAACTTGATCTAATCAAGGCACTCCTCAGACAATCTGTATAACAATGACCAGTTATCTTTCTTTGTTACAAAACAGACAGACACCAAGGCCTTTAGATGTAGGTAGGAATACAGAGGACTGCCATTTTTTTCTACTCATCTCACATGTCACTATCTTGTTCTGCCTGTGAACATCAGCAGAACAGAGAAAATGTCTAAATGCTGGGTTTAAAATAACCTCTAGACATAGTCTGTTATTAGCAAGAAGTACATTTGATGAAACTTGGGGGAAAATATTGAGAAATTTGTCTGCCTCACAGGAGGGAACTTTGGATGCTATCCCTGGATCCTGCTAAGCTTTCTTTAGTTCTGTGTTATCCACAGGCTCATTCTGTGAAAATTTAATAATGCAAATCTTTATGTTTCAGTAATTCATTGCTAGATAACAGAAGGATCCTTCTGTCGTACTCCTGACTGCAAAGCTGGTTCAGCATACTGTGTCATATTAATGACAGAATAGGGGAGTTAGCTATTAAAACCAAGGGGGTAGAAAATCCCTTTATGTACTGGCCTGTTAAGATTTTGATAATTAAACAAAACAAATACCTCTGTTTCTTGCATTTGGCCAAAGTGGGGAAAGTGGGGAAATACTCCTTCCTTTCCCCTAAAGTCTGCTTTTGGACCTTCTGTGAACAATGTGAGGCCCCATACATAACTTACAAAGAAGCAGAAGAACACTGCTATGATACAAATTCTCAGTTTTGCTACTGTCTACAAATTCTTTCGCTTTATGTGTCATTTTCCATGCTTGATCCATAGAAGAAATAGGAGTCAGTGTCTGTTCTGATCTGAAAAGCCTGGCTCAAATCATAAGGATGCATGACTTCAACTCGCTCTGCATCACAGATGGCAGATATTCTGTAAAAATGCACAACTTTTAAGTCCCGCATTTTTAAAAAATGTGAAACTTTAAAGAGTATCTTTAATTTCACCCTTTGGGGCCTGCCAGGCAAGCAGCTGTTGAGACGCTTATCCTGCTACCACCAGGCTGGGATGGGGAAGCCTAGTGTGCAGGCACTGGTGCAAGTCTGCACGTTGCTTGTTGTTCTCTGAGCATGTTAGCAAAAAACTTGGATTATCACAATTTCAGGCCATTTGTGTGTATTGTGGGACCATCGAGAAAAACTTTACGCAAGCAGGAATCCAACTCTCTTTTGTAATATGTCCAGTCTCGATCAGCAAAATCTTGCCAGTCCAGAGGATAAGGTTTTTTCTATCCCCCTCTATTTTTATAGACAGCTCTCCAAAATCTGAAGATGTTTGCTATCTTATGGGGATTAAGATACATGGCTAGTGGAATCAGGTTGGGGAGGTGATGGATACATGAAGTGGTATTTCTTGTTAAGCAGTGGGTAGGGCAGACAGAAGAAGCTTGATGCAGATCCCAGTTTGGCTTCCCAGTGAAAAACACCTTTTTCATTAATAGTTACACGTGAACTAACTGTATCTCCCTTTCTAGATGTCCCTTCATGCTAACATTCTCTACCAGTGAATATAAATGACTAATCAGTTTCCCCTAACCACCTCAACATATCTTATCTTGAAACTAAAATGCCTAGAGCCAAATTTATTTCAATTCTGACTTGTAACTATTCCAACATACCTTATTTTGAAGCCTAATATGCCTTTTCTGTAGCTTGTATTTATAGGCTTTATTTTCTATCATATACTTTTCTGTACCTCAAACAATGCAAAATGCCCTTTTGTGTCTGCAATTCTCCGCACTTCGTTTGTGTACCTTGAGGCCCACAGAAGATACAGGATTTGACCAAGATTCCACAGGATATTAGGGGAAAAAAAAAAATCAAGCTGTCACACTTTCAAAACTAGTCTCTAGCACTCTTCTGTTTGGAAGCAGGCCTAGCGCAACATTTTATGTGAAGAGTTGTAATGTTTGCTGTTCAGAGGGAAGCTCAAAAACCCCTGAAGCCTACGCTCATATGTACGATGCTGGGCTATTGTGTGTGTGTCTGTGTGTGTGTGTGCGCGTGTCTATCCCCAGGGAACGGTGGGGAGCTTATTAGTTAGGCATCATAAGGTATTCATGCCAGAACAGACACCTTTCCAGGAGGAGCAGTATAAGGAGGAGCTGATGAGGAGTTTGGATGAAAGGACTTTGTATGAATGTAAATACGACTACAAGGTATAAGATGACTGGAAAGGATGGAAATAGCCTGTGCAGTCTTATAAATACTGTTTTAGGAATGTGTAGTGTTAATGGAGGTGTTGTGATCAACACTAAAGTCATGGTGGGATGAAAGGTATTTGTTTTTCTTATAAGGGGGAAACACACTAGAAATTAGGTTAAAAAAATCATATTTCTTTGACAGGATCTGCTTTTCATGAAACTGTGTTGACTTTGATTGTCCTGCCACCCATTAATTCTTTAATGGCTTCATTTTCTATCAGCATGACTAGTAATGCATCAGCATGATACTAGTAGTACAGTAACCTGTTCATGTCTGCTGCCTAAAAAACTTCCTTTTCCCTTACTCTGGAAATGACTGTAAGCACTAAAAAAGTTATTTTTTCTTTCCTAAAGAAAAATATATAGGGAAGCTTGTGAATATTTTTTTGGGGTCTATATTCACCTGGGAGGGGGGGAGTCAGGCTTCCAGTGCCCTGTTACTTATCCAAAACCTTTTCTTCAGCAAGGTGAGATTTCCAGCCTGAAGAGATTTGAGGCTGCACTTTCAGTCCTAAGGGAGTAGGTGTATATGCTTGATAAAAACCCTTACGTGAGAACTGCAGCTTTGGACAAAAGTCCCCTGAGGGAAATGTTTCCTCCAGTTCATGTGCCCCTACTTAGTGTTAGAAGTTTTTGAGTAAAGATCAATAACCTGGAACAAAACATGAGGAGTTTAGCTTTGTATCAGGTTTTGTTCTACGTACTGAAAATCAAGAATCTGACTGTAGAGCACGGAATACACCAGATAAATATGGATTTTATTGTAGCACACTTTTATTTGAAAGAACCCATATCAAGCCCCTGCCTTTCTTGGTTTGTCCAGTCTAATTTGGATCAGTAATCAGAGTCTGAATTACTGTTAGTGCTGCTGTTTGGGTTCTTTGTCTTCATTCATTCCTAACACTTCCAGTGTGTAGCTAAATAGAGCCCTCATATGCTGAAAGCATTTGGAAAAGCTCATACATCATTCATCCAGAGAGGAGAAATGAAGTAAGAAGGAAAGGAGCGGAGTGTCTTTATTTCTTCATAAGGACTGAACGCAGTACTGAAAAACTGATAATAACGTTACCATTTAGAAGAGACATTACTAGAAATGCAAATTTAGACTAGGAAATGCTGAATATCTCTCATTTTTGAAAGTAATTTTTTTACCAGATTTACTTACAAATTCATTAGAAATTTAATCCCATTAATGGCACTACTAGTTCTTATGGATGGCAATGACAAAATGCAAAAGAAGAGCTTCAGGCCCCTTTTTAAGGAATACAGCCATCTTTTCACCCATATACTCAGTGCTCTCTTTCAGAAAAGCTGCATTTATATCATCATATGGCAGAGCCTTGACAACAGTAACATCTCAATTGCCAGAATATGCTTACAATGGGTGGCTCTAGTTCTGAACACTCAATTAAGTGTATTTTTTTTTACAGGGTCCCTGTGGTACATTAAGTTTTACTGATATCTAATAGCTTCAGCATCTCTAAGGAAACTAGCCTTGATTTTATTAACCTAAAAGATTGAAGAACAAAAGGCATGTATTGCTGACACGTTAAAAATCCTTAACAAATTTGTCTTAGTTGCTTTCTTATTTCCCTTAGTATATGCTGTGGCAACCTCCAGTGCTCATTCAAAAGGACTTTATTTTGGACTCAGTAATTTTCTGTGAGGGATGTGTTGTTAGGTTTCATAGTTGTTTGGGGTTTCTGTTTTTTTGTTTGGTTGATTGGTTTGGTTTGATTGGTTGTTTTTTTTTCAAGAAAGACTTGAGCAAAGTTGTTAACTGTGTTAGAGGTTAGAACCTTTCTCTGTGTCTTCTAAAATCACCTGTTTGTCTGCCTCACTCCATCTCTCTGTCAGAGTGACTATTAAAGCTAAAGTAGTGTGTAGTGATACATACATGATAACCAACAACTTTGGCCTAAGAGCTTATCTGTTAACAGTGTCAAATGCTATCTGATAATCAATATAGCTGCTCCTGTGCTATGTGTCCGTGTTTCTGGAGGCATGACTGTTTGCAGATGCATGTTCTGCTTTCTATCCTTTTGCCTCTTGGTGGTTGTCAGCCTCCATATCTGTGTCTTTCAGCAGGTTTCATTAAAACCTGTCTCTAGCAGTCAGAAGAAACCTGCAGCTGTGGAGGATCCCCAAGCCTTAGTGAGCTGTGTAAACTTTGTAAATCTACTTAAAGCTAAGCGTCTCACGAATGAACCTCCAAACTTCTGCTCTATATACTAGGGAATTGTGAATGAAAGAGATTTCTTTAAAAGAATATTTGGCTGTTCTCAATTCTAGTAACTACCCTACAGTGGTCCTGCTTTTTTATTCTTATCATGTGCCGCTGTTTTGCAGCATACAAACTAGGAATACTTTGTTCTCCAGAGACAGAAATAACGCCAGTAAATTATCCTAGGATAAAGGGATGGGTTTTAATCTTGCTGATTTTTTAAGATGAAAATGAACTGGTGTGATACTAAAAGCATTTCTCTTTTTTTCCCTTTTACAGTTTTAAGGCACATAGGAATAAGTGTGTATATTTATGAAAGTAAAAATGTTCTATAGGGTTTTCCAGTGATAAATACCTTAGAACAACACAGCCAACTTAGGGCAGGCAGTTTGAGTGTCAAGGGAAATGTTAGGTATTTCTGATATCACACCTCTGTGTGGGTAATTTGCATATTTGTATATATTTCAAGTTTCATTGCTCCACTCAGAATCATAGAACCGCTTACACTGGAAAGGACCTTTAAGATCACTGGCTCCAACCATTAACCTAAAACTGCAAAGTCCACCTCTAAACCATGTCCCTAAATGCTATATCTACACATCTTTTAAATACCTCCAGGGTTGGTGACTCTACTGCTTCCCTGAGCAACCTGAATACTTGACAACCCTTTCTGTGAAGAAAGTATTCCTAATATCCAATCTAAACCTCCTTTGGTGCAATCTGAGGCCTATCCTCTTGTCCTATTGATTATTACCTTTGAGAAGAGACCAACCCAAAATTTGCTACAACGTCATTTCAGGTAGTTGTGAAGAGTGATAAGGTCTCCTCTGAAAAGATGTTTTTTTCCAAGCTAAACAACCCCCAGCTCCCTCAGCTGCTCCTCATACGACTTGTGCTCCAGTCCCACCACCAGCTCTGCTGCCCTTTTCTGGACATGCTTCAGCAACCCAACCTCTTTCTTATAGTGAGGGGCCCAAAACTGGACACAGCACTTGAGTGCTGAGTACAGAGGATGATCACTGCCCTGGTCCTGCTTGCCACACTATTCCTGATACAGGCCAGGATGCCACTGACCTTCTTGGTCACCTGGGCACACTGCTGGCTCATGTTCAGCTGCTTTCAATCAGCATTCCCAGGTTCTATGCTGCTGGGCAGCTTTCCAGCCACTCTGTAGCATTGCATTGGGTTGTTGTGACCCATGTGTTTCAGCTCCTGGCACTTGGCCTTGTTGGACCTCATACCATTGGCCTCAGCCCATCAATCCAGCCTGTCCAAGTTCAGTTTTTCACCCAGCAAACAGTGCACCCTTACAACCATGAGCAGCCAGTTTCTCCAGGAGAGTGCTGTGGGGAATGGTGTCAGAGGCTTTACTGAAGTTCAGATAGACAACATCCACAGCCTTTCCCTCATTCACTAAGCAAGTCACCTTGCCTTCATGTTGGAAGCAGGA
Organism: Myiotriccus ornatus; assembly: GCA_036023395.1. Classification (NCBI taxonomy): domain Eukaryota; kingdom Metazoa; phylum Chordata; class Aves; order Passeriformes; family Tyrannidae; genus Myiotriccus; species Myiotriccus ornatus. Next base: position 122,675,308 of record JAYRBT010000082.1, on the reverse strand, counting down.
CCTACCTTTCAAAAACCCAGGCTGGCTGAACCTGATCCCCTGATGTGACATTTGATGGCACTCAAGATGATCTGCTCCATGATCTTCCCTGGCACGGAGGTCAGCCTGACAGGGCTGTAGTTCCCTGGATCCTCTTGACCCTTCTTGACTTACATATTTCTCCTCTCACCTCTTTCTTTCTCTCTTTGTGGAAGTTTCAAATGCCAAAGGGGTGACTGAGGGCTGCAGGAGATACAGTGAAATATGAGGAATTCTAAAATTTGGAAAGCATTCTAGAAAACTGTAGAATTAGTCTCTGTCTTTTGACCTGAAGAGATCTGAGGCACAGGAGTCTGATTTGGCCATGAATGATGACCTGCCTTCCAAACTTTTAGGACCTAGGAGTAATACACATTCGCAATTTTGTTGGGAAACTGCTGATCAGTGCATGGACTGCATGTTTCAGCTGTCTAAATCATGATGAAGAAGCTGATGTGCTGAGAAAAATTCAGGTCTGCTGTGAAAATTAATTCCCATTATAAAAGTATATTGTGTTCCTTAAAAATGCACCTTTAAGGGCTGTGACAGAACTATGTCTCTTTAAAGCAAAAGTGTTTTGCCTTGCAATAGAGCTGTTTGTTTTCAGGGTTAGGGAATATTCCTCCTCCTCATTTTGAGGTGTTGTTCACTTAGGCCCTGCTGTCTCATATTCTGCACTCAGTAAGTGCTTCTCAGTTTTTAAAAATGATAATGCTGAGGAATTACCTGACATGAAAAATCATATGACTCTTCTTGCTTAAATAAAATGCAGAGCATTAGAGCCCCAGAAAAGACACTGTCTCATATTTTTTTGACACTATTATCCTCTATTTTCTAAAGATGCTTGGAAGCTGGTTATTTTTTCTTTAAGGGAGAGCGGGAACCTTGGCTCTGCTCAAGGGACTTTGCTGTTGGTGAAATCCAGGATGCTTTTACAGGGCAGAAAGCAGCTTGTGAGAAGGCTGCAACTGGGAGGGAAAGCCTGGGAGGAAAAGTGCTGGCGATGCAGCTGCAGGGCTCGGGAGCTGCCCTGGGCCAGCAGCTGGGGAGAAACCGTGCTCTGCTTTCCTCCAGAAACATTTGCTGCAACACATCAATGTCTGCTCCAACATATCCCCATGATTAGTGTGATGGTCTTTTAGCACTGACCTCTACTTAGTATTCAGCTTGACATATTAATCTTCACCTAAGTAAAAGTTAATTCTAAAATAAACCTGTTAACCCTCTATTTTTGGTCACCTCATTTGCTGCAAATTATTCTGGGACAGATTCTGCTGTCAAGAAGATGAGGGCAGGCCTTGTCACTGGCTGGAATGGGAGCACAACTGGGCTTTTTATGGATATTAATTGGCTTTTCCTTTTGGGAAGGATATTGTAGCATCTCTAACAAAAACAGCTGTACCACAACTATAAGGATGAAATATCTTCAGGTGAGCAAATATTTTAATGTAAATGTTTGCCAGTGTTAGAATGAATAACACGATCCTTGTCTTTTCTCTGCACAGTACACCACCCCTTTCAGTGACCACTTTAACATCAGTCCTATAGAAAGAGTAGAAAATTATATTTCAAGAGGATTGAACTAGTTTAGAAAGTACAGCAGAAAAATATCTTTATGACTCCTATACAATTAAATGCAATTAATTCAAGTGTATCAAAATAAGGTAATTTTGAAATTTTATCTTTCCAAGTACAAAAGGCTTTCTGGATAACTTTGGTGGAATTTTATCATTTTCATTCCTAATGATTTTACTCTGAATTATTCCATGAAGCTGTTTCAATAAAATGGCTTGGGGGATCTTATTGGAAACTGCTAGTCCAGAAAAAACACTTCTGATTCTTCCGTCTGTCACTGCTTGTTTTTGTACTCTCCAGATTGCCCTTGGCTTGTTTTTCACTGTTGCATATGGTGATGGTGAATCGAGGGTTGTGTGTGTTTTTAAAAACAGCAAAGCACTTGAGCATGTTTGCTGTCAGTCATGGACGAAGTAGACGTGTGAAAGCCTGATTGTTTCAATAGTGGACAAGATAGTCAACAGTTTTCTTCCTGTCCAGCTGAAAGGAAAAATATTGACAATCAAATGACTGATTTAAATGACTCTTTCTCCAAACTAAATCGAGTATATATGTGAAGCTTTTCACTTTGCTTTCCAGAAAAGCAGTGGCACTACCAAAGACAGACAAACAGAAACGCAATTTATTTTAGCTCATCTTCTTGATATTAATGTTTCTATGCTAACTCCAAAGAAATGTCTGTATACACTGCAACCTCCAGTCTCTCCTTCAAACCCCCACACTGTAATCTGTATCCATGGTAATGCATTACTCCTTCCAGCAGCCAAGGGGTTTGGGAGAAATTATGGGAAGAAAAATCTTTCACTGTGAAAGTTGTGGTAAAATGTCAGTTTGACAGAATGATACAACGCTTTTAGTATGAAGCTCGAAACAAATTGGAATTTGGTTTGTTTCAGGTTTCCTTATAGACTTTGAAATATTGAACCTAGGCTCATCAAAACATTTTCTTGAGTTTGCTTTTACACAGACCTTAAGCCCAGTTTCAAAAGAATCCCGGACCAGTTTTGAGCAGTTTATGGGCTGACTTTAACATAAACCAGACCACAGTTAGCGGACTTGGCTGAAATTCACTCTGAACTTTTAAGTGAGGTTGAACCTGGAAGTGAAATTTTGTGAGTGAAAACCCAAGCAGACTGGAACAAAAAAAAAGTTAGCAAAATACTGCCCATTGATCCTGTGGAACTTCAAACAACAGGATTTGACATCCTAAGAAGAATTCAATAAAAGCTGAAGAACCAGTTAAACTTTTTATTTAATTTGGGAATTTAGCCTTTATTTTTAAATAAACAGAGTAACCCCTGCATCAAACAAATTATGGAATGCAACCTGAGATTCTTGTGATGCCTGGTATAATTTAAATGGCAGGACAATGTCATATAAAACCTTTAGAAGAAGATTTTCAAAAGCTCTTAGCATTGATTTAGCTTGTCTGTGTTTAAAATTAATGGGAATTATATTATTGATGTCACTATAGAAGCAATATGAACTGAATCCTGGACATTTGTGGAAATCCCTTGACTACTAAACAAAGGTAGTGGGGTCCTAAATGAAGTGGTCTGTGGAGAACTTCTGCCTGAAGCAAGTATGTTTGCTTTGCAGCTGAGGTGGACCTTGGATTTCTACCCTAAATATGAGTCTGATGCTAACTTTTTATTTACTTCCCAAGAGTCACCATTTCTCTTAAAAATGGAAATGCTACATTCTGTTCTGAGGAAGACTTTTATGAGAAGCTGGATAAAATCTTTATATATGTTGTTTTGGGTTTTTTTAACTATAATGTTACCTGTCCCTGAACTGCACTTTATTTCTACAGTAACAGTCAAAAGATAGGCAAGATCATTAAATCTCAGACCCAGAATTCTTACATTAGGCATTCTCATCAAAGTCTCTGTAAGTGGTCTTTCTTATTTTATTTCTTTGCTAAAGCTGGCCAGTTAGTTAATGTATCATAGTTTTCCTCTCTGTTTCTCTAGATAGGATTCTGTCAGCCCAACCTGGCACTTATTATTATTTTTTTTACTTCAGGACACCAAACTGTTTCTAATGTTTTCTTTTCCTGCCACACTCTTTTCCTGCTATTGCTCATTTCTGATATTGATACCTTACTTCCCTTCTTTGGTCTAATGATGTATATGTCAAAGCAGACCACCTTTCAAAGCTCCCTAGGAAAGAATAGGGGAGGGTGCAAGTCAGCAGCAGTCAATCTTTGAAATACTGAAATACAGAATTTTTAGTATGAGGGCAATGGCAATGGTCTAGATAAGACAGAAGCTAGCAGAAACTGGTATAAAGTGGGTTCTGTGCTTTGTGGCAAGGGGAGATGAAGCTTCACAATTTACCACTTTAATTTTTTTTTTAATTCTTATTATGGTTTTTCAATTATTGCTTTTAATCTTTGTAGTCTAACAGTCAGGGTTTTTCCATCCTGTCCCCATGGTTGACTTAGTTTTCCCCAAAATAATTTTATTAAGGAATTTGTTAATTGGTTGGCCTTTTGGTTTAGGACATTTAACTGTTGGAACGCACGCAAGGTCATATCCCATACCTTCCAGTTTCAAATTAAAGCATATGCAAGAGAGACAACTTGTATTTAAAATATAGTTATAGCGTCATGAAAAGGAGGGCCAAGGGCCCTATTTAATCTATATGCTGTTAGCATACAAGACCACTAGCTTTATGCTTTCTTCAGAAAATAGTAATTTTACAGTATTTTGCAGTTTGGACAACATTAATTTAGAGAAAAACACACTGACACAACTGTTTATAATGTTACATATTATTTTAATTAATCAGGATGGAGGACCCATTGCCTTAAAGTGCTGCAAACCACAGGCCCCAGACCTGGGATGTTTAGTGTCCTGAAATCTGATTCATATGGGTAAAAGAGGACTAGTGCAGAGCGTCACTGAAGCCATTTGGGACTACAACAGCCTACATAGAGACCTGTCCTGAGACAGAAGATCGGAAAAGAGAAGGAAGATGTGAAAGCCGACTGGCTGCTGAAGTAGATTTCCTTTGGGAGGTCCCAAATCTTTTGGAATTAGAATAAAAGAATAAATGAGAATCAGAATTAAATCAATTGTCTCTGAGAGCTAACTTTTGTAAATAGCTGTTTTCTTTGGAGTGTTTTCTTACCTGCAAGTGTAAAATTGGATAGTAATTTGGAGGTCATAGCGAATGTCAGTACAGGTAAGGTAAAAAGGGCATTTCTCACTAATAAGGAAGAAAGTTGGGGGAAAAAGGAGGAATGGACGACATATTTGCACAGAATCCCACAATCACAAAATGGTTGAAGTAAGAAGGGACCCCTGGAGATCACCTGGTCCAACTACTCTGCTCAAACATGGTCACCTACAGCTCATTGCCCAGGACCATGCCCAGATAGCTTTTGCATATCTCCGAGGAGGGGGACTCCACAACGTCTCTGGAGGTTGTGTGCAGGTGTTGTTACCCTTACAGTAAAAAACTGTCTCCTGGTGTTCAGAGGGAATCTTATATGCTTCAGTGTGAGTCTTCTCTTCTCCAAGCAGAACAGTTCTACTTGTCTTAGCCTTTCTGCAATGGAGAGATGCTTCAGTCATGTAATCATCTTGATGGTCCTTAGCTGGAAGAGCCAATATGTCCAGCATGTCCAGTATGTCCATGTGTGTCTTGTGCTGGGGAGCCCAGAATTGGACATAGCACTCCAGGTGTGGCCTCACCAGGGACTAGAGAGGAGGAAGGGTCACTTCTCTTGAGCTTCAGGCAATGCTTTGTCCAATGCACTCCAGGGTAGCACTCTTCTTCTTTGCCACAAGAGCACAATGCCGGCTCACGTTCAACTTGGTGTCCACCAGGACGCTCAGGGTCCTTTTTTTTTGAAACTTCTTTCAAGCTGTGTGGCCCTCAGCATGTACTGGTGCCTGGGTCTTCTCCTTCACAGGTGCAAGACTTTGCATCTTCCCACCTTGAACTTCATGACATTCCTGTCAGCTCATTTCTCCATACTTTTTGGGTCCTTCTGGAAGGCAGCACGATCATTTGGCGTATTAACCATTCCTCACAAGTTTGTGTCATCAATGAAATTGCTGAGGATACACTGACACATTCTCCCAGTTATTACTGAAGATGCTGAACAGCACTGGACACAGTATTGAGCCCAATTACACTGCTTTTTACTGACCTGCAACTGAACTTTGTGCCACTGCTCCTTGGGTCTGGATATTCAGCCAGTTTTCAATCCACCTCACTCTCTGCTCATCCAGCCCATACTTCATCAGATTGTCTCTGAGAATCTTATGGCAGACAGTTTGAAAGCCTTACTGAAGTCCAGGTAGACAATATCCACTGCTCTCCCCTAATCTACCAAGCCCATCATTTCATCATATAAATTAATCAAGTTGCTCAAGCATGAACTCATTTATATGAATTCTCAGTCTGACCTTACTGGCAAAGCAGTGTTTCTGGAGAGTGAAGTAGGCAATACATACAACATTAAAGCAAGAAGAAGGAAGAGAAACACATGCTTATTCTCTGATAAAATGAATTATCTCTCTCTGAGAGCCCTGTGAGAAAACCCACACATCCTCCAGCTGGGCCTTTGCTTTAGCAAGATTTGCTGCCTTGGTGTCCCACTACCACTGGTGTGGTTTGTGTCGTGCTTACCCACTTTTCTGGGACAGTACTGTGCAAGCTCTCCCGATAGGACTGTGAATATGAAAGCTATCCAAATCAGTCAGAGAGGTCTGAATTTTGCTGGTGTGAAAGAAAAGCAAGTACGTGAAAATAATAAGAATAGTAAATGTCCCACCATGAACCGAAAAATTGCTATCATGAGTTAAACCAGTCTCCACTAAAACACATACTGGATGGTATGTATTAATTTGAATTAAAGTTATGAATTCTCATGATAGCAGAAAAATAAAGACCTGTTACAGCTCTTGTTTGGACAACATAGTATACTTGCTCTTACCATCTGGTCCTGAACAAAGGAATTGACTCACATTTTAGTTTTCTTCCAAAAGAGATTTAAACTTTGATATTTATCACTACATAATTGTGTATTACTAGTCATAATAAATTCTCTGAAATTAAAAGTAGAAAAAAAGAATTATCACCATTATTATTCTAGTCTTCTAGTCTTTATGGTTTTGCCCTAACTGTTCTCTGTTGCCCTCTTCTCTGCTTGTTTTTGGTTTTCAGACTTTTTTGTTCCCCCTCCCTTTTTTTTTTTTTCCTGGGGCCTCTACCTTACTTTTGCTTTTTTTTCCTGTGTCCTTTGCTTCATTCTTAGCTTTTCTTTTTTTTTTTTTTTCCCCATTTTTTTTCTCTATTTTCCTATTTTCCTGGTTTTACTTACTTTAGCTTTTCTGTTCTGTCTTTGTTTTTGGTTGGTTGGGGATCTTTTTTGTGCAGTTGTTTTTTTTTTCCTTTACATCACATTTTTAATTGCTCTTTGATTGCCTTCTTTCTTTTTCCCTTCCTCTGGCCTCCTTTGTTTCAGGTATAGTAAAGTGAGAAGTACTCTCAGTTCCCAGTAAAGCTCAATACAAATTGAAGAAGCAAAACATTGTCCCCTAGTTGCTTACAACCTTGAAGAAAATTTGCTTTCTAAAGCTTAGGAAGTTGATGTATGAAATGATCTTTTTAAATATTTGAAGGTTCTTCAGAAGCCAACAGAGGAAAGAACATTTGGGAGAAATTGGACCAAAAATTGGAACCATATTGCATCAACTCTGCACTGGTATTTAACTGAAAACTCTTTTTTTTCCTGCATTATTTTAGTATACATGGATAGTACACGAAATTCTATTTTTACTGGCTTTTATGCAAAGATCTCCATGTGTTTTGAAAAAAAGAAATTAACTTCTCAGTCTTTTGGTAGGATTATTATTATCATTTGTATTTCACTGTTGTGTACATAGCTGGAGCTGTGTTCTGTGTACTATGCCTATAAATCAAGGACATCTGCCTTCTTGCATATTGTTGAGGTGTTAATAGGTTGGGAGACACAGATGGAGGTAGTCACCAGATGGAGGTACTGTTAGTTTAACTGAATACATAGGAAGATCATGGAGAAATATTTGTTATTACTTGTGGTGCTGATTTTTTTTAACATATATAATAAGGAGATTAAAAAAGTGATACTCTCTGCCTGACTCTTCAGTTGCTGCCGACTTCAGAGATTTTATCAGAAGTCTCATGATACTGGTATTTTACTTGAAGTGTAGTCCTTGGAATCAATTATCATCTGATAATCTTAGCTTTAATTTAAAAATAAAATTGAGTTTCTGGGCTTCATGAATATAGAAGAAAACTTGAAAACATGGATTGAATGAACATGAAAGGCTCAGAGACAGTAAGTAAAATAATCCAGGAATATATTTTTTTTTAATTGTGTTTTAAAAAAGCTGTATCATCTGAAGGAGACTGACTTGCAATATTCTTTAGTAGTATGTACTGACTCTTAAGTTTAGAAAAAGTAGACCCCCTTATAGGTAATGAATAAAATTATACAGAGAGCTTTGAAAGGAATCAAGATGGATACTCTTGTAATGGAAAAGATGTTTAGATTTCTCTATCATGTACATTGATTTTTAGCAGAATATTTTCTTAGGTTATGTGGAGTAGTCACGTTGTGCTTAGCTCGTTTAGAAAAAAAATACCCATGCACTTAGAAAATTATAATATGGTTTAATGTCAGCTATTGTGCAATTCTACAGATCATTCCCAAGTTAAATAAGACTAAGTTAATAGCAAGATGGAATTAAAAAATGGTTGAATGAGCCCCAAGAAAAGGGATAAGGAATTTATAGGTTGTCCGAAAATGTGTTCCCTGCACTTTTTTTTCTCCCAAATTCACCCCTGAAAAAATCCAGTGTTCATATTGGATTCATTTTCAGCAAAAGTTACACAATCCCAAGTTCATGATCTGCCCTGCACTCCCATATTGTCTATTTAGACTATCTGGAGTAGCATCCAGTGATTCTTGCCAAGCTGAAAGAGAACAAAAACCAGAGACTGGCACACTATTTCAAGCTTCTCTTTGAGCAGTTTACCACCTCATTTCTCTGCTGGACTCCAGAATAGCCCATAACTAGAAGTAAATTTGCATGGCGCTCAGATTTTTTAATGTTTCTTACATAAGGCTTGCTGACCAGGGAAAGGGGGAGTCAGGGTGAACCTTTTCATGCTGTTCTTCCTAAGCCTCGAACAGAAAGTGTTCCATTCAAAATGAAAGCTTTTTTTTTTTTTTTCTTTTCTTTACAAGGTACCATATAACGAAGGCAAAACTTTTTTCCTCTGTTATCTCTTATCACTCTAGCACATTGAGGTAGATTTGGGGTCTATGGACCTCTATAGCATGCTACTCCATCACAGATTGCTGATACTGCTGTAGCAAAATATTTAAATATGAGGAATTTGCATGATCAAATCCTATCACTGTTTTGAAAGTTGTCTCTGTGTCAGGCCATGAAGGAAACACCAGACCTTGTTCAGTTATTTTCTCCCTTTAAAACTTAATTTTAGTAATGAGGAATATGAAGGCTACCAGTACAAATTAGTTGCATTCACAGTAGGAATATTCAGCTATTCTCCCCAATATACATTTTGATAGTAAAGTTTAATATTCGGAGTAAAAAAACCAAAAGAGTGGCTTTTGTTAGCATAAGTCTCTGTTTTATTTTTTTCATTATAAAGAAAAAATCAAAGGAAAACTGAAAGCAAAAAAGCAGTGTATGAAAACAGGGAGATTCCCAGTAAAATAAATCCCTCTAAAATAGGTAGGAAAGTATAACCATGTACTTGTTAGGTTGTTCCCTACGGATTTTCTTTTCTGAATTCTTTGTTATAGCAAGTTAAAATCAACTACTTGAACATTTTATCTAAGAATTTCAAGTACATATCTAGATGTCTTTAAGTAGGTTACCTGTGAACTAAAATCAAAAAAAATATATTATCTATAGAACCATGACTTTAAAAATATGGACTAGAGTTCAGATCTTGCAGGTCTGAGCTGCAGTCTTGTTATGAGTGTAGGGAAAAAAGGAACATGGATAAAAGAAATTGAGCAATGATTAAGAGAATGCATGGGTCCTGAGATCCTAGTATTTTGAAAAGTAAAAAAGGTACTTATTTGATCATAGAGGTTAGGCTAGGCAAATGAAACTATCTAAAGGATTACATTTTAACATTAAAACTGTAACCTCTGGATATAAGAAATAATGAGGCCTTGCATTTCTGATATCAAAAGTGGAATCTGCAAACATTTATTTAAAAAGGGAGAATTAGAGAGGGATATTATTACATGACATGCAGACAGATTAAAATGTTATACAATTTTGAATCAGTGAAAATATATGTAAGTATGTAAGCTTACAATATGAAAGAACATGTGTATGTAAGAGGGAGAGGAAGGGAGAAAATGCACTCATGGCTTTCCAGTAGGATGTCTGAATGCAATTAAAATCTCCAGTTGTGATGCTGTAGCAGGTCTTTGACAGCCAGCCATCTGAATACCATTTTGACAGTTCAGACGCCTTTTTATGGTCACGCTATAGGAAAGGTCATTGAAAAACAATTATTTTTCATCCATGGCTGGAAAAATACCCAAACCAGAATCTCTTCCTCCTCCTGCCAATCTGAATGTTTCGTTTACTCTGCCTTAATAATTTACCCCTTGATATGTGTACTGGGTAAGTCTTAAAATATTGCCTGCTAAATGTTATGTTTTATTGGAACAGCAGAATCAGCAAGGTAAGCTTAAAAATATTTGAGATGGTGGGGGAAAATAGAGCTGTATTGTCTCTAAACTGTTTCTCATGGAAGCCATGTCAGAGTGGCTTGACAAAAAGACTTAAACTGGGTAGAAGATTTTGGATTGAGGTACTGAACCTGGTCCCATTAAAATCAGTGGTAATTTTTGCCACTGAAATCAGCAAATCAGAAGAGCATCCTAAATGTTGCATTGCTGCACACTGAGAATGATTCGTGATGCTCTTCCTAGCCTGATTACCTCTGGTATTATTTTCAGCTATCCCATTGGTTGATATCAATGTCGGAAAATAATTGATCTTTTATTATATACTGGTGTAATAGAAGCTCCAGCTCATCAGAGCTTTCACAGAACACATACACTCTTTAGAGGCAAAAAATGACTAGCAAGTATTTCTTGGCTTTCACCTTTTCTAACTATCAGCAATTTGCACTGATACAGTGTCCTTAATGCAGAAACCATTAAAATACAAACATCCCAGAGGTTTGATTTCATCAGTTCATTCTCACTCTAAATACAGACTTCTTACATATGAAGGAAACTGCGCTGTAGCATCTAGAAAAGAAAAGACCATAAAATTAGAATTTAAAAATGATCAAGAGACTGGATTAAATTTCTTCCATTCCCTTTTCTTGCTGAAGCTTTTGTCACTGAAATACAAATGTCATGAATGTAAGAATAAAACATCTCAAGCATTAGGATTCTGTGATAGCTCATTCACATGACAATGAATGCACTGAGAACAGAACATTTCACAGAATGTAGCCATTCTTGTGGCAAGATTATAATGACAGGGAGAAACGGTGCAAAATTAACCAATTCTTGCATCTTCCAACAGTAATCTAACAAGCCTCCTTGTGTTCTGTATAATGTGTTATATTAGGCCCAAAGAGAGGGTGAGAGGGTGAGAGAGAAAGAAATGAAATACTGCACACCTTGGGTCATAATTAAACTTATCTGCCTAGCCCAACAGCTTTTGCCTGTGCCCTTGCCAGCAGATGCCACTGTAGCAAACAGGGAAGTACACTGAAGATTTTGGAAGAAGTAGAATGCTTCTGGGGCCAAAAAATAAGAAAGCTGAGCCAGTCCTAGGGAGCAGTAGCAGGAGCCCCAGGGACGGCCTGCTGAGCAGCTGTGAGAAGGTCACCTTGGCTCTTGTGCCCCAGGTCCTGTGGGCAGCCTGTGGGTCACTGCACGTGGCTGGTGTTTGAGGGGTGACAGCATGCACGTTGTTCAGTGGCTCTGCATAAGGTCCTGATAAGATCCTCCCCAGGACTATCCCATGAGCTTTTGTAATTTTTTTGGTACAAACTTCAATCCCATGTTAGGTTCAGATCTTCAGCTAATTAAGACATTGATAACCTAGGCTAGCAGTGGTGGGGTTTCTTTTAAAATACAGACAGTTCTGGGGTTTTTTTGACCAGAGAGTAACAGGGTCACAAAATGAATATTGCTTTTCTCTTGTCTTGGTTGCATTTTAGCTGTTGGGAATATGTTTAACCCTTGCCTTGCCAGATTCCTCTGAGGGTGTGGGTCAGTTCTAGGGTGTGCTTGCAGCTGGCTGTGCTATCCTGCCTCCACCTTGGCTCTTGCTGAGGGCCCTGGGGATGCTGTTTTTAGTGCGTGTGTGTTTCTTTACAGGCATTTCCTGGTTTGGCGAAACATCAGTTGGGGCCTTTTCTGTACAGAAGTTTGGCTTCATTTAGGTATTTTTTGTGAAACCATCGATATTGAATCTTGTCTCATGAGACTATTTCATCCTGGCTCTATCTGAAAATGCTTCACCACAAAAATGCAAGGCTTTAGTAGTCTAACAACCTCAAGCAGGTTTACTGATGTAACTGTATGCCACCTCCGGTCTCAGGGCTCCAGAGTACAATTTTTTATAGATTTCAAAAGGGAATCTGCCCTTCTGTAGTAGAATTTGGGGAGAGGAAAGCTCTGTGTTTACATTCTCTTCTGCACTACTGGAGCCATGAGAATAGCAGGGGAGTGAAACCTTCACAGGTTTTGAGATAGTGCTGCATCAGTTCATGCAGGAAATTATACAGTGATAGACCCTACAGGAAAAAAGATCGTTCCTATGCTACCTTCCTGTAAACAATCTGAAATGCAACCACTGACAGTCAGTTGATTCTGACGTTCGTGTCACTTCTGCAAACAAATGCCCATCCTTGTAACAACTGCAGGCTGCTATACAAGCCACAGATCTTAGTTTTCTGGCATCACAACTCTGATGAAGATTTATTCCTCTTTGCCTTCAGAACTTTAAAAAGATGGGTTTCACTACACAGAAGTTGCTGTACAATTTCCAATTTCCCATTGCATTAACTTTTAATAGACTTATTGCTCCTTGTGAATAATAGGAAAAAAATGTTCCTGATGCATAACTTGAATACTTTTTGACCCTCTCTGCAAATGGTGATAAAGACTTTCTTTCCCTGAGTCTGAAAGATTGCTAATGTGAGATGCACATTGTGCTTTCTCCTCCAGTTTTCTTATACCTGATCTGATGTCTGAGTGGTTTGTGCTAATTGCCATCTGGAAATACTCTGGTGGTAGAGTTTCTACATTGTATTTGTTCCAGGTTTCTGATGTTGCTCTGTTAATGCACATAAATTCCTAACTTACAGAGATTCTCACAAGTCAGATAGGTGATATGTTTAGCTTAGCTGAAGTCCTAAGAATGTACAGTTTTTTCTTCAGAAATTCTGGGAAAGGTGACAAGATGACAGTTACCCTTTGTTCCAGTCTAGAAGTCAGTAATTTCTATTAGGTCTTATTGTTCTTTTCTGAGGAACTGACCCATTTTTCACTAATGAAAAGCTGTCAAGGAATTTAGTCCCAAAACCAAACTAAAGTAAAAAGATCATATAGTTTGATGGGAATATCTGCTGTATTGTTTAATCCTTCTCTTAAAGCTCTCCTTTAAGCTGTTGCACCTACAAGTCACAACTTGGCAATGTTATGCTTAGAAAACAGTCAGCTTTTCTGCTTAACTCATTTTATTTTTATTTCTCTCCTTTTTCTAGCCAACATGAACTTCATTGTCTGCCTCATGCACCTGCAGCATCCTGTCTGACAGCTAGGCTTTGAAACCTTAGGGACAGAGATATTTTTCTACCTGTCTGTGTTGTGCCTATCACAAAACAGCACAGTTCCTTGGTTGCTACACCATAAATAATGATACATGACAAAAACATTGTGCAGAAAACAAAAGAAAAAAAAACGAAAGTAATATTTTGGTAAAACCTACTTTTTTTTTTTTCTTCACTCTTCCAGACTCTGTAACAACAGACTTCCAAAGTGAGCAATTGAAAGCTCAAAGATATCTGTGGGCAGTATCTTGTTTTCATTTGAATTTAGGCCTAGCTTAACCTCTTTTGACTCCCTAGCAGGCAACTATCAGAAGGTCACTGACCTTAGAACATTTCTCTTAGAGAAGGTTCTACAGTTACTGGAGAATTCATGGAAAAGTGAATGTGGTACCAGGCAATGTTCAGTTTTTCCAGAAATACCATTCATTATATTGAACATTTAAAAGCAAACAAGATAAACCATCCAATCAAACCCCCCAGAATATTGGTGAATTTTCAACTCTGTATGTTTGGCATTCTGCAACAGGAGTAAAGATTCTGAAAATAGGGATTCTTTTCCCTCTCCTCTGTAGGTACTCAGTAGACAGAAATTAGTGTTAGTGGGATTAGGAACCAAAGCTGACACACATATTCCTTAGCAAGAAGAGGAGAAAAAAGATAACAGTGAATAGGAAAGAATTTCTTGAAATACCTTTTATTCATTGAGATAGAAAAGCTGGATATCAGCAGTGGAAAATATACAACTATGTCTTTCAGATTTAATTATTTTGCAAGTTTACCCATTTGTATGCTTCAGATTTCCAGGAACTTATATATGGAATATCTTCAATTAGTTTGGATCTGCCACTATAAAGTTCTAGAAAATTGTTTATTTTGAGAGGTTTCACTGTTCACTTTGACATTTTAGATTTTCTTAGTCTGAGGTTCTCCTTAGCTTTGAATTTATTCATGTATCCTTCAGTACAGATGCATAAATACACATGCATGCATGAATTTGTATACATGTAAGCATGTATGTGCATGAATATGAATTTACATACATGCATATATATGTAATTGTATATCTGATACCCAGTATTCTAACTTTTACTTGCTTTCTGTTGAGAATCAAATTGTATTTATCCCAGAGCCTCAACCACCTATTTTTCTAGTTACTAATCCTTGGCCTTCCTCATAGTGGAGAGACTATGTTTTGTTTCCTAGTTCAGTTTAACTGTTTGTAGTTAAGCTCTTTTGATTTGTGCTGAATTGCCATAATTAAAAATTGCAGCTCCTTCTACAATGAAAAGATGATGTCATTAATTTATACCAGTTTATTTTTTTAGGTAAATGTTATTCAGTTTCCTAAATATATTTGTAGAATGAGATTAAGAATGGATTTCAGACAAGAATTTTGGATTTTCGTATCACTGGTGAATGGGTTGGTGCTCCCCATATTCAGGCAGTGTATATTATATTGTGGGCACCTCAGGAAATCAGCAGTGAATGGTAAGCCTGAATGTTTCTTCAGAAACGTAGAAACTGATTTGAATGTGTTGAATTATACTCTTATTTTTTTATGTTGCTAATGAACTAACCAGTTGTTGCTGATCATTTCTTTCTCCAAATTCTCTTGATGAAAATATGCTCCAACAAAGGTCTTTCTGACATTTTTTTTCAGACTGCTTTCATTCCATGTTTAATTTCAGCATTCATAAATCAATTATGTCTTGCTGTGTAATCAGGTACCTCAGGGTTAGGCCCAAATAGCTGCACAGATTTATATATTTTACCGAGCTTATATCACACACAGATTTAGAGCTGGATTCCACTCCCCATTACAAATGGGTATTTGAAGCAATTGTAGTGAGATTAGCAAAGTTACAGTGATGTAAATAAGGGGAGAATCAATCCCGTGATCTGTCGAACTCTATATATTAAGATAATGTGCAGACCTTTTACTGCACTTTAAAAAACTATTTTACAATATCTTTCCAGTGTGTCTGTTTGGCTGATTTACAGTACTGAAAAGCCAGAGAATTTCTAAAACTGAAACCATATAAGACAAAATTCCTTTAATTGGACCTTATCCCTGGTCCGTCAACACTCTTCTGTCACTTTCATAGTTGGCAGTTTTCAGATAGCATCAGTCCCAGGGGTGGAAACCTTGGGTTTGTGTTTGTCTCAATTCTGTCTCTTCTGGACCATGTAAATATAAATATTAAACTGTCACATATAACTCAGAGATATACCAAACCTTGAATCAGTATAAGTTATTGAGAATAGTTAAGTATTAGAGCAGATCTGAAAAGTCAAGAGAGGATGTTTGGACACATGTGAGTGTTAATATATGTCTGGACAACTAATAATTGCCTGATAATCAGATGAATCTTCAGCAGCTTCAGAATGCACTGAGTTAATTCATGCATTTTCTCAACACAGCAAAATTTGATCTATTCATTTCCCTGAACTCATATTATCTATCCATAAAATTTCATATTGATTTTTAAATATCAGTTACAAGCTTCATGTTGTCCATATCCTGATCTCAGGTGGCTTTGGGAACTAGTTATAGCTTTTGTTCTGCTTCATTTGTTTGCATGGCAATAGTGATCCTTTTTTTAACATTATTAGGATTAATTTTAGATCTCAGTGGATCTGGATTTCAATGAATTTACTTCTTCGGTAGTTTGGTTCATTGTTCTGATAATTCAAGCAGTTGTGTTTTTCTGAAAAATATCTTAGTGACAAAAAAGCTTCTGTGTTAAAAGAATGTTTTCATGGAAATAACATTTTAAGTTCATATAGGGTTTCAGGCTAGCATGCTTCTCAAATAATAAGATAAAACAGCCAATGATTTAGCTATCAGTCACATGTAAGCAAGAAAAGCCAAAATTTAAATACCATAGATTCTTAAAAAAGATATTTGTCCAGTAGATTTGATAAATTCTTATGTGCAAGGGAACTATGCTTGCTCCGCTGGTGGTCTGCAAATAGAAAAGAAGATTAAATTTAGTGGCTATTTTATTCATGGGTTTTTCCATTCAGATCCAGTAGAGACTGCTTTTTATCTGATGTATATTCTTTTGAAAGATTTTAATGGCATAGCTCAAATGAAAAATTTGTTTAGAATGAACTCAATTCTTCACTCTTCTCAGTTCTCCTGTTAATGTTGGTGGGTTTTTACCCACTAAATTCTTCATGACTTGGGCCTTACACAATTTAGGTCATTCATTTTGAGTTAAACTTTGGGAAACTATACTCCCCTTCCACTGTCACTCCCTTGCAGTAAATAAAAGTACTAGAGAGGCTTGATGACAGCAGCATCAAGCAGAAAATATAACCTCAGCATCATTTGAAATGAAAGCAGACACAGCAAGTAAATGTTCTGGCATTGAAACATTAACATTAAATCCCACTTCAAATACAATTCTTTAATTGGGAAACATCCCAAGCACAAAGGCTTTACTTCCCAACAAACACAACTATTATGCTAATTGGTGTGGCCCCCATACAAGCCTTGGGTGGGTCTGAAGTCAGCTGTTGTTATTCTGGCCTGACTTTCCAACCACATACATTTTGCTAAATTGCATTTCTATGAGAGAGTTGGTTGATATGCTGCAAGTGTTACTAATTCTATTGAATGACTTTTTTTTCCTTTTAAACAGAAGATCAAAACACCAAACCACTTTCTATTTTTAAAATACTATATTTCCATAAACAAAAGTAGTCATTTGAATAACCACCTTATTAAGATTTGGTGTTCCTGAAAGGGAGCCCTGTTTCTCCACGTTTATTACCAACCACAGCACTAAATTATGCAAATCTTAAAAGTATATTTGAACAAAAGACCTATATAATTTAGCTGGTTGAGATTTTTATTTTTAATCTGTGAGTGTGATTTCAGTGCTGACAGAGGTAAAGATTAAAAATCCATTACAGTTTCCACAAGGCAGTCAGAAGGGTTTGCTGAAGGCCCAAAGCAGACTTGCCAGATCTCTTTGGACCCGTAATCAGTCTCTGAGCTGTATTCCCCCTGGAATATCCTGGAGCAGATTTAAAATCCCACAAGCAGGAAGGATCTAATACTTCTTGAGAAGGACTTGCTTCTACGGGCTTTGCAGAGCCATAACCCTTACAGCTGCCTCTTTCTAGTGGGAGTGGGGAATGCAGCATTATGTAGAAAGACTGATGCATGGGGCTTGTGACAGAGGCAAAAAAGGATAATGTTTCTTGTCTTGAGCATAAATATCCAATTCACTCACGCCAGGACTTTAGAGAGACCAGAGTATACTTTAAGCGAGGCACTTGATAGACACCCGGCCCTTCCAGGTCCAAACTAGGGAGCCTGTGGCCTCAACTTCTGTGTTTTGGAAAAAGAAGCGATGCTGCTGCCGCCACTAAGTATGCTGAAGAAAATGTTGTTCCATGGTGTGATGCCTTAAAACCAAGTGATTTAACAGCTCTGCTATGTATTGAATCAGAATCTTGGCCACTGTTGCCCTAAATACAGAATATATCATTCATACATTCCTAAATTCACACAGCTTTAACCTTTTCGTTGGGAATAAACCATGAAACAATACCTCATTAACATTTTCCTTACTTTCATAGCATGTTTATTTACTTTCCATCTCCATATTGTAACTCTATTTATATTCCACAATTTGGGTTTTTTTTTCTTTGCCTTTTCCAATCTTTTTTTCCTTTTTGCTCTTCATCTGTTTCACATTAGATTCTGTTTTTACTTCTCTCTTGTTTTGGAAAGGCTTTTCAGATTAATTTTTGCACTTCATCCTATCACCTTTTTCCTTCTCTATCTCCTTCTAATGTCTTTTTTTTTCACACCATCTTTGCTTTTACTTCCATTTCTCTCAGTTTTCTCACTCCTTTCCAGTTTCTGAATTTCCCTTCTATTCTCCAGAATTACACTAAAACACTGTGCAAATAAATGTCTTTGTGGGCACTTTTATCTCTGAAAGTGTTTTATAGCCATGAGATGCTGCTCCCCAGCACCCTTGCAGAGATTTATAGACAGACTGTGTGCTCAGATCCCTAAATGCACATTCAGCTGCTTAGCATTCATGTCTGAGCTTTAATAGCTTGAACTTCATTCTTGAGTTAAGTACAAGAAATGACCGAACGTTCTCCTGTACTCAAATCTGCAAACTTTTCATAGAGGAGAAAGTCACTGGTAATGAACTTCCCTTAGGAAAACAGTTAGAGACTGATAGAGTTCTTTTGCCTGTGCTGCAGCAATCAGGACCCTGCTGTTCTAAGTGTTTTCTATCTTACCTGGTTAAGCCAGTCTGGAAATAGAGATGGCATTCCTTCATGTCCTCAAGCCTTGTAGAGCTCCCGTGAGCTGGCATCAGTCCCAGGAACCCCGATCGACTGTAAGGTGGTGGGTGATGTGTTTTTACCAGAATGCAGCTAATCATAAAAAGTCAATTTACTGAGCAGGGGGTTTGCAGTATCTTTGTTCCTTTAACCTGGCACCAGAGGAAGGATTATCCAGAAAAGTCAGAATAGTAGCTTTTTGACTTAGTGAGAGAACAAATCCCTCTTCAAGATCTATCTTAGAAAGGCTCTCATCACGCTAATGAAGTCTGTCCCTGGCAATCTCGTGCTTCAGAAAATAAATCCTATGCTGTAGTGAGGATTTCTCATCATAATCTCTCTGCATTTTGTGTGTTTCCTTTCAGGCACCTTTCTGTGGTGCCACTTTATTGTATTCTCTGTGTCTCTTTCTTAATCAATAACCAAAATGAATGCTGCTGCATTTTTTTTTTGTTTGTGTTTTTTTTTTTTTTTGTTTATTTGGTTGGTTTTAATCCTCTTTTAAATTCTACTTCTACAAGGGCACTGCTGCTCACCAGTTTTATTATGGAGAAAAACTCCAAACTTTCTGACAGCTGAAATGTGTGGTTTTCCTTCATTATCTTCAACCTATGGCTGTGTCCAGAAAAAGAGAACTTCGGCGTCTCCTAGAAAACACAGATCTTTCACCACTTTAACACTAGCAAATGTCTTCATGGGTTTCCTTAGGAAGTGAGAAATTTCATAAGAAGCTTTGTGGACAGGCAGTGGCTCCTTCATTTGTGGCTAAAACATTTGTTGCTTTTGCAATTTGCTGTGATTACTTAAGAAAGGAATGGTTTGTTTTTGGAAAGCTTCTTTGAGCTCAGTGGGTTCTGTGCATAGTTAACGACAAAGCTTTAATTTTGTGGTGGGGGTGGTGATGCAGCTTGTGCTTCTTGGAGTCTTTGCTGCATTCTTACAAATTAAATGTCGCAGGGCGCCTGTTTTTGGTTTACTTCAAATTTAAAGTAATCCCCTCCCCCTGCTTTTATTAGACCAGGGGTCAATTCCAGGAGCTCTGGTGGCAAAAAGCAGCTGAGCAACAAACACGTCTGATCTCTGAAGATTATCTGATAATTCTCCAGTGACTAAGGGCAGATGTTCTGGCTTGTATGCCATCTCATTCCGCTGCCTGGGAACTGGGAGTGCAACCAGAATCTGGCTGTGCTCAGCAGATGTACATTTACCAGAAAAATCTCTTACTTTTACTCATCATTATTGGAACTCTGCCTTGTGTAAGGTTAGCACAATGCTAAAAGGATGACAAGTTGGCTAAACTTGGCTAAGATATAACGATAGGTTAAAAATCGTTCTGAAGTGCAGGTGACACAAACACACCACTTTTGAAGCCCATGCTGACTTTGTACAGCACTGCCTCCATCCAGAGAAGTTTTAACTCTGGGATGCCTGAACCAGGCACTGCTGTTGTTCTGGTTTGGTTAGAACTCACACAGCGCTGCACGGGGACATATAATGAAGGCTGAGAGCTTTGAATACACACATGGCAATGTGCTCCATATGGAGAGAGAAAATAGCGGGATCCATAGCTATGTCCTAAGTGAAAAACATTCGGTAATTCAAACTGAATCAGAGATGCTGTTTGTAATAATGTAGTGTTAAAAATCAACAGGTAAATTAGGCATTTATTTTGTTTGTCTGCATAATCACGTAGGGAAACAGAGGTGCTGTTTGAAAAAATCTAAACTGCTTAGATGATTAAAATACATAGCTTTAAAGAAGAAACAGTATAATGTCCTTGTATGGTCTATATTAAGTGTTCACATAATTACATGCTCTACTGTAATTCAGATCACAGGTGATAGGTCAAAATTCTCTTATCTAATCAAGGCAAATATTTTTAAAGACAAGAAGTAAGAAAAAGCTTCTGAATGTTCTGTACTATCTCATAAAGTGGTACTCAAGTATTTTGCTGACTTTCCCAGAAATCAAGATGTCTCTTAATGTTATTTTTACATTTCTATTTTTCTTTGTACTTTGAAATAAATTACTCTGTATGGAAAGCCCCCTCCCAGCTGTACTGTCCTTCCTTTCTCAGCAGGGGCAGTCATGTAGAGTAAGACAGTTTTAGGGTCCATTATGCAATGTAAAAATGCTTGGTGCTCAGCAAGCTTCTCCATACTGTCAGGTTCTCCCCATACCCAAGGTTTCACTTGCCAACAGACAGTGGATCTGGTCTATAATAGAACCTTAAAGCTGAAAAAACTCTTGGGAAGTCATCCAATCTATTCCCCTACACATGACAGGATTATCTATAGCCATGTCACTTCTGACAGATGTTTTTTCTCCAGTCTACTCTTAAAAGCCTTTAATGATGAAGATGTCACTTTCCCCCTTCTTTTCTGAGCAAAATAACTCCAACTTATGTATTCTTTCTTTTCCCATCATATTTCCTAGACTTCTGACCTTTCTTTCAGATTTATTCCAATCTTTTTAGCAATGTATTATCCCAGAATCAGCATAGTGTTCCAGATGACTCCATTCTAGAAGAGGTAAGCAAGTGAGATTCAATGCCCTGTCACAATCTGACTTTTTGTTGGAGCTACCTAAAATCAGTTTCAATCCATGCCATGCACCTTGATGGTGTATCTCAGAAGCAAACATATTACCAATGAAAACAACACATTGTTTCTCAATTAAACATTAGGAGCAATCATGTAGTATCTGCTT
This sequence comes from Myiotriccus ornatus, assembly GCA_036023395.1. NCBI lineage: Eukaryota > Metazoa > Chordata > Aves > Passeriformes > Tyrannidae > Myiotriccus > Myiotriccus ornatus. The sequence goes on along the minus strand of JAYRBT010000082.1, from coordinate 122,653,834 downwards.
TTGCTCAGTCTCAGCAGTTAGAAAGATCTGTTGACACTGTTACTGAAACCTCAAAGTACTCAGTCTCTTACACAGTTTGCAAATCTTATATTGTTCTACAGTATTTATCACCATCAAAATCTTGAGAATTGAGGCACTCATGGTGTTCTCTGTATTCAGCATACACGGCCATAACGAGCACCTGATTTCAAACTCTGAGTCCATCTACTGGGCTATAGCTAAAGATATACAGCAATTACTAAGCAATGGATAACAGGTCATGGTGGGGAGGACCAACCTGAAAACAAAGATCAGAGCTACAGCTACGATGAGATCACACTTGGCAGAGGGTGGAGATGTGTTTCCCTTTTCTGGAGCAAACACAAGCAAAAATATCCACTCTGTGAAGTTCTGCATCTATTTGAGGATACAGCTATTTGAGGATACACGGGGGGTTGGAGCCCTGCCCTGGCCTTGCTGGCAAGAGCCAAGGCTGCCTTTCCCTTCACCTCTCTGAATAAGACAGGGTGATAATCCCATTTTTTTTCCCTGAATAGCTTTTTCTAAGAAAATATTTGGTCAGTAGAGTGCAAAACCATGCCAGGGGTGTTGTCAACATCTAAGCAGCAGGAGTGGCTGTAAAATGTGTTGCCACTAAGGTAGGGGTGGACAAGGCAAGGCATCCTGAGCAATGCTTCTTCCACCTGCATGCTATCTTACTTTCTATCCATGTCCAAGAAGAGGAACTGGTAAGCATAAGGCTATCTGCATCCAGTTTACTACATCTTGGTTTTCCTTTTTCCTTGGGAAATCTCAACTGTAGGCTTAAGTGAGCTTTTTGCCCTTTTTTACCACTGCAGAGGTAGAAAGTGCAGAGCCAAAGTTCTTTTCATATTTTTCAGCTTAAGTAATGGTATAAAATTAAACTGTGGTCTTTTTTGGCCAAATTTCTAGTAAAATAGTCTCTCTGAATTTCCTGGGGCAGACTTGGTTACATCATGCCCAATGACATGCTGTTGGCATATGGCAGTAGACTGTAAAATGGGGAGAAGTGAATCAAAGGCATGTTAATAGTAATACATCTATGTTTCTTGCTGCTTGAGGAATGCGGTAGAAAGGGAGTCATATGTAGTTTATAGAAGAAGTGAATACATTCCAGATGTTAACCATGCAACCAAGCCTTGTGTATACAAAAAGGGTTGTCCCAGTGCCTATATTTAATCTCCACATAAAGAGACAAAATTCTAAAACCCTTCCCACTACATGTCAATATAAATCAGGGACATTTTTCTTCTTGAATCACAAATGTGATAAATGATACCCATCTACTTTAGTATTTGTTTATTCATAAACATTTATTTATTAATGAGGTACTAAGATGAAATGCTAGTGGAAACCTAATGCACGTGAAAGTTTGGAATAGAGGTTTGTGCTCTACCTGCAGCTTGTACCATTATGGTCAGGTAATGTCAGCACAGCAGAATACAACAAGGTATACTTGAAGGTGGATTCTGATCCAACAGACCTGACAATTTAGAGACCATGCAAGATCTGGTTATTTGCAATGGGAAAAAAAAGGAAACACCAGCCCTTAGGCTGTTGCTATTGCCTCTTCAGAACTAGAGCTTGGACTATATGTATTCTGTTAACTTTAGTTTGAGTCAGAGGCAAGAAAGTATGCTGATTTGTTCATCAGTGAACAAATTTGGATCTGGTGGAGCTGTTTTTAAATTTGGTCATGTTTTATCTGCTCTTTTTGAGGCTGAATTGGAGGCAGATGAAGCCAAATAAAAATATCATATCACCTTTATGTGTTGACAGAAATTAAGGCCTTTAAACATTAAATCTTATGTAGATAATGTGATATCTGCATTGAATCTAAAAATATATATTTCAGCTCAAAATTAATATTTTTCCTATATTTGCAATAGAAGGTTTATATACAACCTGTAGACTTGAAACTAAGTCACTAGAATAATGGTGGTATAATTCTGAATATTCAACAGATTCAGTAAAATTGCTAGCTGGATCTAGACAAATTATGAATGAGAGCAGAGATGAAATTCTTCAAGTTATTTACGGCAAATTATTTGCTCAGATCTTACTGTTATAGTGGTGTTAAAATATGCAATCAGCATATATAGTAAGCATCTTAAAAAATTGAAGGTACCAACTTGGAATACAATGTAGTTAAATTAAAAGGCTGGAGAACTCCTGTTCTCTTCTGTTTGAAAGTCTGTGGAAAGAGGGACTGGAAAGTCAAAGGAGGAAGAAACCTCTGATATTTTCCCTGCTATAGCAAACCCTCTCTAGGGGGTTTGAGATGAATCACCTGTAGGATAGGTCCCAGACCAGCCCCCAGACTATCTTCAGTCCAGGACAGTTAGTCTGAAGCTGGGGCTTCAGAACATGAGGCCTATCATAGCCAGGGTGACTTAAGCAGTTCCCATATTATCTGCCTCAGTCTGGCCTTTCCAAATGCTGCTACTGAGTATGACCTCTCCTTTCTTTGAATATCGAAGCTTGTAGCTCCTTGATAAATAAGAAGCTCACCAAAATATAAAAATAAAATCAAAAAGTCAAAATGATCTGAAAAAAAATTTAGAATACACCTGAAAATCTGTTTGTTGGCACAGTTAGTGCTGGTGTGCATGATAAAAACAAGAGTGTAAGAACAGACTGCATACCAGCACTGAGGCCAACTTCCTTGTTGTGCTGAATACATCTGAAATCCATGCATGTGCTATCCCCCTCCTCTTAACTCCTAGGACAAGTGATGCCCAAAGTGCCTATGTTGTCAACATTTTAATTTTCATTTAGAAGTCACTCTGTGCTAAATTTCTTGGAGTGCATGATATATGTCCTGCATGATGGATGTTCTTTCATTAGATTTGCCTGTGCCTCCAGTGTGTGACCAGGCTCTGGAGGAGTGAAAAAATGGTGCTAGGGAGAATGTGGCAGGCTTTGGCATTATTTCCATAACCACGAACTCCACGTGCTTCCTTCTACTTATGTTCTGCCTTTTTCCACTCAAAGCATTAAATCTGAGCTACAGCTTGCCCATAGGCAAGAGTTGCAGACAGTGATCTCAGATAAACCCACTTACCATATTTAGGACATATACGCGAGTTCTTTGAAGTCAGTTCTTTCAGTCAGGGTCTGGTGGGAAACACTGGGGATAGGGAGGACCCCTAGGGAGAGATGCAAACCACTCCTATCCAGAGTGAGGAAGGCTTGGAGAGTGATGAAGCAGTTTCAGAAAAACTTCTCAACGGCTTAAAAACTGGTCTGTCACTTAAGGAAAAGATGATCTCAAGGAAATGCTGACCTGGGACATTTGCTTGTGAAATGGCCAGAAGAGATTAAGGAATTACTAGGAATTACTATCTCACAGGTGGTTTTTTTTTTCTGTTTGCTTCTCAGTGGGCTGATATTTTGTTCCATCTGTTTTTCTAAAACATTTCTCCAACTGTTTTGGACTGAGCAATAAAAGCTTTATAAAAGTGTCTCCTTTTTGATCCATAGCATCACATGCATTCCTGATAACAATGCTGTCTTGATGACCTAATTGAATCCTAGAGAGGAGAGCCATGGCAGGATGCCTACCATAGTACTGCCTGGCACCCAGTGACAGCTCAGGCCCATCTCACCACCCAGGACCCTGGTGAGAGGTGGCAGAGTCTTCTGACTGACATGGGACAGCTGTCTGGGGGACTGGGTGCACTGCTGTCTCTCAAGGAGCCTTGGCTTGCACTTGCTGACTTGCCCTTTCCTGTGGCTCTGACAAGTAGCCCAGAAGTGGATGCTTTTGGGAATGACACACGTTATTCATCAGACTCTCTGATGGCTTAGTACCTCCAGACCTCTCATGGCTGTTTATATTTAAGAAAAAATCCTAACAATTGTTGTTCAATGTAAGGGCTGACAACCCTCAAGCGTTTTTATTAAAGAATGTTGTGCAGAAACTGAAGAAAATAGATGAGTTAATGGGTGTTTGTAAAATAGGCAGAAGGAAGCTGCCTAATTCATGAAACTTCATCAGCAACAACACCTATGTTGGAGGAGCAGAGGTGCTGAAAAGGCAAGAGCCAAAGTCTTTCACTTTAAATGTAGGATTTGGCAGAAGACCAGGAGGGTAGGACCTCAGAGAAGGACTAAGCAAATACTCATATAGGAGGTCTGTAAGGTAATTAGGACTAAAGTGATGCATCACTTTGAATGTCACCAATGGAGTTTTGTAGGTAACAGTAGGATTTAATGGGCGTCCATGGCAGAACCCAAAGTGCAAGAGTGATATGCTGAGAAAACAGTACTGATGCTCAGGCTGCAGCATTCTCTGGGAGGAGCTAAGGCTCCCAGAGACTATCGTAGAATCACGGAATTAAGGAATCACTGAGGGATCTCAGCAAACCTGCACTCCTGCTACACTTCTGAATTCAGAAACATCACATGGCACCAATCCTCAGTGCCTGCTGCCATTTAAAACAAGCGAAATTTATCTCCTGCTTCATAGAGTACTGAACACTTAATTCTTTTTAGTAGCGCTTACCACGATGGATATATTTGTTCTCTCTGGTTTTAATTGGCACAGAAGATGTATTTATGCTCCCTTAAAGTATGCAGAGAGTTTGCAGCTTGCAAACATTCAAACCACAGTAATAATTACGTTATTTCAGGCAATTTTACCTGGGATGCTGAAATGTTTTTAGAAACCGTGGATCTAGTTTTTGCAAGATTTCCCCAAAAAAGTTTTTATGCAAAATAATGTTAAAACGTGTGGCAGTAAACCTACTTCTGTCAAATATGAGTATCTGCACTAGTCATAACAAAATTAATATCTCTACCTGTATCCCAATGGGTTTCTCTCCCATCTCAATTCTTGGATGAGATGATTTTTTGTCTATATATAAATAAATAAATCTGCTCAAGGCCCTGTCTTCCCTTTAATTGACAGAACTGATAATATTGTATTTGTCCTTCAAAACCATGCAAGTGGAATATTCAGGCTCTAGGTATTAAATGCTGACTAACCTGATTATTTTCTTTAAAACATAAATGAAATTATTACTATTCCCCTCCATTTTCACACCCCTTATAAACTGCTGGCAGAAAAAGGAGAGATAGATAATAAGATACTTGAATGACTTTCTTACTCTGTAATTAGCACACGAAAAAAGAACTTATTGAAAACAATAATTCCTTGGTCATTTGTCTTTATTTTAATTTTGCTTTGAAGCCAACATATTTTCTCTGAGATTTCATTAGCAGCCATTTTGTAAATGAGATTTTCACTAGTAAGAACCAAATTTGAGTGCTCTACCACATTAAAATTTAACATTTTTCTATGGCTTAATATAAATTCTTCTTAATGCAGAGAGACTTTTCTGCGATGTTCATAGTTTAAAAGGCTGGATTTAATTAAGAATATAAGTGCCTAAAAGTAGATTTCTTCAGTACCTAATTCTGAGACATCTGACTTCTCAAATGTAGTCCAAAATCTGACACTACCAAGCCAAACCCGTGCTGAAGGAAAGATTTAAGCATCTCACAAAAAAATTGAAAATATCTAACAAGCTGAGAGAGTGACTTCTAGGAAAGTTTTAAAAGCTCCTACAAGAGCTTCTTAGGCCAAAGGGAAGTACCTTAAGGGAATTTTTAAATCTCTCCTGAAGATAGCTCAATTTCTTTAAAATAGATGTGTTACTCTTTCCTCTTTAAAATGATCAGTCAATAGGGAAAAAAAACCCAAAAACAAAGAACCCAAAAACCCCATTGGGAACTCTCTTTGGAATAAAGACTGAAAAGTATGATGGTGTGCTGATACACCGTGAAATTTCTGCATGTCATCTAGGAGCCTAAGGTTTTTAATCTATCTGTGAAACCATATTGTAAATAATGGCATGCATTTCCACCAGCTTTTGGGAAGTCAGGTCAAACCCCTGGAAAGTAAGTAAGAAACATGTTTCAACACACTGAGTAGTTTAGTCATTTTTGCCTCCTTAGAAACTGGGCAGGACCTGAGCTAAGTGTATTTGAAAGAGACAACTGTGAGTTCTGCAGTTTGATGCAAATTGACCTTGTCTGTCTGAGAAGCTTTTTATTTGCAAAAGTTGTAGCTGACTATATAAATTCTATAATTTGATTTAGGCCTGGATCCTTGTTCTTTACTCAAAGCCTATTTGTTGCATTTATTTAAAACTAGGAGATAAAACACTCACTGCACTGGTCTGCTTTCACATCATGGCTCTGGCAACAGAAAAGACCCTGAGGATTTTTGGTGATCTTGCAAAGTGAGAAGTGCAAACAGGAGCCACAATTCCCAAGTCTGGACCAAAGCAGTGACTTGCTGTTCCTTGAAGATGTGCAAAGATATAGCTTCTTGAGAGTTTTGGAAAAAAATGTGTCCACATGGAACTCTTTTAGCTATGTGAGTCCATCCCTGACCAGGTGACTCCAAATGTCCTTGAGGCTGTGTTATTCCCAGCTTTGCTCAGTAGGATTAACTTTACCTTCTTGCCCCAGGACAGGCTGCAAGATAAACAAATAAATAAATAAGTGAAAAATTGCTTCAGAATCCTTTCCAAGAGAGCTCACAGGGGAGAAAAGCTCAACCAACCCCTCACTGTGAGGCAGAATAAGTTTCTAGAGATTAAATCAGAGCAACAGTGCTACCAAGCAAACTCAGTCTCACTGTGACTCTTTTTCATTCCTCTCTTCCTTGTATTGCCTCTTTTGATGCAAAGGTTTAGAGATACATGAAGGCATAAGCATGGCATATCCATGCATATCCATGTGCACTGTGAGGCGTACTAGAGGATTCATGTCTTTCCAGGCTTGGACTCTGTCTATAGCTTGTAACTATGGATATTTCTGCATGTTGGTTTGCTGAGTTTAAAAATGTAGTCCTACAAGCAATAAGCATTCAAATCACATTGTTATGTGCTCATGGCTGATTAGATGACTTGGGATGTAAATGTGATCATCAATAAAAAGCATAATGAAAGCTTGTTATTTTTAAACATAATTAAGTCAAAGGGAAAACAGTTCAGCATGACTGCAGAAATAATAATTAGTTCATTACCTGTAATCATGTTAGCCTGCTCACATTATTGTGAGGCTAATTGGAGAAAGGAGAGAAAAAGAGAGTATATCACTGCACACATAGGTGTGATCTCTATATCTACATGTGTTTCACTGTATTATATGTAGTTCATTAATAACATTTTAGATAAAACCGTATAGGAGAAAATTGTAAAGGTACACAGGAAGAGCAAGTGAATGATTCATTCATCAGGTAAAGTTAAATAGAAGTAACTTCCATTGTTATCCATAAAACCATGAAGGATACCCTGTTTTAGTGGAATTTCTAGTATAAATCATTTTTGAGAAAGGCAAGGTATGTTATCAGCACCTGTCTTTTCTTTGCAAAGAAATGAAGCAGAGAAGTAATGGGAAGACCTTTACAGTATGTTGCCCAGTTTTATACTGCATTTTTCAAAGTCTCATTCTTAAAGTTTCCTTTCTATTTCTATAGAAAACTGATGAAAGGGATTATTTGCCTGAAAATATCCTGTTGGTTCTGACAACAAACCTGGTCTCTGTTGAAGGTTGCAAAATTTTATATAAATATTTCATAAACTGCTTCATGGGAGCAGCTCCTGTCATTTGTCTATTGTATTTATTATTTGGTTTTGGCTCATAGGAAAACATTGCACTACAATACCTTCTAAACATTGCTAAAAAAGTATTATGGATTCAACAACAAAGTAATAGCATCAGGGCCAAAAGTCTTTGGATTTTCTGGTTCTGCTAACATGTCATGCAGAGGATAGCCTTGGGGACAGTGCCACGTCAGAGATTTCGATGCCATCTACTTTGTTCATTGCTATAAATACTATTTCAGGCAAAGCTGAGGTATTTGCATTTCTCTAGGAGGTATATGCCATAGCATGATAATGTCAGAGTTTGGAAAGGGCAGGAATATGAACTGATTGCTTCTTTGTTTATTATTTCACTTTTATGTATTGTTTCTAATGCTGTGTTATGGGAACCAGGTGAGATTGTTTTATACAACTCTAAGAAGGTGGGTTGGAGAGAGGATGGTAAGAGTGGAGTCCTTTGTTATACACCTTTTTTTTCCGAGGATCTGGCAGCAAGAAACTAGGCAGGTTTACAGCTTAGGCAATACTTCTTACGCATTTGTCGAGGGGACAGTGTGGCCAAATGACCACCTGATGGTAAAAGGTTGAGCTGTGGAAGACAGACATTTAGGTAAGATGAACCTAGACTTTGGTCTGACTCAGTAGAGCATTTCTTACGTTCTGTTCTTACAGAGAGGGATTGTAGTAAATTACCAAGGCATGACAGAGGGGGGAAGACCCACTAAAAATTTATGTATTTGGTCAAACACCTCCCCTTTGCTTTCTGTGGTTGAACTTGGGGATCTGAAAACCAAATGTCTCTCCAAAGCTTATAGCATGTAAGGTACATGGAAATTTTCATGACTATTAGTAAGCTGCAATATTTGAACAGCCACAAGGACCAACTCATGTTTGAATAAGGTAAGACTCTGTTTTAACTTGGAGTATTCACGTTTATTTTCACTGAGGGTTTATAGGAATTATTGCTTCTGTGACCTGCTTGGGAGCTGAGATCAAAGGATCAAAGTTTACTAGCTCTAACGTTGACCCTTAGGGAAAAACCAGAAAAAATAAGGCAGTTATGGAATCCTTCCCATGGTATAATTTCCCAGCTCCCAGCAATCAGCATTTTAGTGATTTTTTTTTTTTTTTCTGAGCCAGAGGTTGCATCTGAGCTTTCATGTTTAATAACCAATGATGTACATCTTCTCTATGAATTTGCCTAATGTTTTTTTAAATCCAGATAAAGTTTTGTCCTCTGCCTGTTCCTGTAGGCAGTAGGTTTCACAATTTAATTATCTATTATATAAAAAGTGCCTCCATTTGTTTGTTTTAGACCTGCTTTGTTTTTCAGTAGAGTGAACACTGACAGTAATAACACCATTTTGTTAGTGCAATTGCAGACATACTAGGAATTAGTGCTGGCAGATGTATCATGATTAGGTACACTTCTAGGCTATGCCAAAAGGTATATTGGCAAAAATAGGAGATATACCCTAACTTAGGTAAGACTTCCAGGATGAACATAGAGACAACTTGCATTCTCCCCATTGTGAGGGATTCTGGCACCTGGTCTGCGCTTGTTGTTGAGAAAAGCTTTTTAGTTAGGCTGAATTCAGCTACGTGATCACTTTTGTTTCAGACCTATAAGTGGATCTTTTCCTTTTTCTTAGTCTCTTCCAGGTGCTTAACTGGGAAAAAATCATTTATGCAGTGAACATTATACAGTTCACCTGATCAAGTGTTTGACCATTATATTACTACTGCTAAATGAGTTTAACAGTGCACCTTGTGTCCCTTTGCCAATGTAGTAAAATGTGATTTTCTCTCGGGTGACCCTCCTCAGAAATCTTTTTTGTAAATAAATGGATGATAGGGCTGATCTTGGTCCACAAGCACACAGATAAAACAGCAATCATGAAATCGTGTTTTCTCCTTCACTTAGAATACCTCTATTTATACCAAGGTTCGAGATTGACCCATAGCTGAAAGTACAGAAACTTTCTGTACAGATTAAATGCTTCTTGTCCTTCTTCTTATCTGTGAAAATTATCTCCTGAGTAATCTTTTCCTTCATGTGGGGTTTGACATCCCAGTTTTATCTTTCACAGGAACTTGGGTTGAGCTAATCCATAGGCCAGTTGGTTTCATAATTATTTTTCTGATTAGCTTGATTAGATTACCTTGGGGTTTTTGTATAGATGTTTTTAGCTTTCACTGTTTTACCTTCAAGCCTCATTTTATTTCCTTACTCCACATGTGATGTCTTCAAGTTGGCTTTGGTTAGCTCTTTTAAATTAAGTAAAAAAATTATGAATTTTTCTTTATGTACAACTGCACAGAGAATACCACGTGTTTATGTATGGTGATGGCTTGTTCCCTCTTGAGTCCCTTGCATAGTTCTGGCTGCCCTTTTTGAAAAAAGGAAAAGAAATTGAAGCAGTCCAAAAACAGGTGTCAGGAATTATCAGTCTTGGAAAGTTCTGAAGGTGCAAGAGTAAAATGAGGAGTGTGGTTACATTTAGGAAGAGAAAAAAATATGAGGAAACATGACAGTTATACATCAAATAATGGACTGTGCATAGAAATAAGATTGGACCCTCAAATTTAGATTTCAATGACAAAAAAAAAAGAAAAAAAAGAGAAAGAAACTTGGTCACTAAAAGTTTCTGCTTAAATCACTTTTGAATTTATTACCTTTCAGAACATAGACTAATATACATAGGTTATTATACAGGATATTGTGTAATGTAGAGAATGTTCAGGTTTATTGCATGAGTAACAAATGACAAGGTATATGAGACCACCCCACTGTCCAGTGTAAAGATGATCAGGATTCGGAACCTTGTGGCTCCCTCCCAAACAAATCTGTGTGACTCCTGGAGGGACAGTACCTTCCTGGTTCACCTCAAAGGCTTTAGAAAGACCCTTTCTCCTTTTGGGAGGTTTGTTATTGCATGCACTGGAGTTTGTTAGCATTTATTTTGAATGGTAGAGGGATTGGGTAGCCTTGTCCATGAAAGGATGCTGAACTATGTCTGCTCAGCTGTGGTCTGAAAATGTCTTGGCTAAAAAAGAAATATTTAAAGGATTTTTATCACTGCAAATGTTAAGTAATAAGTTAAGGAAACAGAAAGGCTTTTTGAATGATGAAGGTGTCTTGTCTGTAAGACAGACTGTGGCATGTGCCTTAGCATGCTCTAGTGTTTGTTATGCTGTCAGCTAGACAGCATGTGAAAGAATTACCTTTCAGCAGAACCCGCATGTGTAAGCGAACACACTCAGCCATCCAGAAACAAACCTCTGCAACTGTTACCAAAGGTAGTACTTTTTGGATTGTCAGATCAATTTTGTGGGGCTCCTGAATGAATGTCCTGGAAATAGCAGTGGTCTAACAACCAACACATCTGTGATTTCTAGCAGGACTGTATCTGAAGGCAGAATTTACTGTGTTCCTCTACAGAAACAGAAGACTGGAGAGACTGCCGGCAGAGACAGAGGTAGAGGCTCTGCAGAAAAGCATTTTTAAAGTTTTTTTTTTTCTTTTTTAATGATTACACTTGCACTGAGGCTGAATATGCTAATACCTGATATTGCAGTGTTTCTGCCAGATAATTTGAGGTACATCATGTATATTCTGAATCAAAAGAGGAAATAATGACACCTTCAGATGGGCTAAGCTTTCTGGATAGACCTGCAATGTACTCTTCTCCATTTGTTTTTTAATGTGAGCTTGTTTTTTATATTTTATTTATAGTATAGACATATTGGACCTTTATTGCTACTTCTAGACTAGTTGACACAGTGACATTCTATTAGGAGATTTAGAAGCTATAGTGTGATTTGCCAGAGATCTTCCGCTCTTTAGATCTGAGAACAGGACATTAAAATAGCAGAAGTCCTGGATGAAATGTCTGTCATTAGCAAAGCTGTCTGCTTCCATTACTTGCATTTGTGTCATTCTTTGAAGTCTTTTCTGAAGAAACACATGCTGTCTGGCTGACAAAAGCACTACTCAAACCTTCCATAGTGTTAACCACTTTTACTATCTTCTTATTTTGCTCAGCAAATGTATGTTTTTGAAAGCTAAGAAAAAATAAGGTTATAGTGGAGAAGCAGAAATATGCTGAACTGGCAGTAGTTTTGAAAGGAAAAGGAAGAACTCTATTAGTTCTGAGTAAAAGCAAAGTATAAATATTCAAAGTAAAATTATTCACCCCGTAGACATGTAGTTAAGCAAGTCTAAGAACTCATTGGAATTTAAATTAGAGTAAGCTTTAAATTACTAAACATCCTTTCTTTTCCCCATTGCATTGAATCACTGATTCTGAAGAATACTTTCAGCTGTGTAACTACACAGATCCCATTCTGGCTGACTTAACCAGAATGAGCAACAAAAATGGAAGATCACACTTTGTAGTCAGCCTCTCAAGGTGTCATAATGAGCTTAACATGATTTTAACTGTGGATGCTCCAGATGCCACGATCTACACTTGGTGGTCACTATCAAGTAGTCCATGTGATTAAGACAATAGGCAAAGCAGCACCCTTTTATTTATGATATAGATGTATTATTAGTTCTTGCTTTCAAGGAACCACATGTGAAGCCCCACGATGTGAATAATCAGGCATTACAACTGCTTTTGAGTGATCCCAGAAGTGACAACTGAAAACAGGAGGATTTTTTCTCCAGTATAGCACTGTTCATGACATCCTGTTATGCAGTCTGAAATGAGCTTCCATGTTCCAGCAAAAGAAAGCTAAACACTTTGTGAAGGAGCATACATAATTACTAAGAATTTGGCAAGGACAAAAGCCAAATCCAGGGCCACTGATTTGACAGTCTCTGGTCTCATCCAATGTCTGATATTCTGGTGTTGCTTTTTTCTTAAATTATGAGTATGTTCTTGGCCTAGTAGAAGGTATACAGTACAGATCTGCTGAAGCACAGCTGAATTTGGTGAAAAGCAGAACTCTGCTGCAGTTTCTGGCTTTCCAGGGCAAACTCTGCCTACTCAGCAGTTTAGATAATCAGACTTTTTTTTAAAGCATTTTTATTATAGAAAAGCACCTCAGATGTATGCATTCCCAGAGCAAAAACTATAGGAAAGGTCCTGAAATAATCCTAGACTTTCACCTAAGATTATATTAACACAAGCCTGGTTACAAGGGAAGGAACAGATAACACAAATTACATGTTCAGTAGAAGACAACTGAAGAACACACATCATTGGCATTGTGTTTTCCAGGCTTATGTGTACATTTGTGCTGTGTTGATTTATGATAAAAATCTACATGTGGTTGTAAAACTGGCCAAAGCATTCATTGCAGATAAATGTGGAGTTTGAGAATTGATATCAAGCCCATGTTTTCATTATATGACCAAAGGAATTTGATGATTGAGTGACATACGAGAAGCATGGTATTTATAGGATTGCAAGAAACTGTTGAGCCAGTGATTCTGCTCCCCTGCTGCCTAAAGCAAAAGGGTCGTGTAGTATCATTCAGTGGAAGCTGAAGCTACTCATGATTAACATGTCAATGTTATTTGATCACCTTTCCCTATATTCAGTCTTAGGACTGAAATGCTACAGGGTAGTTTTGCTGCAGGCAAATTAGGTTAATGTTAATGGCAGTCCTGTTCCTGCCATTCCAAGCTCAAACTGAACAGTCCTCCTTAGTCCAGCATATCATCAGCTTGTCCAACCTTTCTTTGAGACAAGGCAGTGCCTATTTATGTTCTCGAGCAATCCGGTTTTACACACAGGCTGATTAAATAAACATAACAGTTTCTGTAGGTGGCTGTGTTTAAGAAAGCACATGAAAGCTGTAGGATGCAGGAGATAACATGAAAGTGAGAATGTGTCTCCTAGAGTAAAGATGTGAAATCTTGTTCAACAGCGAGCTACCTGAAGAGCCCAGCATTATCTCCAAAGGAAGAAATGAGATCATCACAAATTCTTTTGTGCCCAGCATATATCTTCTTGGTAGTTATAGAAGACTAAAACAGGAGGAGAGCTCTCACCATTCCAATTAATACAGAAATGTATTCAGAAAGTATATTGTGATTCCAATCAGCATATTTGATACCATTAAAATCAGCACATTTCACCTGATGGCTAGAACTTTGCATGCGTTTATTAAAAATTTACTGAATGAAGAACCAACTCCATTTTTTTTAGTGCAATGACTTAATTGTTAATCAAAATTGTATTGGTTTTGGTGACATACAGTTCTTAAAGGGAAACACCCACTTTTCACAGTTCTGTCAGTTCTCACCTGAAGATGCATCCGTTTTATTATTTACAGTATTATTAATTTATTCAGTGTGTAGCATTTCTTTAATTTTTTTGTCCTGATTTTTATTGTATAGATAAGATACATAATATATGTGTGTGCATTTTACAGGATAAGCACCTGCAGACATTTTAGGTGCAGGAGAAGTAGGTAGTGGAAGGAAATAGAGGGAAGGAGGCAGCTAATAACAAAACTGACTTCAGAGCCTTTTGCATGTTTTGGTCCACAGCATGGTCATCAGAAATGCAGCCAGAACTGCAAAGCACACAACCATAATACCTGCTGTTAAAAAAAAAAAAAAAGGGAAAAAAATACCCAAACAGTTGCACATATCTTCATGTTATTTATGCATTTATTTTGGAAAAAAAAAAAAAGAGCACTTTGTCAAACATTTAAGGTTGACAGGCAAGTCATGTTGTTGCAATGCAGGTAAATGCTGTCATGAGTGACACTGGCTGTGTCACTATGTGCAGCATTAGCCTGAGAATTTGAGAAGACAGGCTCATGAAAAAAAAATGACTGTTGTCAGACAACCCTGCATTTTTTATTATTAAAATCTTGAGTGAATTTAGTGCTCATGAAAGTGAGGGACTAAGCTTCTCTGTACATCCCTTTCAATAAATCTCAGTTCTGACCTGCAGCACCCTTGCTATTCTAGTTATGGGCCTTGAGCAGAGATTGCTCACCATGTCAGATTGTAGTAGGTTTGTGAAATGGATAGCTAAAGACTTAGGTGAGGCCATCAAACATATTCTTATTTGTGACCCAACCATGACTTAAGCCCAGGCATCAAAGATGATGAGCAGTCACAAATTAAGGACAAATCACACTTGCAGTTAAAATAAAAATGGCACAATTCTGTGTTGAAGGTGTTTTACTTCTACTCATGGAAGTTTATAACTTCCATTCTGGTAAGTGGTTACTTCTGTAAATTGGTATTTTGGGGATTTATTATTTGGAACAATTGTCCTGAAACAGCTGTCCAAGAAGCTGTGTCTCTGCATGCTATGGAAACATCTTTTTGCAAAATGTCATCTTCAAAACACAAGTTCTAAGAGCACTTTATTGTCCAAGTGGACTCAGTTTCTATTACTAAGTGAACAAGTGTTATTCAAGAGGAATGAGGAGCAAGAGGGGCTGGCGGCTGCACAATGTGGGCACGGGAGGCTCCAGTCCCCGCAGACACTCCTGGGAAATGGTTGTAAGTGCTCCTGGCAAGTCTCAGTTTTATGAGTTCAATCTGCTCTGTGACCATGAGGAAAATGGACTGCAGTTAAGCCAGGATTAGCAGCATCACCTCTCTTCTTCAAGTGAACACCAAATCCCGGTCCCTTATGAGAGAAAACGTTGAGCAGATGTGTGGGTGGCATTGCAGGCAGCAGCCATGAGAGTGTCCCTGAAGAAATCACAGCTGGGGGATCACTGCTGCTGTTGTCTTCATCCTGGAAGAGCAAGCTCTAAGACCCAGCAATGCAGAGGCTCTGGCTCATACTTTGTGTGTTTCAGTGCAAAGCCTAATCCACTTAGGCAAGCACAGAGTGAAAATATCATTGCCTTAACTGTGAGAGCCGAAGGCTACAGCAGATCTAAATGCCATAGCTCCATCAAAAATAAACTCTCAAAGCCGTCTTGACATCGAGGATATGGAGTTGAGAATGACACTGAGAATGAGATTTTAGGAAGAGTTTATTTCACTCTTCATGCAGATGTAACTGCCCTTTAAAAGGATTCTAGTGCCTTTATACTATTTTTGTCATCTTTGGAAGGTTGAGAAGCTTTTCTTCTGCCCCCTGCTTTCTGTGAAGTTGTGAATTCTTGGGACGATTACTTTTTCTGCAGTGGTGAGCACACAGCTTAATTACAGTGTTCACCAAATTGGCAAAACAGAAATTCATCTACCTGGAATACTTCTGACAACCTGCCTGTTAAAGGAAATAGGTACATGTTAGTGTGCATTGCTCAGGGCTAAGTATCAGCAGGAAGACACTTCAATGTCCTCTTTAGTAATGTCAGTAATAAGAACAAAAGAACAGAAGGACTAAAGGAATGGTGGGACACTTTACATAGTGTATGCTTGTGCAATTTATTTCATTGTAATCCTGCCCTGTACTGAAACTAAAGCCACAGTACCTATTTCAAACTACATTTCTCTTCTGGGTTTTAATATGTTTATGATTTCAAATGTGCCCAAAATAAAATCCTGCAATAAACTGTGAAGTGTTATTGTTGCCTGTTAACTTTTGAGCATTTTGAGAAGACAGTGCTAAGTTTTTAAATGAAAGAAACCAGTTGTCCCTGTAAATCTTGCATTGCTTGGCTGTAGTCCACTACTTGCAGGAGTTGCTGATCTTAGCCCCTGATTTATTATTAGTTTCAGTGAAGCTACGCTATTTTGCAATTCTGATTGCTCCATTAGAAAATTGTGATGTGGCATTAAAATTTTAATCTTTGCATTTTGTCCCAATTAGCATCAGAATGCCAGAGACAAGCAAAGGAAGGAATATTAAGCATTCATAAAACACCTTCAGAAAAGCTAAAATTCCAAGCAATAAGAAACAGACAAGAATAATGATAAAAATATTATTGTTTTAAAAATCAAACCCTGTCCGTCTTTTTGTATTTATTATTACTTGTATTTTACTGAAAAAATTACCATTTTCAAAATTATAGATTCATGTTTCTGCTCTGTGATTGTTAAGTCTGACCTCTGTCAGCACAGAACACTAAAACTGTCCTAGATCTTGTGAGATTCCGTGGATGTAAATATAATCAAAACCATAAATTGTGTTTATACATCACTATTGAAAATTCTTATATTTTCACTACATTGTTTGCCAGTCTATCAAAATGTCTGGGGACAGTTTGATTTTTCATTTGATTATTTTGACTCTCAGAATACTTTTTATTTTACATAGGGTAACAATATTTTTTTTATTAGTGATTCTAGGTGGGTTTATTTAACACTTGCATAATTTTAAAAATCGTTCCTTACAAAGTGACCATAAATGGATATTTTACTCTGCAAAATCTCTGATAAACACATCTCTCACTACCACCGATAGTGATAAAGGGGATGGAGTGGGTAGACTTTGAAATTTGCTTTTACAAGTCCAAATCCTCAGGCAAAACAAACAATATTATATGAGATTTAAAAAAAAGTACACAGAGAGATGATAAGAAACAATCTAATGTGTGTAGAAGACTGTGTTTCAGCAAGCTGGGTATATGTTGGTGTGTTTGCTTACTTTTTAAGTTTTCCAGTACCAAAATGCATGTTTAAATGATTGCATTTGACAAAGGAAAGACAAGGAAAAATGGTGCAGCATCTTTAATTTATCAGTTTACATGAGATGCAGGCAATAGCCTGTGGGTACCAGATTGTGATTTTTCTACTCAAGTACATTCTCATGTTTTACTGATGAGCTATATGCCAGACCCTTGTGTTCTGTATAGTAAGAGTTTCATGGAACATCTGCTTCAATTGCTCTATCTCTTGTTTTGTTTTGTCACTAAACTTACTTATGCTGCAGAAGCACTGACTATAAAAGAAGCTTCTTTAATTCAATAGCTTATCAAGGAGGTAGATTCTCTAACGCTTGTAATACAGCTATTTTTGTCTAAATGCTTTTCATTGCATCAAAAGTGGTATGACAATTGACACAATGTTCTGTCATACTTCATAGGATACCTAGTTTTCTGACCTACTGGTATGTTTTTTAACTTGAAAACCTGTATATGCATGTGTGTATGCGTGTCTGTGTGTAGCTGTAGACAGAATGACACACAGGGAGGTGTATCTGCATGCCTGTATCTGCAACTGGGTGTACGAGACACTGATGAAAAAACACAGGTAAGTACCAGAAGAGTAACATTTTCCCCATTCCCAAAGTCACGTATCACAAAAGAAGACAACAGAGAAAGTAAGTCAAAAAGGTGAGAATAGCTTTGACCTATTACTTACTGTGTAAATTTACATAGTAAATGGCACTGGATGTCTTGTATATATTTAAGCTGGAGGGATAAAATGTTTTACAACAACATTATATGCAGAGTTAAAACAACACAGATCACCCTTTGTCAGTTTACTAAATACTTTTTCTTGTCCTACTGGGTAGTCTTGGCTATCCAGTGCCTGTGAAAGGAATATCAGGATTTAAGGTTTGCATTTTCACTTTAAATTATTGTATTGTGGTCAATCTTGAATGACAAAAAAAGAAGTTGATTAACTGAATGAAAATGTGATAAAAACCAGTTTTTTTTAAACCTGAAACAGGACCTTTGCAATATTCTATAACAGTTGTACGGAATAAATGCAGGAAGGAAAAAAAAACAGGAGGAGCCTTATAAAAAAGGACAAATAGGATAAACATCCTTCTTCCCACAGACCTTTTTTATATCCTTCCTCATATATTTGGTCTGAAAAATACTGAAGATTATGCTGTTGGGCATGATTTTTTAAAAATCTCTAACATGGTTTCACTATTTTTATTAATTTTAATCTCACCTGTGCTGACACCCAGCCTGAAAAATGCTGTTAGAAACAAAGAAACTATGAACAGAGACTGAAACCATCTTTAGTTTCGGTGTCATTATTATTACCTAAAGGATATGTGGCTTAATTTTATTTTATTTTTTTTTTTTTAGGAAATATAGTTTATCATGGTATGTGAATTGCCATTGACAAGGTTGGTAATTAGCCTCATATTATTTTCAGCATAGTTCACATCCACACATCACAGGACAGAAAATGAGAGCCTTAGACAAACAGTATTCTTGTAGAAGATCATTAGGAATCCCACTGTGACATGCCACGTGGAACCTCGTTGATTCAAATTAGTCATCTGCATTGTTCTATATTTCAGACTGCAGGAGGTTTCAACTTATTTTACAAAACCACAATTGTTATACATTTATGGTCAGAGTAACAAGTAATGTTCTGCACTCTCAGAAGACACCAAAGACATTTTAATATGTACTCATTATACAGCTCTGCCTGCAATGCTATTTAGAGTTTCATCAGTGTCTGGATAACAAAGCTCTATTTTCTCAGATCTTTACAACTCAGCTGTAAACATGAAATCTCAGTTAAATACAGCAATGTATAGAATGTATTGCCTAGGACTCAGGATTTTCATTTTCTTTTTTTTTTTTAACTAAAAAGGGATCTTTGATGATACACACCTCTGAAATAAATGTATCCTGTTGCTGATTTCTGTGTGTGCAAATGTAATACAGGTTCAAACAGTGCTAAACCCACTGTGGTTTAACTGAAAAAATACGGGAGCAAAAAATGGTTTTTTTGTCACAGTCTCAATTTACTGTGAAGTCAAATATGTACTTTTAAAATAAAGTTTACAGCAGAATTATAAAATGGACCTTTATGATGGCTATTTGATCCCATGCATGTCTTTATGCAAAGTCTCCTACTGGTATTGCTGATGGCAATATATATATTTTTTTAAACAAATATACCTCCCCCAACTAAAATATCTCAAGAATTTACATTCTTTGTTCCTTGATGATATTTACTGGTGCAAATCCATATATTTCAGTAGAGGTTTTACTCCAACAGTGTATTTAGTCCCACTCAGTATCCTGCCATGAAATTCAGTAACCTCTGAAATACTTGGGCCTGTATTATGTGTGCTGCAGATAGAAATAATCCAAAACTAAACTTGTCCTTGGTAGGGGCATTAGCCTTCCAAAAGATCCTAGCCTGAGAAAGATATAAATAATTTTTATTTTCTGGGAAGTTGTCAGAATTTTAATGTTCCTAAAATAGATTGATTTTATGTTACGTATTTTTGGATACAAATCCACATACACTGAAGAATTATTCATATGAATTGTCATTTGTTTGCGCACAGAATCAGGAATCTGATGTATTTCTTCAAGAGTACATAACACAGCATCAGAGAAAGAATTCAATGGTAGTGAACAACTCAGGGGACCAGTAATAGAATATGAAGCCTAGGTTTGTTGGTTCAAATCTAATCCAGGTTGGAAGTAACAGCAATTATTGCCATCTAATGTCTTTTCAGTGATCTGTATGAAATGAGTTTGTGGTCTCAGTGTATTTTCTAACAGACAGGTGTCTAGATCACAGCTGACACCATTGTTGGCAGACACAATGTAGGGACCAAAGCCCAAACAGGTCTGCACACTGAACTGCTCTTTGGTGTCAGTGCAAAACTCAAGCATTTCAGCAAGGGAATGTGTAAGCCAATGAGTTTTTAGTATCTTTTCTATTGATGAAAAGTATTTCAGTCTTCAGGCACTTGCCCAGGAATCCTCTTAAGATCAGAGAACTTTTCTCAGTTAAACAATAAAGATGAAATCAGTCTCATAACATCCATATTAAAAATTAGCACCCAGAAACACAAGAAGACAGACATAAAAGGAGCAGCCACAATAGTTTCAATTCACTTGCTGAAACTCATGTGCTTAAATTTATTCAAGTGCTTCACAATAGAATAATTCCTTTAATGGCTTGCAAATCTCTCCTGCACACTGCGCCATGACATCCATATACAGGACGGCATGTTTCACAAATCACTGATAATAATAGCACTGTGGATACCATTTGTTCCCCTCTACTTGCTAGAGCACTAGGAGAAATCTTTACTAGCTAGGGATACTTCTCAGATGACCCCATTGATGTGATCATTTGTGCCACTTGTATTACAAAGCCCTCTCTTCTCTCATCCTGTTTGGATATGTCAGATCACAAAGTATGTGCAGAACAGCTTGGTGGTGACTGCTAGACAAGGCTTCACTGGTGTTAGGTATCCCAAAGGATCTACAGAATCCCCCCTACAACTCTTGCTACTACAGTGAGCTGCTAAATAACGTGGGTTGCAGAGCTGTACCTTGTGTCTTCTCCAATTCAGGTGCCCGTGCAAAATCCTATGGATAAACACTATGGTGTAAGCAGAAAAAAATACCACAAAAGGATTTAGAAAACAGCAATTTACGTATTGTCTAGTCAGAAAAATTAGAGTTCTAAAAATTCATGCTATTTATGGATTATGTTACCTTCCCAGGGTAACCATGTTATAAAGGGACTAGGACTTTTCTACAATAAACACAAATCAGTGTGCTTAAGGCAACTAACTGGCAATTATGTACAGTTTTGATTATGGGAATTTACATTTCCACAAAGGAATATAATTACAAGGGAAGTGATTTTTTATTTTTCTCTCTCTCTCTTTTTTTTTTGTTTTTTTTTTTTTTTTAATGTTAGCCTTGTACTTTTTGACCTGGGTTTCAATTTAGCAGAGATCCAGAAAATTTTAATCAATATAGATGCATACATAAGTATCTGTCAGGCAAAAACACTTCTACTGAGGATTATCTGGATCTGGAGTCCACATTATACTAATTACTAGGTAGTGAAGCCAGCGGAGAAGAAAGAACTCCAGAGAGAAAAGCTACCATATTCTACCTACTAGAGGTGATAGATATTATTTTCCCTATTATTATTTTATATTATTTATGGATGTCTCTAAGAATGATGTATATGAGTTTAATATATTCTTGTAAGATAGTATATACATAGGGAGAAAGTCAGAAAACATTTGGGTCAAATACTTACATATTTTTGTCATGAAAATCGAAAATCGGGAGACTTGAAAAGTAAAAGGAAAATAAAGGGAAAAATGAAAGGAAAGAACCCAAAAGCAATAATAGAAAAGAGAAAGAGTGGTATTGTTAATAAATGAAGGATTAAGAGACTCAAACAAAAGGAGACTTTAATATATGATAGAGAAGAAAGAAATGGAAGGACTTTTAAATTTAATAGACAGTTCATAAATTAGAAAATCTGTCATATAGTATTAAAAATCACACTTAGCGTTTCACTGAGTAATATATTATTAATTTACATTATGATATATGATTCACTGTAGTGCTAATAATTTATATTTTGTGTAGAATTTTCAGTCTAGATTTCCAGCTTTAGTAAGCCTCGGAGTTTTGTCTGGCTTTCCTGCCTCTAGGTTTCACGTAGTGATCAGACATTTCTAAAAGAAGCATGAACCCTGTGTGAGAGAATTATAGCAAATGGGCAAGAAAGTTCTTTGTTTAACACAGCATTTGAGGTCAGAACTCCATTGCTGGGTTCACCAAATTATTATCAAGTAGTTATTTGTAGGGATAGGACAACCTTGTAAGTTCTCAGCACTTACGTACTCTGAAGCATTTTATCTTTAAATTTCTAAAGCTCTGAGCATGGTCTCAGCCACAAGCCTGTGACTGAAATATCAAGAACTCTTAGCTAAATTCCCACACAACATATTGCAAAGGTAATGACTGAGGTATGGTGGGTTTTTGTGGTTTTGTTTGTTTCTTTGTTTTTTGTTATTGGTTTTTGAGGGCTTTGTTTATTTGTGTTTTGGGGTTGTTTGTTTGTTTATTTTTGTTAAAAAAAAGAAAAAAAAGAATAAAAAGACTGACAGTGTCCTGAGTTGCAAGGCCAGTTTAACCTTTTTTATTTCCTAAGTCACTCTCCCTGTTTCTCCTGAAGTCTTCACCAAAAACCTGGTTTTGACTTTTCCTGTAAACTCCTCTTTTCATTTCTGCCTTACCTGCACCCCTCAACACCTCTCTTCCTTTCAGGTATGTCTGTCACAGATATTGGGCTGGGGGTGATAAGCAAGCCCAAATGAGGATTTCTTCTTCCAATCTGGATTGCTGCTACACATATACTGTTCCCCCTTCTCTGTCTAGTAGTACATCAGTTATAATCCCCTCTTATTCCATCTCCTCTCCTATGGTATTTGGTATCCAATAACCCAGGGATCAGTAAGCATCACCTTTAAGATAAAACTCTGCCCAGCTTCCAACTCTTGCATGATTACTCAGTCACAATGGGAATCTGTGTCAGAGAGGACAGATCTTTAGTTTTGTTTAGTGTATCTTTGTGTTTCTAAAGGGCAAATGCATTGACAGCTAGAAATTAGCAAAGAAAAATCCCACCAAAACTCCACCAAAACCAAACCCACAGTGAAATAATCTGTTTGTGGAATTGAAATTCTTCTTGTAATCAGAAGCAATGTGGTGCATAAGTGGGCAGTGCACTTGAAGGGCAGAGAATAGACCATTTTAAAAATTGGGCAATTAAATGGAAATTTTCCTCATTTATTTATTTATTTGTTTGTTTGTTTGTTTATTTTTCTCTCAGTGTAGTATGATTGAGGAGAGAGACTGATTAGAACTGCACAGTGAGGAATCTCGTAATCGTTGCAGGAGGAGTGAACCCTGTTATCCTCCTTGCAGCCCAACCTCACGATAGCAATAGAGACAGTTCCACAGCTGCTAGGGAGGAACCCAGCCAAGAGAGAAAGCTTTGAGCTGTCAATAGATCCAGATGTCGCTGCTGCTGCTATTGGAAAGAGATGCACCAGAGATTGTCATCTGGGTAACTGCAACTGCCAGACTCGACTGCCTTTGGCCACAGCTGTTGGCTCTGTTGCTGCAAGACTCTTGAGTAGGAAGAAGAGTTAAAACAGTGCCAACACAGTGGGGGAGCAGCTACCAAGTTAATGCTCAAGTGGAATCCTTGCAGTTCTCAATTTGCTTTGTAATTGTTTTGCTCGGTAGGAAAATAGATGCACCAATAAAAGTGTAATTTATAACTGTAGCTTTAAGTATATGCCTGCAATATGGTAGTTGTGCATTTGTAGATTTATGATGAGTGACAACTAGATGTCTGTGTTACAGAGTAGTCAACACATGGAAAAGCAAATATTATACCAATAAACTCTTTTGTCTGCTTTAAGTGGCTAATCAAACTCTGTAACCACTGGATATCATTAAAAGGAGAAAAAAGAGAATAACAAGAAAAAGGAATGATATCTTGGCTGGTTAAAGTGTTAGCAAATGTCTGGTTTATGCCTTTTTTTTTTTTTCCCATTTCTTGAAAGCCAAAATGAGAACATTTTGAAACATTGCCACATTGTTTTGGTATGATATAAAACACTGGATCTAAGATTGCAAAGGTTCCCATTGATCAGTGAGACCAGTGCTTTGTTACGCTAGTCATTTTGATGGTTTACTTTCATTTGGAGGCAATTTATATCTGTATCTTCTCACATCAACATTATCTTAATTAGTTTCTTTCTCTCCTTGACATTTATTCTCCTGGTCCGTTTACAGAAGGCATGCATATCCCTTCCCTCTCGTCCCTTGTAGCTGTTTCCCATTGCTCCCTTCCACTAGTAGGTTTTATTCTATTGTTTTATGATAAGCTCAACTCTCAGAGCCCGGTCTGCTGTACAGAAATTTTGCTAAAATAGGTATTTCTGTTAATACTGTGGAAAAAACTTTGTACCCCCAGGAGAGCATAGCTTATAAAACAGAATCTCTATTTCTCTAAGCAGTTCAGGTCTTGCTACATGTAGCTGTTACAATTTAAATTAATATTTTCTTAATATGGGTTATTAGAACCACACACAGTATTCTACATGAGGAGATACAATTACTTAAACAATATGAAGAATGTTTCCTCGTTTTGATTAGGAATACATCCTAGCATCTTAAACATCTACTTCTGCTCACTTTCACAGACAGAATCTGACCTTTATATGGCTTTTCCTGATTTTCTGTGTGTCCTTCTTCATGGCTGTATCCCTCCATGGCTTATGGTGTGATGGACCCTCTGACAAAGTAATATTGTAAGACAATCTAGGCAGGGTACAATGGTGCAAATCTCAAGAAAGAATGGTAGCAGAAAAATACTTTCCTAAAAATCTTTAAATCTCTTTTCTATCCTGAATTTCACTGCTGGGACATAGTAGAATCTTATTCCAAAGACTCTTCTTAAAAGGCAGATACCTGAGGTACTGCCAGGAAGAAATTAATTGTTTATATGTCACATTTCCTGGCCAGACCACTGGTATCAATTCCCTGGTTTGGATCATCTCATGGCCAGCTATTTTGGACTTTTAGACTTCAAATATCTCCCAGATATCCTCAGAAGGTACAAAGGAGCTCAATGAAAAGAATGTTAACCTTCAGAAACAGAGATAGTATATACCTGTATAGACTGTAGTATATACTGAAGAATTGCCCAGAACTGACTTATTTTTCTCAATAGTAAGTGTGGAACAATTACTGTAGTGTTCACTTTCCAAATAATAATAAATAAACAATAATAATGAAAAATTACTACAGAGCATATTCATGGCTTTGGAAAATGTGCCTAATTTCTACATTTTTTAGAGCTCATCCATTATGATGCCAGTTGCAAAATTACATCAAAAAGAACAATAACAATAGCTGATAACATCTGGGTCATCATGAACAGTCAGTTTAATTTTTATGTAGATGTGGAGTTTGAATTTTTAGGGAGACATAATGTTCTTTCTATATATAGATACAAAGGTATTTTATGCAGATATAAAGTTCTTATTTTACATATCTTAAGTAAAAATTTCTGCAAGGAGATCCTTCAGTGGAAATAAACTAACCTCAGGAAGCATACCAGTTTGAAATGTCCTGGTAAAAGAGAAGGTTGCTAGAAGTTGAGGACTATTAGCAGAAAAGGCAAGGCAGAATGAGGGAAAAGAAATTACGAGGGACTCCAAGAGTATTTGAAATGTGCATTTTTCTGTGGTATTTCCTTGATGTTGAAATTACATAACTCAAGCAAGATACCCTTATCCATTTTTGGGCTATAAACACCTTTCTTGAGGGCCCAGCTGATTGGCTCCACTGCTTATTATACAAATATAAAGTTATATGTGGAGAAAAGTAATATTGCCAAAACAGACCAAGAGGCTTTCATGAAGACTACAGAGGTTAAATTTGTCCATGCTTAACTTAAACAGTTATTTTAACTTGTGACGTAAGCACTCAGTGGAAGAGGAATAAAAGGAGAAAAAAAACACAAAGGAATAATTTATTTGAGCTATCATAATATTAACCTTTGTATTGAAATATAATGCAAACATAGCTAAATGTTGCTTTAGACTGGGTGTACTGGCCTTTAGTAAAGTGATATAATGTATAGTCATGCAGAAAACTAAGAAGGTAGTTTCATTTAAAATAGACTGATAATCTTTTAAATTTTTTTTAAAGTGCCAGTTCACATGTACAGTATATAGGGAAGTGTTCATAAAACCTACAGACCACTTCTAAACTTCTGCAGAATTTTATCTTTTCCTTTGGATGAGAGAGAGTAAAGATATGTGACTGAGATTTCTTTCAGAAATCCTGGTGACTAGGTGTTGGAATTTTGTGTATCCTCAGTGCTGTTACCGTTGTGAGCTTGAATGCTTTGAAATATTAGAGTGGAGTGTATCTTTTTGTGCTTACGTTGGATATCTGAAACCCTCATTATTTCTGCATTTGTTAAAATACAGCTCTCTGTTCAACATACAGACAAAGCAAAGGGCTTTGATAAAACCTGATCTACATTCAGAGATCTGCTATGATCTCAGCTTTTCTAAAGTGGCACATTGCAAAAGGCATGGGACTAGTAGAAAGTACTAAAAGAGGCTACTTTTAACAGCTTCTCTTTACTTTGTCTTGCCAGAAGTGTTTTCATTTACATACCCGAATCATGTCGTTATTGTTGCCTTTGCCCTGTCTCTTCTGGTACTTCAGTGGCTTATCACCTTTTCCTTTTTTTTTTTTTTTTAAATGAGCAGTGTGCTCTGCACATCTCTCAATCTCTCATGTTGATTTCCTGAATTAATATGCGTGATTCCTCTTTTCAAGCCACAAGATCCTCTGTTGATGTTTGCTTTACCATATTTCTATCAAACATACTTTTACAAAGAGAGGTCTTTTTCTTTTCAGATGCTTAGGTTGGAAAGTAAACAGTTATCTTCCACATGGCATGTAATATGATCGTGGTTGATTATCTAGATAGATACAGTTTTCTTGCTTTCCTAAGTTTTGGTATCTATATTTTTAAAGAAACACTGCATCATCCCTATCTAAAGTGATCCACAAAGCAAGCTCACAGGTCAAAACCACATATGTGTGCTGGTTTTTTAATATGTTTTTCTGCACTGAAGCTTATTATTTTTCATTATTCTTTTCCATTTAGAATGAAAAGTGCCACAAATTGAATGCTAAATTTTAAATAGATTGAACAGTGTACATTTCTTTTTTTAAAGGGTTCCCATCTATACACTTCTAATAGGAACAAAACAAAAAAATGAAGAGCCTTTTAAAGATATAACTGGAAGAGATGCTATTATCTTCTCCATCCCTATCTCAAAGAGAAAAAGAAACCCAAGTACAGTATATATTTCATTCTCAGATTTTTCCATTTCACCTCTGTTATTCTGTGTTATGTCTCTTTTTGGTTTGTTTTACTTCCTACACAGGACTTTGTTGCCCTTCTCTAAAATGGTAATAGCAATAATTAAAGAACAATCACTGCACATCTGCATCTCACAAATACTCTTCCACCTCAATCACAAGAGTCTTTTGACTCACTGATAATTAGCTGCTGCATGCATCACAGTTCATTTTCTCTTTCTTTACTTTTTTCAGTCAGCTGGTCCATCAGTCAACCAGACCACTAATATGAGTGTTTACAGCAGCAGCCATCTTCCCATTTTAAGCATCAAACTATCTCCTTCAGCTCCTTTGAAAGGCTTCTACTTGTTACAAGTTGAGCAGAAAACTCAATTTCTACCTACAGTTATTTTATGTATTAAAAAAAAAAAAGTAAAATAGTGTATTTTTAAAACTTTCCCTTAGTCTTCATTTATTTGTCTACTTACATGTAGACTGTGAACTTTTGGTGCCATGAGTTTTCCCTCAAGGGTATGAGAGCAGTGAACAGCAACGCTTGCAGAGAAAGATGGAGCTTCCTGCTGTATGAACGTGAAAGAAAGGAGGCTTTTATGCACTGGTTATGCTACAGAGATAAAAACAAAATAGGCTTCCTCTTTTTATATTCCCTGCCCTGATCCCCAGCTCCATCATCTCCCCTGCATATACCTCCCCATGCCATTAGGCCTTGTCTCCTAGCAACATATGGCCCCTTACCCGAGCTTGGCTGACTGCTGCCTGTATGCAATCAGCCTGTCAGTCATTTATGAGTGAAAGTGATTGAGCTCTGTCCTGGATGCATATATTTGCAGCATTTAGACTCTGCATAGGTATGATGATAAGAGGATATGTAGCTATGTGGGTTTGAAGTATGTTCAGAGTAAAGCCTCACTAAATGAACGTTGTTCTAAGTAAAACAGAAGGCGTGCTTTTGAATTTGTGTCCTTTGGGAATAGTTCTTTCTCCCTCTTCCTTATCTGTGCTACTGACTTTACAACTGTCATACTTACAGAAGGAGAAAAGTCTATAATCCTTTTAAAACTAAAGCTTCCCATGGAACTGTGTAAGCTGTCGTTATCTGCTTCCCTGGCATGATAGCATGCCCATTCACTGCAAATCAGATCAGGAGGGCGTACTGACAAAATTCATATCCCACCTTCATTATCTACAGTGGTAAAGTACAAACATGCACCATGCATGTTGGATACTCGCATTTGTAAGTCATTTTCACAAGCAGGAGCAACATGACTTTGACCCCTAGGCCAGAGTTACCAAATGGTCAGTGACTGAGTATTTCTGGAGTGATACAAGTGATGCAGTATACTTGGTAGGACATACATCTAAAACTTAATATTAGACATTTGTGCTGTTCACACTTTAGTTGCCCCTTACAGTCAATGGAGAGAGGTAGGATTTAAGACCTATAGCTAGAAGCCTTCTGTGAAGTGACTGTACGGGCAACATAGACTCCTACCTATATTGTGGTATGTAACATTAAGCGACTTTTCAGTCACATGTTGTGTTTCTTTCCTGGAGAAAAACAGTCTTGATCCAGCAGCTAACTTATGACACACTTCAAAAATAAATCTTGATGCTGCTTAGATCCTGTTGTGAGCCCTGACCAATTAATACACCTTAAATGAGGCAAGGGGGACAGGAGTGTAATCCAAACAGGCCAAAAGGATGAAGCACAGAAAAAGCTGCTGTGGGAAGCCCTACCTTTGGCCTCTGCACCTGATCCAGTTCTGCCCACAGATCCCCAGTGACAGCTTCACATTACAAGGCTGCTGCTTGACATGCTGGCCACAACCCGTCCTTGGCTCCTGCAGCCCCAGGCCTTCATCAGGTTTCCTTCAATTACCTCCAAGGGAGATTTAGGCGTATGTTCCAGGGAGCAGTAAGAATTTCTGTACAGTAAGATTGTATAAGCAGTACCTTGGATAACCTGCACCTGTTTAAAATTGCTTGAAATTAAATCCTTAGATAACCTGCACCTTTGTGGAATGTGGGACAGCTGCACCAGGGAAGCAGAGATTTTGGGATAAACTTTTCCTTATGGTAACCACACTTGCGTGTTCACCTTCACCACTGCCTAATGACAATTTGTTTTTTAGTAGATCATTCATAGACTAACATTTGAAAAAGTTTGTCTCTCAGGCACTTGGATGTAGACCCAACTCTTTCCATTGATTCTGCAGAAAGAGTCAGTCAGTGTTGGGTGATCAGCACTTGGAATTACTCATCTCTTTGGTGCTGAAACAGCAATTAGTACTGAACTCAATGGAAAGACTCTTACTGACTTCACTGGGTACTGGATTGGATCATTTATGGAACAGTTCCAATTTAATATCCAGCCAAGTGGATAAACCAACTCATTCTTTGCGTTAATACAGTGTTTAGTCTTCAGTAAACTGGGCACAGTGATTCAAAAAAAAAAAAACAAACCAAAAACAAAACCAAAAATAGTTCTTCAGAGACTGTACTTGTGGAAATTATACATTTACATGCAGTTCCAAGCAGTTAAGTGAATGTATCAGCATTAGGCATCTGAATTTGCCAGTCGGGTAAGATTCATGGCTCTTCTTCCTTGTCCAAAACTCAAATCTTTAGCTGTTCATGGGAATGCTCAAGTTAGCTAATAAACTAACCGAGCACATTTCACTTAACAGCAAGCGAAACAGTCATTTCTGATCTGCTGCATTCCAGCATTTGGTTCCTCAGTCATTTCATACAGACTTCTGGTAACAATTAATACTACCATAAAAAGAAAATAACAGGGTGAAACATGCCCACAAATTGAAAGCAGATATCTGAATGTTGTTGTCCCACAAATTTAGATCAACTGCATGTCTGCCTGGAAACTTGTAACTAGCATTCATGAGTGATGTTATAATATAAAGTGTGGTGGAGAAATGACAGTGAAGCCTGTTTGTACTTTCTGGAATTAATATATATGTGTAGATAATTAAAAGAATAATAAAAATACACAAGAAGGACATACACAAAGGGATGGTTTAAACATCATCCAAACATGTCATATGGTATGGGCCTTAGGGAAATAAAGGCTTACAGGATATTGGCAGACAGTCCTGCTGCTGGTACCAGAATTTAGCAGTTTCACTGCTTGAAAATAAATCCTTTTAGTTAATCCGGCTCTGTGGGTGGAATTACACACACCACTCCCATTATTGTTAGACAGGAGTGTAGGCTGAATTCCCATGAACTTTCCTCAAAATGTAACTTGCAGTCTTCCCTACGCAAAGTTTTATTTATTATAAATGCTTTTTAACTTGTCATGGTGAAATCTTATCATGGTAACATCAGATGTGGCTTCTATTAGGGGGTGCACATTTCACCCTTGATGTGTACCTGCAACTCTTATTAGCATGACAGGGCATTTACTATGCATATCAAGAAAGGAATATGTAAGATCTGGAATTCTTTCACCCAGTGTGTTCCAGAGAGAAAAATTTTAGCAGCCAAATGTTGACACCTGGCACAGTAGAGAGTTTGGTGCAGACAGCCGAGGTTATTGAATGGGAATGTAGCTGCACTGTAAGCCTTCCCTTCACCATCTGGTTCATTCTGGAATATGGAATATATATCAGAATTATATAAATAAATGAAAAGATATGCAAGTTAACTGAAATGTATGTGTTCTCTGCTTTTCTGCACAATGAAACAGCCATCTGGGAATCAGTATGTCTCACATTTCAAGCACAAATCAAAGTAAGCAGCAATTCACTCCGTGACGTGTGCTTCGTAAAAAACTGGACTTCATTATCTCGGAGTTAATCACTGTGGAGTCTTTTTTTCAGGTTTTTACCCCCACCCCACGCCTCCCCTTCCCTTCTCTATGGATACAAAACAAAGCTATTTTGAAATATAGGCAGAGTACCCATATTAACATTCCTTTTGGAGCAGAGTGTGCTTGAAAAATAAAAAAAAAGAAAATGGAAGCACGTTTGTTTGCACTCTCACCTTCCAGATCCAAGCTCAAGGATGAGCCTGTAGAGAGGGGAAAAAGAATTGCTAGATGGATATATTCTTTTTTTTTCCTCCCCTTCTTCACCTCCATTTGTTTTCCACATCTATGCAGCACTACTGACTAAAGGAATGGGTGACATGGATCCAAAGCATGTGCTGTTGTCAAGCTAAATGTAATGGGAAGTGGATGGAGTGGGGGGTATGCTGGGAGCCAGAGTGTCTGCCAAGAAAACAACCTCTGACCTTCCACCATCTTGTGGGATATATGACATTTGAAGTCAGAATTGCACAAACCACACAACTCTTCCCCCTCTGCCCCCATTTTTTCTTTTGCTTCTGTGGAAGGTGGGTACAAATTCTTGCAATAGGATTCAGTGGAGATTTGCTGTGGGAAAACTCTTCTGGGGTTAATCCAGAGGGAAGGGATGCCAGGACTCACAGGAATTAGAAGGCATGGTTTCTGCAGCTACAGTGGTGTGAATCTGGGTATGTGTGTTAAGAGTCATTGCATCCAAAGGAAAAGAATGTGTCTGATAGACAAGTCCTGATAGTGCTTTGGGAAAAGCAGTTTAAGAAAAATTAATTACCATAGTTTCATTTCATATATGTCATTTTGTAGCCTTTCTGGAAAGAAAAGCTGCCTCTATTAAAAAAAAAATTAAAAAAAAATAATTGCTGGAAGAGGTTCAGACACATTTGTTCCTTGTCCAAACTTCATTAATCTCCTTGAACACAAAAGTTGACTAATTCTACAGGCTTCTAGCCAACTCTTAAAAAATAAAAGTTAGGTTAAGAGCAAATATTGATGATTCTTGCAAGGGTCCTTCCTATGTTTGTTCCTCTAGTAACCCTATAAAAAGACTAAAAAAATTTTAAATACAATGTGATATTAAAGAATTTTTTTTTTTTTGTTTTTAATGCCTGGAAAAAGTGACTAAACATATAAATTCCTTTTTTACAAGAAGACTGATTTGGTAATGACTGCATTTTGGGAAGTGCTTGTGTGCATTTACAGACTAATGCAGAAATGAAAGAACAAAGTTGTTTCTAGAAAATAGCAAACATGAACCTCTGTATGTGCTACATTGTTTAACCTTCAATTGGTTCTGTGGAGTCATAGTCAATTGCCATTGACCTGGGACTAAAAAAAAGCTTCAGTTTTCAGTCCTCCAATTTTTGATATTTGAGCACCCTCAGGACCCACAGAAAACAATGACAATGTGGCTTTTGATGGTGTGGGATCAGACCCTTGAGGGGAGTTGAGAGTCATTAGCCCCTTGTGATTCTAAACTCTTAGCAAGCAGAAAGAGGTGGAAAAAATAGCCAAACACAGAGCTCACTTGAACCCCTGTTGTCTGAGGTCATTTTGCGAATATTGGAAGAAAATCTGCTTTGAATATGTTCTTCCTACTTCAGTTGTCTAAAAAAAATCCTCAGGGTCAAAGAAAGGGCACAGTAAATTCTGAATATCTGAAGAAGTGGAGCTGATGTATATCCACTAAATGCTAACATAATTAAGACATGACATCATCCTTCAAGTATTATGGGTGCTGCATTTTGTATTGTAAATCCTTATCTAGCTTATAATGGTCTACTGAGGGCTTAGTTATTTTTTCCCTCTGCACCTCAGATATGTGTATTAAAAATTACAAAAATCAAAGTGACTTAATAATTGATTTTTTGTGGATGTTATTTGTTTTGCCATGAATATTTCATAAACAATTTTTTCCTGAAGTATAGGATTATAAGATGTGCAACTGAGAGAGACAGATGGCAGTGGGTGCATGTGGGTCTACAGGAAGTCAATGTTATCCTTAAATTTAAATTCTTTGATAATATGTTGCATTTTTCTGTTGTGTTTTATCTCTCTTGTCTTAAAATCCAAGTGGAATTTGCCATTGTCTTCAGTAAAGACAGGACCAGATATATTATTGCCTTTGCATTTTTTTGTTGCAGTTACCTTTGTGATTAATTTGAAAAATGACAATGAAAGAAATGGTCCAGAATCGGTAACACTTTCTCCCATGTAAAAACCTTTATTCTCATGAATCATTTCCTCTGGGGTCATTACATAAAGAGAAGTTGCAAGACTGAGCCTACTTTTCTCAGCTATGTGAATTCTGACTTTGTCAAGCTCACATGTGGTGCAGGTGAGGTGATGAAAAAGTGGCTGAGAAGATAAGGAGGGTGGAGACCTTTCAGTTTCCCACAGCACAGGATTTCTAGGGACATAGAGGAGAGAAAATGAGTATGAAAAGCCTAATCTTACTTTACAGAGGGCTGTCCTTGGGGCAAGATTGCTCTAAGCCCATTGGCAGGTTCCTCTCTGCTGCAGGCACAGGGTGTGTCAGAGACTCCTTTTGAAGATTCTGTGAGTAGATCATGTACAGTGGAAGTATTATCTGCCGCTGAGATTTCTGCTTTGAAACAAAGCCTGTGTCTCTGCACTTCTGTGGAGGAGGTGGGTGGTGTTGGCTCATGGGCTGGGGCTCCCCGTGCACAGGGTACAGCCAACAGCTTGTGTTGTCTGATTTTGACCATCTAGAAGTTCAGCTTTTGCTCTTGGTTAGCTGTTTGGCCACCTTATATGAAGCACCTCCTGAAGGAGTTCATTGCATCCTACAGTAAGAGGGGTTAGGAAAGGCCTCTCTCTACATTGACAGCAGGATCTAGACAGCTGGCTTAGGACTAACACTTTTGAGACTGAATTTAGGTAAGATGAAATCTGGTAGTGATACTAATGAGTCAAATCCTCAGCATTAGTATCACTATTAACTAAACATAGTCTGTGAGCAACTTATATCACCACAGGCTCCCTCCAGTAAGATTTTTCTGCTGCCTGTCCTGCACTGCCACATGCTCAGATAAAGTAGGGCAAGCCCACTGGGTGAGGACAGCATTACCACCCGAGGATTAGCTCTGCAACAGCAGATGTTGAGAGCTGTTAACCTTTTGCTTTGGTAGGTATTAAGAAAGAGGGTAACAAGAATATTCCATCACTAAGGACATATCAGGCAGCATTAGCAATGGATAATTTGAGGGGTTAAGAAGTCTGCCCTGTGGGAATTTCTCAAAAAAGTTAATCTTTCATAAAGATTGAAAGTTTCACAAACACAAAGTTTGCCTCAGAGAGATTTAGTTCTTTTAGCCTATGATCTTGATACTTGCCAAAAGACAGACTAAATGTGAATTTGCATCATGCCTCCACATGTGTTTCACATATTTTACATGTGGCGTCTAAATGGCTCCTGTGACCTTAGTGTGCAGATCACACGTTTTTCACATATGCTTTGTGTGGTTCACATCTGTTTGAAACATTGATTCTGACAGTAGAAATCATTATTGTTTTACAGCAGGCTGTAATAATTTAATTCAAGCAGGAGAACTTGAGAAGATGCAGAGTGGTTTTGGTTTTGGTTTAGATTTTGTGTTGACTGCTACCCATTATAATTGCATACCAGGGGAGAGATTCACAGCCCAGGCCAGAGTTTCCAATTAGGGTGATCAAGAATTTTTTGTCAACATGATTTTTTTTTCCCCAGTGAATACCCTGACTCATCAAAGTTGCTTTGGCAGAAAAGAGCCTGATCCAAACATTGTTGTGTTCAGAAGGATTTTCTGGGTCTCTGCTGAATTTCTTCTCACAGCTAGAAAGACAGTGGTCCACAGGTGGGTACTCACACAGGGTTTGGGGAAGATAAGCCTAATTATTTATTCTGTAATATTTAGAGCACAGCTTAAACATGGGTCTTTCATTAACTCTTTTGAGTGTCCCAGTGTCTCAGGCTCTGCAGCTGGTTTTTCTCTGTCTCACTGAATTGTTTCTACAAGCTGGAACATGTGCTGCAGAAGAAACTTTAAAAATGACAAAGGCTATGACTGAGTCTGTAGGACAAAGATGTCCTTGATGCACCACATGCTTAATTATTAATATAAGTAGAATTTCTCCAGTGATCCATTCTGCTCTTGGACAGGGAGGGCTCTTACTAGACCTATCAGAGATGTACAAACAAGTGCTTAATCTAAATGAAACTGTACAAAAATTTGAAACTTGGTTTCTTATGCATCACTTCCAAACAGCTGCTAAAGCGAACAGGCATGTTCCTTAATGGCAATTCTAAAATCATTTGCAAAATGATGAGCATACCCAGGCACTATGGAGATGTTTGAATTTGTCTGTGGTCCTGTCCCCCATCGACTGAGCAATGCCTGTCGTCTATTGAATTTATTCCCTGTGTTCTTTCCCATTTATTTCTATGTATATTCCTCAAAGAGTTCAGTTAAACACCTGTCTCCTTGCCTATTACAAGCAGCTTGTTTTAAATTGCAAGATATTTTTAACCTCATGTAGTTCTAATTATAGATGGTAAAAT
Source organism: Myiotriccus ornatus (assembly GCA_036023395.1). Classification (NCBI taxonomy): domain Eukaryota; kingdom Metazoa; phylum Chordata; class Aves; order Passeriformes; family Tyrannidae; genus Myiotriccus; species Myiotriccus ornatus. The sequence goes on along the minus strand of JAYRBT010000082.1, from coordinate 122,618,268 downwards.
ATTATTTTTTTTAATTTCATGTTTAATCAGTGAAAGATAACCCTTGTGCTACAGGTTTACAAGAAAAAATGCGCTCCAACATGTATTGTCATGCAGTTGCAAGCCTACAACTGTTTGCACCTAACTGCACCTACCGTGAAGGTGCCAAGAAACAGGAGTAGTTGAGACTATTGCACTTAAAAAAGGGGGCCTTGATATGGATACAGAAGGGATCATACTGCATGTTGCAGGATAGATTACATGTTTTCAGTCGGAGCAGGGTCTGAACAACCCTTTGGACTAGTTCTGTAGTCAGTAACTTGAACTCTGAAGTTGAGCTTTATACTTATGAACACTTCCAGTTCTCTCCTTTGCTAATGATACTGAAAAATGTTTTTGTTCTGTTTTTAGTGCAGACAAAAGGAACACATAAAGGTAAAATGGTGTGGTCAAAATGGTGGAAGGTGAGTACATCCTCAGCAGGACAAAATTCAGTATGTGGGTCTGTTTCTAACTCTGTGCTCTTTGAAAATCAAGCTATGAACAAAAAATCTCAGTTACTTTAGGTGTTATGCCCTGGTGTTTTATATTTTCACCTATCAGTTTATTAGAAAGCCTTCTAAATTAATGTCTCTTATTTATGCACTGGTTTTTGCTTTTTCCTTCCAAGCCAATCACACCCTTCTCTCTGAGGGCAGAGGGTCCTGAATACAATGGTTCAGCTAATTGGGCAGGGAGGAGTCATGCAAAGGAAAGGTCGTGAAGGGGAGTCCCTGCTGCTCGTTCACCGTACTTGATGGTATGTGTCTTCACAGCAGATTTATAGGGTTTGAAAGAAAGGGCTGAGATTTTCAAAGGGACAGGGTCAAGGAAAAAATTAATAGATACCCCCTCTCCCCAAGAGGGAACTGCTGCTGCATCACATAAGCAGCAGTGACACATTTGAGTCTGGAGCGGGTGCGTATGTGCTTCCTATCCCTCAGTCCATCATGTGTCCCCTGCACATGGCCTGTTTGCTCAAGATTTTCATAGGCATGCAGGATTTGGCTCAAAAAGAATGACCTTCAGCCACAGAGATGGTCCCTGAAAACAGAGCATTAAGCCTGAGAAGATGTGATTCTCCTTTCCTCTCTTTAAAATATACTTGCAAAGCTCATTAATGCTAATGACACTCTAGGAACAAATGAGCTGTGTTGCACCACGGCTACTTTATTCCATAGACAGAGCAGGAATGTGGCACAACTCACCCAGCAAGTTACCTAACACAGACTTGGCCTCATGTTGAAAGAGATTTGAAGCTGTAGGTAGTTAAATACATAGCCTGCCCCTTAGGACTGCCACCGTAAATAAGCATTTTAAAAGAATCTCAGTCTTTAATGAAGAACAGAGGGAATTTTCAATCAGTAATCAGAAACAGCTCTCAAAATCAGGGATAGTGGAGCGGTATGCATATTTTTATTTGGTGCACAGAAAATTCATTGTTTCTCAGCTATTCCTGTAAGTAGAGTCACTATACTGTTAAAACCTTAGTGGATCCTGCAGTGTTTGTGATTCTCTGAGTATTAAAGGAATTAGAGAAAGCCTTCTAAAGTAGTTAAAGACATCACAGTGAGAAATGATTACACACTTTAAAACCAGCCACGTACAATTAAAAAGAAAAAAAAAATAAATGAAAGGGAGAATAGATGCACATAAAAAAGACTAGTTGAAAGAAAGGAAAAATGATTTAAAATATCTGTCTGCTATAATCATTCTAGGCACCGTGAGACTACATGTGCTGTAAAGGAAGATGGAGAAGTAAAAAGACACTTATCTAATCGTCTGCAAATTACAGTAGGAACTACATTAATGAGGCCTAAGGATATATCCCATTAATGAGTCAGCAGGATTCTCAGGAATAAATGAAATTCCATGCCTCTGTAGTAAAATGTACTTTGGACAGACACTGGGAGGACATTATTAGTCAGAGAAGATAAATAAAAAGTTGTTAATAGTCAAAACTATAATTGCTGAGGCTTGTGCTGAAGCACTAAAACTGTAAGAATACATAAAAAACACTATCTACAGTCCTGCAAAATATGATGTGGATAAAAATATATATAAAAAGAGAAGCTGAGGCCAAACTGCACAAAAACAGGGAAGTGAGAATTTTTTTGTTTCAAGAAATATGAAGTAACATAAAGAACTGTGGCATGTATGTGCTTTGACATCCTATATAATCAGTTTTCTTAGTGTTTCCTCATCTTGTACAATTCTGCTGCCTACCCTTCAGTCCTATGTAGTGGTTATTTCTTATTCTGTCGACTCGAGGTTTTTGGAGAATTCAGTAACTGGCAAAAAGCTCAACCTACTGGAAAGAAATCTGTAAAAGATACATTGCCTTTGCCTTGTCACAATTTCATAAATTTTGTGAAACTCTTGGTAAGATCTGAGTTTTTGATTCGAGGGCCAGACTGGAATGAGACAATATGAAATACATTTTCCTAACAGTAATACAAAACCAGAAAGTAATGTCCTATTTCTGGACACTATTTAAAAAAGACAGTTAAGAAAATAGCTCAAAACACTGAAGTATTGCCTGATATTCACGCCCAAGATGTTAAGTCTTAAATTTAAATTCTAGCTGTGGATTTTCCTGGCTTACACACATTTGCTGATGAGGTCAGTCAGTAGTCAGGTAGATCATTCAAGATGGAATAGTATCAATATATAATATGGAGAATAACCTTACTTAAAAACACATATGCCCTATTGGAGAAGACTTCATTGTGAGAAAGAAGCAAAAATTGTATTTTTAGATCTTCAGAGGCAGATGAGACATTTGAATCTGGTTATGGTTTAGGTCACAAGAGTGCTGAAGTCATAAAAGAAGGGGACACAGAGCAGAGCTGAGAACAAATGAGTGTGAAGCCAAGTCTTTCTTTAGTCATTAAACCTGTTCAGAAATCAAGTGCCTCAAAAAATTCACAGAATTTCATTTTGAACTTGTTGTAAGCAACTGTTTCAACATTTCTGAAATGTTTTGTCAGAGTTGTCTCATTTAAAACTGGTCCTTCAATCTAGGTAAAACTCATAACTAGTTTTGACTGTTCTGAAAATAAGTTTTTAAGTGAACAAATAATTTACCCCCTGATTTTAGTTCAATTATTCTGAGCAATGACATACAGGATATGTTTTGACACATATGGCAATCCATGGGGGTCTTTAATTAGTTTTTTTTTTTTTTTTTTTTTTTAATTTAAGTTAGAGGCACAGAATTTATTGCAGTACTAAAGAATTTTCCATCAGACTTTAATTTCTTCTTCCTTCATGAAATCTGGCAAAATTGAAGGCATGGAAGACAGTGGAAATGTGACAGCTCCTAAGAAATCTAAACATGCCCAGGAATGTGCAGTAATGAAGTATCTTAGAACTCTCCAGCTTCGTCAGCCAAGGGTAATCTCACTAAATATTACACATACATGAAAAGAGAAAGATGTCATCAAATCAATTCCTTACACTCATCAACACTCTTGTGAACTGGGGATTGTTCCAATGTTTCCACAAATCTTTCTCTGCTCCAACTCAAAAGACTATCTTGTCACTACTCTCCTAAATTTTATTTCCAATTGTTTCCGTAGTATTTTGTTCTGTTTCCCATCATCAAATATATTCATCAAAGTCCTTTGACCCTGATCCCAAAGCCAACCCTTTTAACTTTCTTCATCTTTTTCACAAGAATTAATTTGAAGTCAAAGGAAATCAGAGCATAACTATTGCAAAGTACATTTTAAAATGTAGTGAGAATATGGGTCCAAATATTCTTGGATATATTGCTAATTTGAGTTACTTTTAAAAGGGTTTCTTGATGACATAAATCCCGTGTGATGTGGCAGCTGTTATGTTAACAAGTATGTTTCCATAAAAGCATACAATTTAGCTGTGTAATCCCAAATGCAAATTCATTTGTTAAAGTTATGTTTGCCAAAAGACCTAATTTTTTCAGCTCTTAATTTTAAAATAAGTCTGTGGGTTTTGTCCTTGAAAGGTTAACACATCTTTTTTTTAGAATCTATTTATTTTGCCTTTATGTTGAGGTAGATGTCTACTAGTTATAACTGCACTCTGGTATGCGGGATATTGCAGAAGCCAAGGTTGTCTTCAACCTGAGATCTGCCTTTACTAGACTTTCACATCTCAAGTTATTTGGCTTGGGCATTATTACTAGTTCTGTTCAGTACCTCAAGAACAAACAGTATAAACAAGAGCAGTAAACAAGAAAAACTCTAACTCTCAATTTTTGAAATTATTTCTTAATGAAAAGGGCTGAAATACTCAATAGATGTGTGCTTTTTAATATTTTTTCCTCCTAGAAATATTAATATTTTAAGTGTCATAAATAATGTTAAGTTTTTTGGCTGATTGTTTGTTACCTCTAGACTTCCCTTGACATGAAAGCAGCAAGCCCTTTTTGAAGTGGAATACACTGAGTAGTTACTCAGTTTTAGAGAAGTAACTGAAAGTGTTGTGTCAGCATTACTATTATCTGCCAAAAAGTATGCAAGGCAATTGGTTCTGTGAACAGTTTGAATGACAAAAATTTCAAAAGGGGAGTTATTTTCTTGGGTTTTATTTGCTCATGTGCAAAATTTGTTATGAGTTTAAAAAAAAAATCATGAATTTTGTGGATTAAAAAAATAAAAAAAAAATAGAACAACTATGTAGAAAAGGTTATGAGATCATGAATATTTAGGTCATAAGACCCAGTCATGTCTTCTGTGACCAGAGAAGTCAGTGCACCACTGCTTAGGGACAGTATCAATCAGTGAGAGTCTTTTGCCATCAAAGATGTCTGATCAGGTTTCTGTCTCCAACCTTGAAAAATTAGCCTAAGAAACTGTTACACAGCCTACAGATATTATAACCTTGGCTTGGTCAAAAAAGTTTTTATCTCGTTATCCTTCAGCATCTTGGGCTACATGAAGTTATTCACCAACCTCTCTTTCTGCTTGATCTCTTAGAAAGAAAAATGGAAATTTGTCCATTTAGTGTGGTAATTGTGAGTCTTCCTTGTCAGTAAGCAAGAGCAGGATGAGGAATAGCATTCAATAAATAAAACAAAGCATATATCTAAGAGTGATTCATATTCAACACTGGAGAGCTGTAATGAAATAAAATATGTCTGTGTGTTCATCCTCATTCGCACTAGGAAGCCATATGGTATCTTATATGGAGTTTCTAATTTGTAGCAACAATTATGATAATTACTGTTCTGAGGAAATGGATTTTCTGTTTTGCAGAAACACTTGCAATAATGTTTTGGATAAGACTTCAAGTTCATCTAGCTTTCTGCCTAACAGCAGTCTTAGATGCATCCGAGGAAAATGAAAGGAATTTTTCTTAAGTGTACTGTCTAAAATACAGAGCTTTTGTTGAAATTTCTGTTCATTAAAAAACAAACAAACAAAAAAACCCCAACAAACCTAAACAAACCAAACATACGCATAGTTAAACCTATGGTCAGTTTTATCATCTGCATGAAATCAAATTTCACTTAAAATTTCTTCTCAGAAGCATCTTGCATGCATAGTTTAGAAAAACATGCCCCGTCTCAATTTTGAATTTACTGCCTTTCGGTATCCCTGAATGTACCCTTTTTCTTGTGCTATGAGATAGAGACAATAAAAATATTCAGCATATCCTGTTTTATTCACTAGATATAAATATTCATAGACCTTTTTTTTGTTTATTTCCATTTTCTTCTTGCTGAAACTCCAGTCTTCAAATTTTTTCGTATTAGAGTTTCAAGAAGCACCAAAATTTGAAAATCAAAATGTAAAGAGGAAATCAGTGTAGAAAACAAAAATACAGAATGCCTCCTTTTTGCAAGACATCTATTAGATTAGGAAAGAGATGAATCAGAAGAAATGCCTCACATATTATTTATAATTCAATGATCCAAAATGTGTTCCTTCTTAAAAAAGAAAAGTTCTTTCAAATGGTTTGACGAGTAGTGAATGCAAAGTAGAGAGCTGTGTTTTACAAAGGTCTATAATTGATTTTGTTTCTTCCTAAATGCTTCATATTTGTGTGCCTATAGATAGTAGATGATTTTGCAGTGAATAGAAAGTTTTAATGGCTGATAAGTTTTACGGATGTCACGAGAAAGTAGAACCCTTTTTTTTCTTTATTGAATTATTCTTATCCACGTTATTTTGGTCGCTGTTCATAAAGAGCATAACTAACATAAAAAGGGAAGTATTTGTGATTTCAGAATTTAACTCTGTTTTAGCTGTTTTTGGAAAACAGAATTTTATGTTCATTCTTGTCAGTATCATTTTATGACAAGGAAATTTCATATCTTAACAAGCCCTGATGTGAACTGTCTTCACCGATGACAATGAAAGGGGAATTCTGGTTTGTTCTCTGTAGCCCTCTCCAAAGAAATAAACCACCATTTATGTATTATAAACAGCTTAACAGCATCTTTCACTTAATCTAAAACTTTTAGTCAAAATACCAGCTTTAGCTTTGATTTTAATTTTCTGCAGTGCCCAATGGTACAATGGGCGAAATGCCAGGAAACCCAAGACTAGGATGAAATTCCTTTGGGAAAACTTTTGAAGCATTTCAACCAGAACACCACGGACAAGTCATACAGCTACTCCATTTCACTCAGTTCAAATTGCTGATAGATGTTGATATGCTGTGAAAGAATAGGAAATATGAACGAACCATTCAGTATATCATTTGCCACTGGCTAACAGAGATGCTAGACACTGGGGTGTCTCAGAGAAAAAGACTTTTAAAACACCTATCACATTTCTTTAGTGGGTGATTTCAGTAGGTTTTCATGAAAAGACAGCTAAAACTCACCAAAATAATCCACATGCATAAATACTGCCTATCATTTACAGCTGTGCAGATGGGAATGCTTGAGATGTTCTACAGCTGCTTGTTTAAACTACATATGAGTGCCAAACAGAGGACAGAGTACCTCTGTGCTTCATATCAGGCTTGCACTCTTTTCTACAAAATGCCCTTGTGTGGAAGTAAATATGAGCAACTAGGGAGATACAGTAGTTTCTTAATTTATGTGAGAGCTTTGTTAAATTTCTGGCTTGTGAGAGAGGTGAGCAGTGTATGACCAAACTGGAAATCACTTGTCAGGAGGCTAGTGGGATTGGGGAGGTGGAGGGGGTGTCCAAAACCAACAGTAATTACAGCTGTGTACATAGTTTCATCAACAGCTAAACTCTGTACAGTAGCCATACACTCTATACAAAATCAAGAGTTGACCTATGTCATGTAATGATTAAGACTCTGTAATGAGATGTGCTCATTTAAAAATGAAACCTATAAACTAGGTAACCAGAAACCACTGCACCACTGACCACCTTGACCTGCTGGAAGTGGACAGAGTTCTAAGATGCACCATAAGGCAAGATGGAATAAGACAAGAAAAGATGTGTTCAGCTACTTCCAGCACTGTTAGTTCTCTGCCAGATTTACCTACGACATAATTTGTGATAAAGGGGGAAGAAAAATGTACAATAGTCTGTGTTGGGCAAATGGATAGAAAACATACTCAATACTTTATTAATTTATTGATTATGTATGTCACATATTTTCTTGATTAGTACAGTAACTGCCTATAAACAATTAATAATGTGTAACTGCATCTATCTTGATTTTTTAAAAGGTCAGTTTTGTCAATATAGCAATGTTTTATTCTTGAAAAAAGGAACATAAAGCAAAACTTTAAGAAAAAAATTCTAGTTAACTAAAAAAATAAAATAAAAAAAGCTGCACCATATCCTTAGTTTTATTTAGCTTCAAGGAAATCTTGTGTAAGAGGAAGTTTTTAACAGCAGGAACTATAGCATAAGTATTCACACAACCATCTCTAAAAAACATGAAGACTTTTGCTCCAGATTTATTTCTCACATTTTGTCAATACAGGGCAGAAGAAAACTTTTGTGACCTGCACAAAAAGTGCTAGACACAATTACATAAATGTATACACAGTTACATTAAGGTAAATATTTTTTGCATAATATTACTTCCATCTCCATGAATTCTCATTTGCACTAAGTATGCTCTGCAATTTAGTGGTATTATTGAGCCACTGACCAGAAGTCTTTATTGGAAATCCATTTTCTTGTTTGTGGATTTCTTTTTCTGTTATTTGATTGGAAGATCCTTTAACTTAACCTTAATATATTTATTGTTATTTATTCATATTTGATGTTCTCTTTGTCCACCATGTAACCTATGATGGATTCAGTTTCGTATGGTCATCTGGAAATCATCTGCACAAGACCTATAGCTGAGAAGGGATTTAGGGAAATTATGTTAGGTGTTGTTCTTGCTGTCTTGCCGACATTTGATTATTCCAAGATGATCTTTAGGAATTTTGCCATTGTAACTATCAATATCATTGTAAGGTTGTCTAGGTAACCTTTCCTGTCTGGATGTCTGTTGATTAAAGGATTTCTGTATTACTTTTGCTGTTGATTCATGGAGTGGATAATTGGGTTTTGGTTTCTTTAGTGGAAGCTTTTTACAGTTGTTATTGGACAGTGCAATGCTAAGGGTTTTGCATTAAAGGCGGTCAAAGTAAGAGTCCACCTCTCCAAATGAGAAACATGTAGCAAGGAAAAAGTACACTTGCAAATCTGGTTATTTTCTTGTAATCAGCGGTTTTTGCTTTTAAATGGGAAAAAAAAAAGGTAAACCAAAAAATAGTCTGATTCTCTTAGCATTTTATTAGAAAATTAGGAAGTCAAAGATGACCAGCAAAAAGCCACTGTTCTAGATTATGTTGCAACAGTGGTTACCTGAGGTTTTTGTGCATGTTAGTGTAAAGAATTATCTTGGAGACATTAGCTAAAGTATAAACAGTTCAGATCCATCAAGAGCATATCATCCCAACTTAGCTGATCACCTTTTACAATAAAATAGCATCTTATGTTGACATGGGGAGAACGGTGGTTGTTTTTTACCTGAACTTCAGGAAAGTGTTCAACACCATTTCCCATAGCATTCTCCCGCACAAACTGGAAAGATACGGATTGGAAGAGTTGGCTGAAAGATGGGTAGAAAATTATCTAACTGGTTGCACTCAGAGAGTAACAATCAGCGTTTTTCACTGAGGTTGGCAGACTGTAACAGATGGGGTCTATACTGGGCCACAAAGAATTCAACATCTTCATAAATGACCCAGATTATGGGATTGAAAGCACCCTCATCAAGTTTGCTGATGACACCAAACTGAGTGATAAGGTGAACACATCAGAAGGGATAACCATTTTGCAGATAGACCTGGGCAGGCTGGAAAAATGGGCAAGCAAGAACAGCATGAAGTTTAACAAAGGCAAGTGTCAAATCCTGCACCTGGGATGGAATAATCAAAAACCCCAGTTCAGGCTAGGCCCGGTGTGGTTGAGGAACAACCTTGCTGAAAGATCTGATGGACCACCTGGGGACATGAGGGTCCTGGTGGACAACAACAAGCTGAACATGAGTCAGCAGAAGAGCACTGCAGCAACAAAGGAGTCAGACCCCAGGTGGCATCCTCAGGACATTGCTGGCAGAGATAGAGACATGATCATTTCATTCTCCTCATCACTTATCAGGCTGGTACCCACAAGGCAAGAAAGATACAGGCAAAGAAACTGTCCAAAGGAGGGCCACAAAGACTATCAAACTGCCCCAGGAGAAAAGACTGAAGGAGTTAGATCTTTGCAGCCTGGACGAGAGAAAGCTCAGGGCAGACCTCATCACAATATTCTGATACAAGAAGGCAGATACAAAGAGTACAGAGGTTCTCTTTTCACAAAGAATCACGTGGAGAAGACAAGGGGCAATGGGTACAAGTTGCACAGGCAGATGTTTTATCTCAAAATAAGAAAGACATTTTTTAAAGTGAAAAAACTCTTTCATTGGATTGACTTCCCCAAGGATGTGATAGAGTCCCCATCACTGGAGATTTTCAAGGCATGACTGGACAGGGACTGGAAAATCTCGTCTATGTTCTTCTCAGGAAAGGCTAGACCAAATGACCTCTCAAGGTCCCTTCCCAACTGGGCTGGTCTATGATTCTATGGTTCTATGACTCATTTCTCCCTCTCAGGTGGCATCTCACTGCTGTGAGGAAGAAATTTGCTGCTTATCCATTGCTCAAGCTCTGAACAGCACTGACCTGAAGTCACAAAAGAGGAGTTTTCTGGCTAGTTTGTTTATATGCAGGATGTGGCTTTGGCTGCTGTTGTTTCATTATTCATATTGCAGAGGTAGGTACATGGTTCTGAGCAGCAGATTTCCAGGAAGCAGAAAGTTTATTCAACCAGCTGTGCTGTCTGTCTATTGAAAAAAGTGGTAACAGAAGAAGGCTGTTCTTAGAATGAATGCCCTGACAATGGATTTATGTCTTTTCTGAACAACTGCACCTCCCTATTTCTGATAACACTCCTTGTAGAAGAAAATGGCACAGGAATGTTGGCCTTTTACAGTTCATCTTCCCATGTCATTTAGCCTGGCATTTAGCTTGATAAAGGCATGCAATGACACATCTTTATGTAATCAGATTTCACTGATGTTTAGGCGAGAAAAATTAACCAAGCTGACCAAATAATTTTGTGCCTCAATAGTATGAAAACTGACACACACCACATGGAAAGAGAGCACAATTGCCTCTCTTGTCTTGAATTACAGGATTCCAGTGTTGTTGTAAGACTCATCAGTCAAAGGGTATTCAGCCTCCAGGAGTTTTGTATTTTTCCAGCATGAGTAAATTTCCCAGCTGGGGTCTTTGTTAATTTTTAAAGAAAAAAAATGTCCATAAATTTTTTGTCCTATGGTTCAGTAAAAGCTGTATTATCTTTGCCAGTAATGGACCACAGACCTTGCGCTAAATCTACCTTGTTCTATCTATGGAATACTCTACTCCTGGCCTTTTAGGCTTGTTATCAGCTGCTCATGGGAACATGGTATGTGAACCAGAGCTTGCTACGATGTGTCTCCTGGTGTTAACATATGGGATAGCAGTGAAGGCCTTGAAAATACAGGCACAGGCTGAACACAGGGGCTCAGAGCTGTAAAAACCTCACTGGCCACTGGCCATTGAAGAAACACCACCCTGAGAGCTGGCAAAACACTGCTTTGAGCACAGAAAACAAAAATACAGCCCAAACTGTGATGTGGTACCTGGTTCAGGGCTAGTGGCCAAGGGCAAATTCTAATATCAAAGAGTAAGATCTCAAATCTGGGAGGAATCATCATGATGGGGGTTTCTGTCACAGAGCAGTTATATAGTGGGTGGATCTGCAAGCCCAGCTTGCTTCCCCCTGCCTGCCTCAGGGACCCCAGGCCCTGCTCCTTGCCTTAGAGAACTCTTTCCTGTGCTTCCAAGAGTCTGCTGACTCCCAGTCCACTGTCCTTCTCCCTGACTGGCTCTTCTACAGCCCCAACTCTTCAGAGGCCCCTTCTGCTGACCACTCACCCATCTCCATGGGGACTATCACTAGAAATCATGTGTGCACTTGTGTGCATGAGGATGTACTTTGTCCCCTCCAGGTTCTGCAGTTTTCTCCTCTGCAATGTTCTGGCTCCTCAGTGAAGATCTCCTGCACAAAACCCCAATTTGGCTACTATTTATTTTGGCAAAAGAACATATGATAAGAAAACAAAATTTGTAATTCTCATAGCCATAGCCATGAATTCTCATAGTAGGAAATTCTTTGCCAAAACTTTAGGAACTGATCCTGTCATCTATACAAAGATTTTTTTGATTTTCTATGATTCCTCTCACCTGTATTATATTCACTGGACATTGAATCATGCTCTATGTTATCAACGAGTCATATGGAATAGAAATGATCAGATTTCAAACTTTCCTTATCAAATGTTGTGGAGATCATTATGGTCACAGAGAAAGAAAGGAGGCCCTGATCAGCTAAAAGCCAAATGCTTGATTTCCATGGAGAGTGGATGTGGTTTGGGACGCACTTATTGTCAGGGCACCTTATCCAAACCTGGACATTCCTCTTTTCAGCAGATAAGTTCTTAAACAATCAATGTAATGCTGGAGATTCATTTGCTTATAATGCAAAGATCATTTGCAACAGCTCTGTTGATGGCAAGTCAATGGAGAAAAAAGGGCCTCAATTTATAGAGAAATTTGTAGCAGACTTGATAAAAATTGCAGTCTTTTCATGTTCATTACCACAGACAACTAACTTAGAACAAAGAAATCCAGACCTCCAGTTTTACTCATAGCTATTGCACTTTACTACGGTAGCTTATAAAGATTTTATTTCAGCTGTGCTCTGAGTAGTATCATTGTCACTGATATGATATAGTCTCTACTATAATTAATGTATACTCACAGTGTAGAATTGTCAATAAAATACGCTGTAATTGCTCAAATATCTGTCAGTGATTGTCCATCATGCCTGTATGATAATATGCGGTGATAATATCAAAACATTGGAATATATTGTCAGATCTAGACTCAGTGTTATAAACAACCATTACAGTCATGTCAATTACATCAGATAAGATACAGATATTAGGGCGCATATTTGGGGGCGGGGGGGCTGAAAATGAAATTATTCCACCTAATGTCATCTGTGAAAAGACAGCAATAACTCTCATAACAGCTGAAGAATCAGAAGTCCCTGATTGCTAGATGCTGAAATATTCCCCAGTGACAATTCTTTTTGGAATAATAAGAGACAGAAGTGCCACATCCAATTCTGTGCTGTCAGCCTGTAAGGCCGAAAATCCTGTGGGTACCATAACACTTCCATTTTGCTGAGAATTTCCTTAACTTGGGAGTTAAGGCACCCTTCACAAGGTGATGGGATTTTGTCTTTTCTCCAGAGGGACTGGGATTTCCTCTTTGGTGCACTGCATTTCAGATCTACATTTTAAGGAGAAAAATAAAAACAAAAACCCACAAATATTAAAACAAATTACAAAATATCACATCATATTTGGGATTTCAGCTCTTTTTGATTTCTGCAGAACGGAAAGACAATGTGATCATCCCAGATGACACAATATAGTAATGACTTTTAAGCTGTGATGTATTGCTGAAGATAATGTAATGCAAATGTTTGACACATACACACACACAAAACATCTGTATTACGTGCTGTAACATATATACATACACATACATATGTATAAATAGTATAACATGCTGCCTCTGTACCCTCAGAAATTAAAGAATTATTTTGATTCCAATTTCTTGCCTCCTGTCACTCACATGCCTCTAATTCCGGGGATCGTTTTCTCTCAGAGGGACTTTGTGGGAAGTCGCGTTCCTAGGGATGCCAACAAATAGGTAACTACACTGTACAGAAAATACATCTCAGCGTTTTCGTGGAAGCTGCATAAGGGGAATTGATTTAGATAAAAATATGCCTGTAAATTGATATGGGAATCCAGGAAAGCAGAAAAAACTCAAAGCTTTCAAAAGCATTTTTGACACTGCTTCTCTACACAACCAAATATAAAGTGGTAACATTTTTTTTGCTCTAATTTTTCCTAAGCCAAACCAAAAAAAGGGCTGTATTTATTAAAGGCCCCATAAAAATGATACTGAATTATAAAATGTCTAATAATATAGAATTTATGGTGATAGTGTGACTTACATTTGCAATAAAACATGGAATCCATCTTCAAAGAATTGAATGCTTGGTTTTACAATAAGAAATTATACAAGTAATAAAAAAATTCATTGTTGAGGGATTTGTTAAAACCAGATCATGGGTCTCAGCTCTAAGCGAATTTATTTTGAACCTTCTGAAGCAGACCTTGCAAATTTTTACATTCTAATGAGTGAACTAAAAACATATATTTCAAAGCAAACAGCACTCATAAATTACATTTATGACACATGAGGTTGCTGACTGCTGTGCAGGGAGCACAGAGTAATGGTGCTAATATGCACTCTAGCTTGATTTTCTCAGTTCCCAACATGCTCTAATTCTACACTACAAATCTTTAAATGGCAGTTATATTTTAATTAATATGATTATGTGCTGCCATTAGAAAACCCTCCCCCAGCACATTTCTCCTGCCAAACCCATGAATGCCAGTAAACCATTAACATAAAAGGGCTGTTTGCTTATTAAATTCATCTACACAAATAGGCAAGGGTTGCAATTGTTGATTTGCCATTGAAAGAACAGAACATGAGCGAGTTGCACAGTAGCTGGCAGTTGCAATTATCTAGTGTAATTAAGTCTAATTTATAAGCCCCCCTCAAATGAGAAAGTAACAATTTTTGTTAATTAACAAGAGCATTTGTAAAGCTCGTTAACTCCATCATTCACCATCTGCCTGGATAGATGGGAACATGCAGTTATTATTGTGGGACATGTTGCATATGTGTATTTGTGTAGTAATCTATTTGGAAAGTCTAATGATTGAAATGGGAGATAGAAATGGATGTTATATTACAATGAAAAGAAGATCTACTGTTTTCATTTATCTTTACAGCAATGCAAGTGCTTTGTCATTATCTTGTGCATACGGTTTCATTATTCTGATACAGCACTCTGTTACATTGCCTCATACCATCATCCCTACAAGCCTGCAGGGTACAAGAGCACTTATCTTTCCTGATGACTGTTGAATCATTTAAAACAAGTTATTAGTGAAACAATTAAAATGATATTGGTTCACAATTGTATTGATAGCTGCCAGGCATAATGAAACATTCTGAATAGCAGTTGGGGGTTCTCAGAATGGATAGAAAATGCTGTTAATCAGAGACAAGGGAAACCTCTAAAGAAAACTAAATTGCAAGAACACATTAATTGTATTGGAACATTTCATTTAATTGAGAACAAAGGGAAGGTAAAAATCATATTATCAATGTTTTATGAACATGAAGGAATAAGAAAATTACTATGTCATTTGTCACATATCTTCTGTCGGAGGCACAAATTGAAAAGGCTGTATTTAACTTTAACGGGAGCAGGCCAAATACATCATGTTGTTACACATTTTGTTTTTCACTGGATTGCAAAAACTGAAAAGAATAGGGATTTTCTCCCTACTAAAAAGTGACTGTGAGTGAGTAAGCAATAATCAAGTTACAGTCTGCTAGTCAGCCATGTAAGGTGCCAGGATATCTGCGCTGTCCTGCCTGTTCGTAGGAGTCTTGAGAAATTGCCACTATAAAATCAGATATGAACAATGTGCAAATGGCACGGCACACGCACTTCTTTTTCCTGTTCATATTTTCTTAGGAAGAAAATCATGATTCATGGAATTGTAATGTTCATGAGAGGTGGACATTTAATACTTCTGCTTAATAATAGGCATATTTGCCTGTTCCAATGCTCTATTGTAGTTACTGGAGAGGCTCAGATCAGATGATTCTCATTTATACAAAAGACCTTAATGTGGTTGTAAATGTATGTAATTTAAACCCTACACAGTGTTATAAAAGGTCTATAGGTAGGTGGGAATGGGACCCAATAAGTTGACTGAACACTGGATAAATTTATCTTAATCCCACCTTCCATCACTACTGACCTCTGCATGAGAGGTATCATGAAAAAAAGTTGGCCATTTATACCAGATTACTGGGTGGCAGGAGGGATGAACAAATGGTATAGAAGTTGGATATAATCCTTTGTTTGAAACAGTAATTGGTATTGAAGACTCTTGGTGAATCTTCCCCTCTGTGAACAGAGGGGAAAACTTCCTTTTCTCCAGCTTTCAGCCTGAACTCTGGAAGATAGTAAAAAATTCTGTGTATGACACTTTTATTACTTGGTTTTGAAATGTTTTAAATTTGGCATAGTTAAAACATGTATCAAACTGTTTTAAAGCACTGCTTGAATTGCCCTTGGTTCACAAATTATTGGGTTAAATGCATCTTTCTATAACCTTTAATTGTTGAATGGATAGTATTTACAAATGTATGTGAGATGTGACCATTTCATGCGCCCAGAAAAACTTCTGGAAATTTGTCTCTTCCTCTGTCTCTCCCTCATTCCTTCCTTCCCTCCCTCCCTCCCTCTGTAATGGGCATTCAACTTGCATGGTACATTTCTTCTTTTTTCAGCAGATTGCCTGACCTTGACAAGTGAATGCTACCTTATCTTGGAACTTTTTGCCTCATTTCCATAGCTCCCCAGCTTTCTATTTATGTAGTATCCTTTATCTAGTCTTCAGCTACTGATCAGATTCAAAGATGGAACACTTGACCAGTTAGCACTGAAAACTGTTCACATCGCTATTCATGTATTTGTAATCCCAAATAAATCAAAAACACTACACATATACTGAGTTTTAATTCAAATTTATGGGCATGGAAATAATGCACATTGTTATAAATTAACAAAAGGTGGAGTTTATTAAAACTGTTTCTATCGTGGAAAGAGTTAAGCTCAATTTTTTACCTTTAGGATGAGAATCAAATTAGACTTAAAAAAATTGTTGTTACTTAAGAGAGAGATGGAAAATTCAGAATTCATCACAAACAGTTATTTTGACAATATTTATGAAAATGAAGTGTTTGTTTTCACAGTCTCTTGAGAGTGAAAAAAGGAATGACAAACTTATACTGGGATAGGCTTAAGGTCAAACCCTGGTTAACAGAAGAGGAGAAGTAGCATTTGCCAGGTACATTGGCACAGTGACAATGACAGGTGGATGAGGTTAGCTTTGTGAACTCTCAGAGAAAGGCATGAACATTTTTGTGAGTGATTCCTCAAAAGATCAGCCTGTAAAAAGTGCTGAGCACCTGAAGTTTTTAATGGCTTTAACTGGAATTCTGTGTATTGAGCACTTGTAGAATTCATTCCTGTAGTGGCAGGGAGAGAGGGAGGGGGAAAGAATCTCACTATATATGTGGTCTCCTGATGTTTTATTTTAAAGAAAAAAGGAAAGCTGGAGTTTTGCTTGTCTAGAAAGAAAAGATGTGTATAGGCCAGATTTATTGTCTGCCTAGCAGATTTTACATTCAATTTTATTTTTGCATTCAGTTTTCTGCCATGTGCATATACAGATCAGCTGGGCAAGCACTTTCAGCAGAAAAAACACCCCAGACTTGTTTGTGGATAAATACGTTTATTCACATGCAAATAGACTCATTCATACATGAATACCCATGTTTGCCTTGATAAAATATTCCAGACATTTGTGATGAGGAAGTAAAAAGACCAGCAATAGCAGTACGGAAGATCACAGCAAAGTGAAGGGAAAAAAACTAATCAAAATCCTGTCATGGACTGAGCAAAAGTATTCATAAAAATATGGTTCCATTAAATTTCTAATGTCTGCTTTTACTTATATATTTGTTAGGCAAGGAAGGTTGTTCTCATAAAAACAGATTTTAAATGTGAAGGTTTCATACTTGTGTGACAAAGAGGTAGTGCATATGGAGAACACTTCCTAAGTGAGCTGCAGCAATGAAGAGCCACACATTCACTAATTTTGAACTGAATACGTCTAAAACCAAAAATGTTTATAGAAAAAAAGAGCATATTCCAGAAAAAGTAATTCCCTCCTTTGCAGACAACAGTTTATTCATTTTAGAACAATAACAAGGGTTTCTAATTCATGGTCTTATGGTAAAGAAGATTTCTATGGCACTGGTTCATTGCTTAGACAGTGCTACAGCACTGGTATGCAGAGCAAGAGAAAGAATAAACCACATAAATTTTGCATCTCTTTGAAAAAATAAATTTTCACTGCCTCAAGTTCCCCTTCCCTTCCCTTCCCTTCCCTTCCCTTCCCTTCCCTTCCCTTCCCTTCCCTTCCCTTCCCTTCCCTTCCCTTCC
>JAYRBT010000082.1:122560049-122598112 GCA_036023395.1 Myiotriccus ornatus | reverse complement strand
CCTCTCCCCTCCCTTTTTTTTAATTTACTTTTTTCTTTTAATTTTTTCTTTTTGTGATTTTTTTTCCCCTGGTAATCTTCAGTTTGCCTAATGTCTGAGATTTTCCTAGAGCAGGAACTTTAGAATTCTGTATTTGGGTTTCTTTATTTTCATATTTTTTTTTTTTTTTTGATGTATGTTTCACCCCTTAGTTTTACTTCTGCCTTAATTAAAGAGAAATTTACTTCTTTGACTTTTGCATTGTCCATATGCCTTTTGCAATTTTGTCAACATCAACTTATTACAGGAAAATCAAGGGGTTTTTTTCCCCCCTTCTGTTTAACTGTAGACTTTTGGAAATACTTTCTTTTTTAATGTCCCCATGGATATCACACTTTCTTTTCTTTTTTCTTCAAATTCAAACTGAGGAAGAACAAATTTTTCTTTGTTTTAACATTTTTTTTATCAATATGAGTTTAACTTGGCTCTTAGCAACTTTTTCATGTCTCTAGATAAAAACAGAAAGACTTTTACTATTCCCTGTAGGCTTTCTGTTTTTCTGTATATTTTTTCCTGGTGTGATTATCCCTTCAAATGTCTTCAGGAGCTGCACTCAAGAAGTGTTTTGCCCTTGCTTTGGATACAGAGTCTGATATCTTACATTTGAAGACTTTCCAAACTTCCTAAACAATTATGTCTCACTGATCCTAGGTGTACCTGATCTCTCTAGCTACTTCCCTTAATCTATTAAATTTTGCCCTGTGGAATCAAGAATCTCAGCAGTCTACAATTCTTTTCTTTTTTTTTCCTCAGTTCTTCTACTGAAGTGAAACCATATCTGCCCTTGATCGCTCACCATTAGTAAAAGATTGTGAAAGAATTTTCCCAACACCTGACAATGCACACTTTTCATTCTGCATTTTTCTCTGCAACATAAATTACATTAGCTGACAGCAATTTTCAATTGCATTGGTTTATACAGTAGACAATTTGGATTTGCTTCTGAGTAGTCTTCTTTCAAAAGTTTAGGGTGAATCCATCAGGTCAGGAAAACCTTGAGTACAGACATTTGGTTTTATACTGGGATAGAGTTAACTTTCTTCATAGGAGCCTGTATGGTACGTTGGATTAGTGACCAAATCAATGCTGATAACACACCGATGTTTTGGTGGTTTCTGACCAGTGCCTGCACAGCATCAAAACCTTCTCTCTTTCTTACTCTGTCTCTCCAGAGAGTAGACAGGGGACTGTCAAGAATTTGGGAGGGGACACAGCTGAAACAGCTGAACTGAGCTGGCTAAAGGCTGCCAATCTCAGCAATATAGACTGGGAACTTGGTCTTTGCTTAGAGGCTGCTTGGGCACAGGTCTGTTTGGGAAAGATGGTGAGTGACTGATTTTGCATCGCCTGGGGTTTTTTTGCTAGTTTTTTTCACCTTTTCCCTTCACTTACAACCGTTTTTATCTGAACCCATGAATTTTCTCACTTTTTCTCCTCCTATTCCTTCCCCCATCCCACTGGGGGTGGTGAGTAGTGGCTATGTGGATGCTTAGCTGCTGGACAGGGTCATCCCACTACAGCTGTTTACTTAAGAGGTGAGAGAGCCTAACATTTACAAGAAACTTTCTATGTCTCATGAGTTCAGAAATATGCCAGTACTGTGAACAACATACAGTAGGTTTCAAGAGTTTTATTTTGATCAGATATAATTAAACCACCACCGATAAAATTATATGATGATTGTCCCTTTCTACAGTATTCTATTCCCATACCACCTACCTGGATTATTCATAGGACAGATAAATAAAATGAAACTTCTTCTATATCCTTAAACTGTAACAGAGTAGCTGAAGACTTTTTTAAAGGTATGGTATGTTGAAGTTTCACTGGGAGGAAGAAGCCGCCTGAGTTCCAAAACCTCTGTGGATATCTGATGTTTCCCCTTGTTAGAACAGTGTACCACAACAATTTGGTGCAACTGGAAAGAAATCTTAAACATAACCACTTGGCAGCGTTAAGAAGGTGCAGCCAAGATGAATTACCTTTCAGGCCCAACCAGGATGAGGTGCTCCTTTAAATTGCCCCTGATCTGCTCTAACATTTATCCTGAAGTGGCTGGCTTGATGGGAACCTGAATCCTGCGGCTGGACTTTGTGCAGCTGGAGAAAGCTAGCATGTGACAACTGCTGGGAACAGTTTTTGCTTACATGGGACGTACTCCCAGCCTCTGCTTTAACTCTAGTGATCTATTCTCCCACATTGAAAACTAGCAAAGAACTTGGCAAGTCAGGAAAAAAAAACAGGTTTCTGAATTTTAGTTGGCAGGCATGGGAGCTCAGTAGCTACTGAGAGTATAAGAACCTCAGGGCAGGAGACCAGCAGTGATTTCTGAAGCACATCGTGTTTTTCTGTAAATATCATACTGTCTGTGACAAGCATTTGCAGAGAAATTTGTCCTGATGATACCTACACCTGCTCACAAACACTTCCTTTTGTTTCTCTGTCTAACATGGGACCACCAGGAGGTGAATATTTAGTGGTGCTTGTACTTCAATTAGAAGTGCTGGTCTCAGAACTTAACAAAGCTGTTCCTAACATCCTCGCTGAATCAAACCTTTTCTCTTGCAACTCCCATCCACTGTCAGGTAAGTTCAGCAGACAAGAAAAATGTGCCTTTTTCAGCAGAGAGAGCATTTCTTCAAAGCACTTCTTTCTGCATGTTGATCTATTACATGTATGCCCAGTTAACCCCGTTTTAAAAGAACATTCTTAACCTTTGACTGGGATTTTGAGGACAACAGCAGCCTCTGCTGTTTTGACAGACTGTCTTTGTTCAAGTGGCTTTTTGGAACTTGTGTTTGGTATAATAACCATAGATGTGCTCATTCTCATTTGTCTAATTCATACTGTGCTTAAGTCAGCCTGGCTAGCACATTATGCATCCCTTTGTACACTGCAGGGCATTGTATTAGTGTGAGGGTTAGTAGCTCGGCCAAGATTTATCAAACAATAATTTTGAAGCTGCAACATCTGGCTTTGGGAGCTCTCTAACCAGTGACTGATGTAACTCAGACTACCAGAAATGAAGCAGAAGAATGACAAACTTTCATTCTCTGGGACTACTGAACTGCAGTAGGTTTCCCCTCTTCCAGATTGTATTAACCATATGAGGCTTTCACACACAACCACCCTGTTTATGTTCTAATTTCTACTCACATCAGGCAGAAATAGGATTCCCAAAACACAATATAGCAATAAATACTGGTTAAAAAATTTAAAAATCACTGACCAGGCATGCAATATGCTTCTTGCCTCTGTATAAATCCTATGTGGATGTGGATGATTTGATTTACTTTCCATATCAAAAGCAATATCTTTCCTAAGGCAATATTAGAATAGTTTTTAATGATAACAGAATGTGTAGTGATGACTTTTTTATATAAATTTAATGATTTTTACTGTAGGCCCTCCTGTTCGGAAACCTACATGAAGTCAAATGGGTGCTAGCCAAATAGGAGCCTCTCCACCCCAAATCTAGGTGAGTGTGATTTTGAAAAGATACTGTTTTAATTGGACTGATTGCACTGCTGAGTGCAGTGGTTGCAAGTTAAAGAAAGAATAACATTTAAGGATTATTGCCTTAAATTAACAATCCACAACTTTGTAGGCTCAATTGCAGTTTATCTTGTTAAAGATAGTCAAAGTTAGTATTCAGATATCCTTCTTGCATTTTCCAGGGTCTCTTGGCCTTATTAATTCAAATCTTACTTTCAATGTATGCATGTAGCCAAGATAATTATTAGAAGGAGAGATCAAAGCAAGCATATTATAGTCCTATTCCATTTTCTGCTGATGTGAGTGATCTGCCTCTTCTTTGATGTTGTATGCTTCTACAGTGAAAGTACAGAGGATAAAAATACTACACCATGTAATCTGGCATTTATCCCATGAGAGCAGAATTCCAAATTGTGACACATGTCAAGAAGTTAAAAAAAATAACTTAAAAGAGCCCTATGCTTTATACAGTGACATACTCTGCATTTAAACACCATCAAACATCACTTTCCATTACAAATTTAGTCCCCTATATAAAATTCAAAGAATTTCTGTAACTTTAGTCAAAGAAAATGACAGCAATACTTAAAAAATAGCTGCTATATTTACAAGTAGTTACACTAAGATGGCAACTCAGCTTTATTCAAACCAAATTCTTTTTTTTTTTTTTAATCATTAAAAAGGCAAAAGGAAGAAAAAAAATTAATGTATTTGTGCAAACACAGATGCATCTTCTGAACAATTTGGTTTCATGTCCAGCAGTCTGTTTATTCAAACTGGGTTTTGTCATGCTTTGGAAAATGTCTGTGATTCCAGGTGCCGAATCCAGTACTGACACAGGCTCATAGGATTCTTCCTCAGAGTGAGGAAGCAGGATTTGTCCTTTATTATTGTATATTTAAAAGGTAATTGCCCCACATATCTTGTCAGAATTCTGTCATATTGACACATATATTGGAAACTGAAACTCATCATATTTCTGCCTTTGTAGCATAACACTTGATTATTTTAGATTGTAAAGAGTAGAAAGAATGTCAGTTACAACAGTGTAACATTTGGCCTTCTTGGGTTTACTGGAAAATGTCAGAAGTCTTTGGACAGTTTGAGAATTTTTCCTTCACTACTGAAATCAGTGAGAGGTTTTTTATTACCTCCGGTGACTATATAGATGTGAAACAGTAATGCCTATTCTTTATATCTTAAGGATGAAGCTGGCCAAATAAGAGCTTTCCATCTTTCCTTTTCTTCATGCTCAACACTGTAATTAATTACAAACAGATTCCATATGAAGTTTGAAGAATTTCCTTAATTTTTTTTTCACCATTTATTCATATTTTCTCATCTCTGAGTTCTATGAGGGCAGAAACATAACTGTCAAAACACAGGAGAAAAGAAAAAGCTGTTCAGAAAAGACAACTGGAATCAGGAACACACAGAAATATCACTAAATTCTTAATTCCTATTTAACCTTTACATTTATGAGATGTTTGTATATGTTAGGTAGAGAGGCTAGTATATGGAAACTCAACCCTAGATTACTCCTCTTGTAATTGTTGCTAAAAGTGTCCTAATCCCTTCATTTTATCATTCAGGAAATGTCTGTTTTATTTCTGTTGCTTTCTAGCAACAGAAATTAGGTATGGTGGACTCTTGAAAGTGAGAAAATAGTCTTGCAGGTTACTTTTTGCAATGTAGAGCTTTCTCTACAGACTGTGGGCCAAAATCCCAGCCTTATAAACCTGTATTGGCAGTTCTGAATTTCCCTAAACAAGACATTCAAAGGCAAATATTACTAGATTTATGATCTGGGATCCTCTTAAACTTGAAGTCACACCTAGCTAGACATGAGTGCAAGAAGCATTCGCTTTCATCTGTGTCTGCCTTGAAGATTACTAGAGATTGTATCAGACTGTCATCTGGCACAGGGATACATGCTTCTGCCACATCCAGGCTTGGTTACTGCAAATCACAGGATTTAGGAATGAAGCTTGCTGAAGAAAAAGAACCTAACAAAACACTCAAGGTGGTTTAGCATGCATCCGCTCATCTGTCCAGCAATTTTGTTCATCTTGTTCTTTCTGCACTGTGCTCACACTGAATTCAGAATCCAGATGTGCTTCCCAAGAGTTTTCTGTGATTTGTTACTAGAATGATTGTCAGGTGTAAACCAGGCTTTCTCCAAAATCAAAAGTCTGGTGCAATGACTTCAGTTCTCCAGCTAATTTCAGTTTCCTCTCAAAAACTTCTTACCAGATCCTCCATGTGTTAGTAAGGTGCTGGTCTGACTAATCCAGGTGTGGGCCTTAAAAGCCTGATGCACAGAGAGTTGACGAAACATAGGTTGTTGTTCCATGCAATACTCAGTAATTTCCCTGGAGAAAAAAGAGCACAGTGCTCTAGACATCACAAGAGTATTTGGAAATATTTAGAAATATTTTGGAAAAGCTAACAGTGAAAATGTCTTGGAAGTACATCCCAGAATTTTCCCTCCTAGAGAAATTTAAAACCAAGAAGTTATAAACCAATTTCATAAGTTGTTTTTAGGGGTTGGGGTTCTTTTTTTTCCCCCTGAAGATTTAGAGGTTCTAAGTAGCAGGTATTCCAGTTTCTCTCTGGTTCTACTTACGATTTGTCGAACTTTTTGTGGATTCAGATGTGACTATCCCAGGAATTTGCAGAGTGCATGTTCCTAGGGCACAGAGCAAGAAGCACAGGGAGCACTTGTGTTTAGCTGCTGTGAAAGGGCTCAGCAGGGCTCTTTGCTCCCTCCCTGTCTTGAGTGTGGAGAAACCAGCCAAGCAAAAGTCAGAAGTTCTTGGCTGCAATTCCCAGACTCTTTTCAAAAGGGTGATGTTATACTGTATTTTTCCTTTCATCTACAAAGAATGTCTTGAGTTTGTGTGTGTGGCTGTTCCATAAATCCACCTTGTACAAAATCATGTGCTGCTGCACGAGGAGAGGTCTTCTCTAAAGAGCGAACAGAGTCAAAAAGAAGCGAAAAAAGACATTTATTTGTCCCTCTTCAAATTTTCTCTTGGACAGAAGTGAATTTGTGTTATCAATGTGGTAAGAAGTGGCTTCTTCTTTTTATTGAAGTACTGACTTTACAGTCAAAGCCAGAGGATGACAGTGATCTCACAATGCTACTGGCATTCCAGCAGCAAGTACTTGTAAATTTTGGAGACCTACATGTGGGTAGCTTGCTTTCCTATGAGAACTGAATTAATGAGAAATGAACATGTCAAAGGCGGAAAATAGTTATTTGGGAAACGCTTTGTCTCAAGAAACTTGAGAGGAAGGAAAGATGTGTAACGAAAGTAAGGGACTGAGTGGCATTTAAACAGTGAGTTGCATAGTTAGGTTGTTCAGTTAAGGAGAAACACCTCCCAAATTGTGGTGTATCTGTACAGATTATAACTTCAGCGTCAGTGACCCTTTCTCTCTGGTAAGTACTCAAATTCCGTTGTCCTGTCAAGCTCACGATGATTTGGTGGTATATACAGACATACATACCTACCTCTGAATGGCCAAAATGAGGTCAAAGTATTCATGTGCACAGTGTTGGACTTCCAGGGTATAACCACTAATTATTACACCTAAATTATTGAACAGCCCAGGTATTTAAAGGATCCTTGATGTTTTTCCCCTTGCTGTCCCTGAGAGCTATGGCCAGGTGACAGGAAGTGGGGTGTGCAGTGGAAAAAAACTATGCTATAAAAATATGTATTCCTTACTTTTTCTGAGTAAACACTACAGATACCTACATAAATGGTGTATAAAGCTTTCATGAATCAGGCCTCAGGCTAGACATTTAAGTGGTCCCTACTGTATTCACATACAAACAGTTTTGCAGTATATTAGGAATTACAGTAATAGAAAAATAGCTATAAAATATTAGCATGATTTTACTTTTATTTTTATAGCTCCTTGTCTTTACTGAGTTCTTTTTTGAAATAATGAGAAAGTCAGTAAAGTATTACAAGCATGTATAGACTGAAAGGGTACTCAGCCAAATTTGGAAGGCATTTTATACTTTCCATATTCATTGATTATATTAGAGGAAAGCTTAAGAGAGAAAATATCTGGGTCTGTGTTATACTGAATACATTTCACATACAGTCCTCCTAGTTATCAATTAATTCAACTTACTTCCTCATCAATTTTTTTCCCCCTTAGTCCTGATGGTTTTATGACCTAGACCCAGGCGATACCCTTAGGCAGTCCATCTGATAATTGACACATTTTCTAACACAGCATAGTGATGCCCAAGTCAGTGCTTTCAGGCCGTGACTTCAGCTTATTGGAGACTGCAGCAGGGACTCCTTTTATCCCTCATACATCAGAATACACTGACAGCTCTCCCAAGCAGGGACGAAGCAGATCTCTCCCTCAGGAAAATGTATGCAAACACCACCGGAACATTGTACTGGTTGCTAGGCATCACACTGGTGACATCTTTATGATAAACATGGTATGCAGAAGAAGGCCTAATAAAAGAATAACAAATTATTACATCCAGAGGGCAATTTTACAAGATTAACTGGTCTAATAAATTACTGCTGTACTCAGAATACTGTGTTACCTTTTAAGGTATTTCACAGCAGAGTCTAAATGAACCAGCCTATAAAAACAGAGAATGTTTCACAGCAAATAATAAACCCATTCTTATATTTTTTTAATACTCTTCATGATATGTGTGTGTGGGGTTTGGCTTGCTGCATGGTAGCTTCAGCAACTGCTTGCTGAAAAATAAGGCTATACATGCAATTCATACCAAGATGTCTCTGTTCATCATTATTTTTTCCCTGCTGCTGGACGTTCAGCACCACTGCAATCTACATAATTTCAATTTGAATGAAAGCCCATAGCATTTTATTTATAAAACTATTTTCATACTTAAAACATTACAAAGAAAATTCCAGCAGACAAATACCTTTCATACTAATTATCAAATATTTTGATTTTTTCTTTCTGCTTTTTAGCAAAAAAAGGAAAAAAAAGACACCTTACATTCTACCTCCTCCCTTTCTCTTTCACTCATTGTGACTTACTCTGTCTCTTTTTTCTTTCATTTTCTGAATATCTTAAATTTGTCCATTAGTAATTTTGCCTTTTTCTTTTTAAGGATTCATATTTTACATTTTGATATCATAGTCCTTTCATGTCACAAAAACCCCCAACTTTGTGGAGAAAAACGATCCCTCATTTGAACCCAAATTGACACAAGGCCCTGGTTATTGTCATGTACCACTTTTATATTACTACAGAAGTGAATTTGCATTTCATTTGTAAATTAATGAGATGTTTTTCCTGTGGTTATTTCAGGCAAAATCCCAAGATTTCCCACAACCCATAAAAGGTAGAGGACACATCTGGAGTTCAAAGGCCATGAATGTACTACAGTTTATCAAAAAATCTCCTATGTTACTTTAACAGGACACATTAATGAGATAACACAGCTTCACTTTTGTAAGCTGCAGATGATTTGCAGCTGGTTATGAGGTCATATTCTTGCAGTTCTACCAATTTGATATAAAATGCTTTCATAACTTAAGCCACTAATGTCTTCATTTGCAAAAATGTGTGCTCTAGATGGGATATTTGCCCACAGTCAGAGGTGCTTCTGAGTGTAAGGCTGTTCCAGTCCTCTTCCAGATTTATATGTTTTCATTGCCCTTCCCTCTCCTGTGTTAAGGGTATGGCATATAGGACTGCAGTCTGACACAAACCAGCACCTTCCAAAGGCCGGTTCTTACAACAGGTCAAAATCATTTTTACACTTCCTGTAGGAAAGAGAAATTTCCAATAGGATCTCAGTGCCATGAGTTTCCTTGGTAGCTTTACTTGTATACACATTAGCATTTTACTGCAATGATGCAGAAGTATTTGTAAAAGTGGCAAAAGGGCACTTCAGGTATACTCTGACGGTTATATGGATCCTCAGTTTGTATGTGAATTAACAACTCATTTTCAAGACTTCCTTTTATGTGTCTGCATAAGTGAAACAAAAATATGTGTGTTTTTATTGATGGGTTATCTGAGTTCACACACACAAAACCCAAAAAGCTGTGCAGCCCTGCACGCTGAACAGATCCCCTGAATCTCCAACAAAAAGTGTGCAGCAATCACACAGTGGAGGCAATAACAGCTGGTGCAAGATGAAAAAGAAAAAAACAAACAACAGAGGGAGGGCTCAGTGTGGCAACCATCTTATAAGGTACTGCTAAGAAGTGACACTCAGAAGTCATCACTGACTGGGATCAAGTGCAAGGTTCAAGGCAACTCTTTTTCTTCAGCAAAAGAATGGTGCTCCCAATGGGTAAATGCCACGGAGGAAGGCCATGAGGCAGTGTGCTGGAGACAAGATGACACGTAAGACCTGAAATGAGACACCAAGATGTAGGAAGAGATCAGTCATGGCAGTGCTGGAGGCAGGAAAGAAGGGGGAGCACCAGGGTCAGAAGATGTGATCCAGAAAAGACCTGGAAGTGTGGGGATTAATTTGAACATGTGAACTTCATTAGATAATACTGTTCAGTTTACAGATGACTGAATGCATATACCTCTTCATTCTGGTCAGAAGGGTATCAGTTGAACATGTGCTATTTGTAGAAAAATGCTGAGAAAACGCAGATCACTGGTAAGTAAATGTTAGACTCAACACATATTAAAAGAAAATAAAAGCGTTTCTGAATGGTAGCAGCTTCTGTTTTAGCAAAACAAAAACCAATGACTCAAGCTTTCTGCATGAAAAATAAAATTATCAAAATCTTAAATATAATTATAAAAGCACATAAATTATACAAATACAATTTCTTTCCTATAATTATAAAAAACTGTTGCACTGTTTCCTACTTCTTTGCAGGTTTATATTATTTAAGATTTTGATTTCATGTTTCAGTTCAGGATCATGCAGTTTTTGAAAACTAAAGAGCTCTCAAAGAATCATCACTTCATCACTACTTTTTTTTTTTTTAATTAATTTAGTGCAAGACTTGTTGCCTTTCTGTGCTAAAAATAAGTGGTATTTGCAGTAAACAAATTTCATAAGATATTTTCAGAGTTTTCTAATAGGACACGGATGTCACAAGAATTTTACTCCCACTCAATTAGATGTAATAACAACTTAAATACCTAATATGGGAGTGTTGAGTGTCCCAATGCAGAAATACTTGCACTTAGAATTCAGTGCTACCAAGCTTATGTTAAAGTTACCAAATAAGTAACACTCTAACGAATTACTCTGTAAGAAAAATTAAATATTTTATCCTTCTTTAAACATTTCCCTCACTCTCAAAATCCAAACTATAATTCCAGATGTAATAATTCTTTGGCTAGAGTTATTTTAGGGTTTGCAGTGTGGATATCTAATACTTAAGTGAGCAACAAAATAGTGCTTTTTCATAGGTTTTATTGCATTTACTTATTTAAAAAGAGAACAGTGAATAAGCCACTTTCAGGAAGAGAAAAGCATCTCGATGAAGCAGCAAAGTCTGTTGTGAAAGGCGATGCGCTAAATGTAACTTTTTGCTAAATACACGGTACTTGAAACCTAGTTTTAAAGATTTTTCATGAGACATTTATCTGAATGATGCAAGGGGGAGGATATTCATAATCAACAACTATTCAAGGGGAATTTGCACTTTTGAAGAAAAGGCAGCTCATCAGCAGCTCACTTGCCAGCTCCACAGGCAGACCCTTGCAGGCAGAAGCTTCTTCATCAATGAACCCGGACAAGACGTTTGGGAATAAGTCAGTCCCTAACGCAGAGCAGGTGCCTAGTGATAAAGCATAATCTATTAAATCAAAAGAACTCTGCAATTAAACACCATGCAAACAAGAAAGATGGTCAAAAACAGCTTCTGATGAGGCAAGTGGAAACATTGGATCAACATTTTTTCAGGCTTTTCATTTTCTGTTATTTATACATTTGTTATTGCATTTCTAAGAAAAAGAAAGAGCCAGGAACTTCTGATCTCAATGTTCAATTCAAATAGTCATATCTGCTATTTAGAATTGTCTTGCTGGGCATTATAAAAAGAAGAGAAGATCCCACCAAGAGTCAATACAGCAGAAGCTTCAAAGTAGAGCAATAATTATTTGTGAAAATGGTATCAAAAGAATCACATGGATCATAGAAATACATTCTAGATTGATCAAGCTTAACTGTCACGATGCTTCCTACTGCTTATAATACAGAAACTTCAGACAGCTTACTCTGATTTTGTGTTTGAAGAAGTCATTTGGATGTAAGTAACCATACATTACCCAGTCCATATCTATAACAGAAAACAGGAGTTCTCAGAGCATGAATAGATAATATCCACATCTTCATACTGTATGCAAGCATGGAGCAGTTGGAACTATGTGTAACCAGTTATTAATGTGAGATACTGGTTTTCTGAGACATGTTTAATCAAGAATTACATGAGCCTGCTTTCCTGAGGGGGTGGTTAACACTCTGCAACTTTGTACAGATATCCATTTTGCAGAGGTCATGTCAAAGTGTCCGAAGTGCATAAAAATTCATCCTGAAACTGGTAAAAAAAAATTAGAGTATGTAAATCTGCCAGTTAAAAAGTTTTCCTATTCCCATTATGCCTCCTTACGTCTATCTAATCACTCTCATCTGAGATACCAGTCAGTATTTTGAAATGAAAAATCATCTGACCCCATAGATTGTTTGATAAAATCCAAGTAAATGGAACAATTTCTAACTTTTGAATATTGCTATAATTTTGAGATTTTAAAAAATACTGAAATAAAAAAAAAAAAAAGGAATTTTTTGCTACCTACATTCCAGTTGTCTCACCTATCACTTAATTTCTTGCAGAACCTTATGCATCTGCTCTGGGAGAAAAAGAGCCCCAGCACAAGATGTCGTTTTGTCACTGGCAAAAAAAGAAAAAATAAAAAAATCCAGTTATAATGTACTCCTGGAGCACTGTTGGAAATAATAATTGCTGCCTTCCTTCTCCAGGGCAGTCTAGAACCTCACTACTTGTATTCAGTCCTTCAGGGAAAACTAAAATCACTTTCCCAATAATCTGACTGCAATAAGGAAAGTCAGTGAGCTGAGCATGAATAAAGAATATTTAAACAATTCCTATTTCTTACATGAAATATAAAGAGTGGTTGTTTTTTCTTTTGTTTTTTCTTTTTTTTTTATTTTTTTTTAGGGTAGGGGTGGGTTTGCTTGTTTGTTGTTGGTTTTTTGGTTTTTGTTTTTTTTTTTTAGAACTGAATCAGCAATTAGATTGGACTTCCTGGACTGAGAATTTTATACAAGACTAGTGCCAGTCCAAAGCAAATTCAAGCAATCAGGATAGTTACTTAGGTTTATCTGAAAACTCTCTCACAGGAGTGCAAGCAACTTATGAGTTCCCCATAGGAGCAATGGAGACCTAGTCCATACAGTTAAAGGAATCTGGAAAGTAATTCAGACGTATAATTGCAAAAGCCTTCTAAATATTTCTACAAAACCTACTGGCCAACTAGACCTCTTTTAGGCACTTCTGAATTCAATCCCTTCACTTAAGTACAGGCGTACAGTGCTATCCCTTCTGTGTCAGGACATTGTAGGTGACTTCTAGGTGCTATTCCAGAGTGGTGCAAGCCTCCTGTAGATCTAAGGGGATTCACTGTCTGGTTATAGGTATTTCAACTTACGATCTCCTGGTACTTGTCTAAACACAGTTGTTTCTCCTATAATATTTAGAGGTATCTGAGACATTTGCATGAGTATTATAGTACAATGTTGGCTATTCAGATTTCCATTTTCAGGCAAGTCCTTAAAATAAACCACTTTTCCTTTGTGTGCCACAACACTTTTTCCCACTCAGAACCTAGGGGGAAACATGTTCACGGAATCACAGAATCATAGAATGCTTTGGGTTGTTAATGCTCATCCAGTTCCAAGCCCCTGCCATGGACTGGAACACCCTTCACTAGATCAGGTTGCTCAAATTCCCATCCAGCTGGTCCTTGAACTTCTCCGGGGATATTCTCTAACTCGTGTATTATGTTCCATTTACACAGCTTTGTGTTTTACACAGTGAGACAACTGGGATTAATGAGTGTCTACCAGAACTGGCTTTCAGTTGCTGTGGGTTATAACTGTGTCCGATTACCCCATTTCAAGGCTTTGGAGACAAACAACAGCCCTGCCTGTCCCTGCAGGTCCTCCTCCACTCCTGGCCATGGTTCAGGACTTCATTCCAGCCCAGTCTAGGGCCCTCACTCCAGTCCTTGGCTCAGCCTAAACACCTTCCCGGACTTTTCTGACTGACTCTGGACCTGGCTCATGCCTCTGGCCTGGTAGTTAGTGGCCCCATGATGTGCTACACTGATGGTAAATCGGAAAAGACTGTTTTGCCACCCAGCACTGCTGTTTGAGACACAGTGAGACAGCCACTTGCCAGCTCTCTCACACAAAAGACAACCCACCTTGAAATGGAGATCATCAGACTAGCTGAATCATTCAGCCTGGTGTAACGGATGAGTAAGGGGTGAGATGCTCAGGTTAGATGAGGACTATGCTTCACTGGCTCTTTACCACTACAAAGTAAATAATTTAAGTGTCCAGTAAGCATTGAACGCCTCTTCCCTGTAACTCCTGTTTTCAAAATTACCATGCTGTCTGTTTCTTTTATTCTGTTTTAGCAATCAAGGATAACAAACACCATTCAAAATATTCAGACGATTCTGTGTTGTTATTTATTATTTCCTATCACTCTTACTTCTGACCTGAATTTTTTTACCATAATTAGGCTTTTCACACCATTACTGTGCAGAGTTATATGAATATTACTGTTGTATTTGGGAGACAACTGAGCATGTCATTTGACATGATAGTTGTGGGAGATAGCTAGGGTAAAAGATTTCTAGGTTTTTTTGGTGGATTTTTTTGGGCTGGATATTTATAAACAATTTTTCAAAGCCTGATTAAAACATTCCATTTTCCAGCTGGCCTGAGGGGAATGTGTGGATGAATGTATCTATGCTTAATGTTTCTTCCTCTAGAAATTCTGCTGATTGCCACAGATGTGAAATTAAGTCTATTGTCAGAGTCTAGTCTTAGGATTTCCACTGCGAGTAAAAATTATTAATAAGAGCTAGACTACAGTTGTGGAAGTAACACAGAAAATAAAATTTGCTTTAGGCCATTAGCTAACTATTTACTGTGAGAATGTAAGGGCGGTTTACTAGAGCCATTTTGAAAGGGTCAGGGAGGTCTGTAGTCACCTATTATGATGAAAGAAGGATCAACCTGAAGAATTTAATAAAAATAAATCACATGGTTATATGCAGTTTTACTTAGTTTGAGAAATGACTACAAAGTACTACAGAATTTTTTAGACAGTTTGTGGCTGTTTTATCATGGTGGTATTAGAATTCAAAATCTTGCATGATTTTGACAGTGTCACAATCAGATTGTTCAGGTTCAACAAAACAGGGAACTGGTAGAATGAGTTGGAGAGGATTCAGAAGAACATTAGTCCTTCATCAGTTCACTTTAAACATTCTGCAGATTGTAGGTTGATTTGAAAGTTAAGTGGCTCATTTTTCCTTTCATGCATCTGCTTGACTGACTGGTGGGCTTGTCTTATCTCCAGGAGCTGAGCTCTTAAGAAACCCTGCTGGTGACAGACACCCTTAGAGGTTCCTGTTTCCTTAGTGTCATCACAGGTAATTTGCCCAGTACCCTTTACCCAGACTGATTTATAGAACTAAAAGACTGGTACTGTGGGAGCAGTGCTTGCCATGCTCTCACCTTCATTACTCCTCATGATCTCAGGGTTTCCAGGTCCACATAGGACTGCCAGGCATGCATCAGACTCTGTGTCTCCAAAGTAAGAAGAAATCTCTGGGAATTTAGAGTATTCAGTATACTCACCAGCTTTGATAAAAATAACCGATGATTCTTATATATCATTAAAAAATTGTGTTCATCCTCATTAACTTATTTGATAAAGAAACCAAAACATTGGATTTATGGACCATTTTTTTGCATTGCAGAACCAGAGATACCTTCATGTTCCTGAAAGGAACTTTCTCACATAGTCCTTACCACAATTCCAATGTTGATCATTAAATGCTTACATTATTTTCAGTTACTGGGCATTAGTTAAGTTACACCATGAACCTATATTAGTCTGAGATTATTAGGTCGCAAGTGAAAATGTCACACAGAACTTCTATAACAGTTGAAAGTTTGGAATAATCTTGAGAGGTAAATGTTGGATTGCAAAAGATCACAGGTGGGACACAGAAGCCACAGATACTTGTTTGGATACTAGCACGTGGCCTAGAAAAGCAGTTTATGCCTCCGTTTGAGATTAGACATTTTAAAACAATTTTATTCTGTTAAATTGCTGCATGGAAAAAAACCCAAAAGAAATCAGTTTCCAACTAGCTTCGTGTTTACAATACAATGCAGAAATTATTTTCAGAGTCCACTGGTGTATTCTTACGCACAATAAAACTACGCAGAAATATCAGACCCAAAAGTAGGTTTGCAAAATCAGCAGCATCATTCTCTAGGCAGCATTACACAAAAGCTCATGTGAAAGTGTCTCTGTCTTCCTGCTAGTGAATTTTATAAAGAAGTATGTAATTGAAACATGAATGTTCTGCCAAATTTGTCCCATGCATCAGGCAGTAAGAATATTCAAATTACATTATTAAAGATCTTAACAAGTAACTTGACACAGAATAAGCTAACCTCTGACAAAAAAGGGAAGCTGGAAAAATGTTTTCTCTGTTAGCCATTCTACCCATCGATTTTATGGTGTGCTTCTAGAATATCCCTCAGAGGCATCTACTACTGGCTGTGCTGGGGGAATCGGGAATGGAACAAACAGACTACAGGTCTAAATCAAGATAACACCTGTGCTACTTAGATAGCCTTTTATGCAAAAAAAATTTTGCATATCATGGGGATTTCATGTTCTCATGTCTGTGGCACTGTGTGTCCCTTAAAATCATTTTATTGAGCTTGCATAAATTCAGATGCATAGAACTGTCTCTTTTTTCCTTGTTGGCAAGAATTTGAAACTCCTGCTCTGGGAGGTAGTATATTCTATGAAGCCATTCTTTTCCTGCTTTTGTAGCTCCTAGGACAGCTTTTTTCCCCAGACAAAGTCAAACATCTAAGTTCCTGTTGTATGGGAATCACTTCTTTTCTGATGCTCCAGTGCCAGAGCACAGCCCAGTGTCGGACTCAGCACAGCCTGTCGCAACAGAGACAGAGGTTAAACAAGGAGGTTTATTCAGTTCTGTTCGGGAAGAAACACATCCATTAACAACTTAGAGGTTTAAAGCAGTCAAAAGGCCCATTTCAAGAATAAGAGTGTCAGTTTTCACAATATTGAACTCGGCAGGTACACAAAGAGTGTCATGTGTCACCAGTGCAACACGATAGCCAAGTGCAGGGGTTGCTCCCTTCAAGTCTCCTAAAGTAGTTCAGGCTTCAGACTCTTTGAAAATATTGCAGATGCAGGCAGAATTGACACAACTGAACCAGTGCCTGGTGAACTAAGAGTAGTTCAGTAAAGTGAGGCTGTTCTCCAGGGAACAAGTGTCCCAGGGTGCAAGTGCCATTGTAGAAACTTATTTCAGGAACAAAACAAGCTGAACTACATTTATCTACACTCAATTCTAAGGCTGGGAGTGGAGGACTAGGAGTCAATCACAACCTTCTCAGTGCATCAAAAGCTGTATTTCAATTTCCGGGCCCTTAGAAACCTTGTGGCAAACGAATGGTAGGGCAATGCCAGCATTTTCTCTAAGTTAAAATGAAATTCCTTTCAGAGCAGATGTAGAAGCAAAATAGTAACCACCTCAGCAGACCTCATCTGAATGTTAGGAGAAACAGAGCAGATGAAAGGAAAATTAGGAAGAGGCTGGAGGAAAGGAGAAAGAAGAAACACAGGATTAGAGTGAAGGTTGCAGGGAGGGAAGAGGGTGGAAGAAGGTGGGATAGGAAAGGGAACTTTAGGACTAGGAGGATTCTCAGCAATCCTCTACGTATTTCTCATGAAATTCTTGATTACCTATTTTGACAGGCTGTTGTGATAATCATATTAAGTATTGAATAGTGTCTTCACTGATCAAGAAATAGTATCAGGCAGAATGTTAGTCATATAATCAAAGTGGATTTTTTTATTTAAAGAAAGTAAATATCACCGTTTTTAAGCAAGTCACAGTCTGGAATTTATTGCAAAGAATCTCAGTTTAAACAGTAATCAACATCCCTCAAAAAAAACCCAAAAAAACCTGAATGTCAAGACAATTTCCCAATGCCCAAACTTGTTTGAGCAGCATCATATTCTTTTTTATTTTTCTCCAGTTTCCCTAACCAGTTCTCACTTACCCTCGTTCTTTGATCTGTATTTTAAAATACTGTCAAAATGTATTCACTCGAATACTCAAAGTCTTCACTCGTCCTTCTATTCTCTGGCTTACCTCCATATGTGTTACTATCTCCCTTTCACCCCTTAATCCTCTCACATGATAGAAGAAATATTTCTTATTTTCTTGATAAACCCACCAGCTGCATGGCTTCACACTACACAAGTTCGTTAGAGGTGTGCACATAGGAGTGACAAAGATACCCCATCAGCCTCAACTGATATGATTGCTGTGTGGTCCAAGCTTACTTCCTTGATGAATCAGGGCCAATACAACCATGCTCCTGTGAATTTCTAGGCTGACATTTGTTAACACCAGAAGAAAAATGTGAGGCTGTTTTATTTACATATTTATTTTATGAGTGCCCTGTAAATCTAGTATGTATATTATCTCAGTTGGACTTTGAAAAAGTGATTCCCACAGTTAGCGTCAAATTTTCAGAACTCTCTTTAACATATTTAAATAAAATTGTCAGTGATGTTGATGACTTATGAAAATGCAGCCATTTTCATTAAGTGGTTAAACTGGACATGCTTCGTGCTGAGCTCTTTTAGAAAACCAATCCAAAACCACATCTGTACTTTCACTGTTGTCCTACCTTGTTTTATTTGTTATCATGCTGTCAGTAAGTAGCATCGTTATCACCCTACTCATTCCAGAACATTTTCATATTTTCTACATTTTGATTAGAATACCTTTGGCCTAATTAGAAACACGAAATCAGGACGGATGATAGCAGCCCTAGAACCACACTTCAAACACTGTTACAGGCATTGCAGGAAGGGGGCAGAGAAAAAAACTACAGCTCATTAGCCTGAGGCTGTGAGTGATCTACCAACCATACAGAAAATTGGCAGCCCTTCTGTCTTTTTTCCTCAAGGAGCCTGTGTATTAAACTAATTGCTAAATATAGCAAACAGACTGGCAGTCCAGGCAGACTGTTTCTCTGCACATGTAAAATAATGGGGTTATTTGGATTTCATTGAAACGCTATCCATGTATGTTTTACAAATGTGCAAACATTTACATGCTTCATAGAAAATCTTCAATACTAGCCAGAGATTTTAAAGGAGCCAGTCCAGTGTAAACTGTCTAGTTAGGGAAAAAAAATAGATATCTTATTTAGTAAGGAGAAATAAGTTAAAATGAATATTGAAAGTTTTTTGATGGCTAATTTTTAGTAAGTGTGAAGTTGTTTAAACATTTTTTAGAAGCATACTTAAATGTTTGGAATAGGAAAGAAAAATCTTATATTGTGTTCATTATTTTATGTTACACTTTTCTATTTCCTGCACATATATGTATAAAGACTGTGGCATGCTTCTCTTTTCCTGAATTATATTTTTTGAAGTTAAAGGCTTTTGTGACGGTCAAAAATTGCTGAGTGAGATTTGTTCAATACTAACTGATATTATTCCTTACTGTTCTCATTAAAAATTGGTGATGCAGCACAATGACTTTGTAGGTGACAATGAAGATGATTTCATTCTATTCCCTGATTGGAATTTTTAGATTATACCAATCCACTGTCCACATCCTTTTTAGATATTATATAAAATTACCATAACAAAGGAGAACACTGTATGCACAGAGAACATTGCTATAAGAAGAAATTGAAAACAGCATATAAAATCAGTGATTGGAGAATAATGGGAGGTGGGAGAATGATGGGAATAAAAGAATTAATTTTATCTAACTTCACTTATAGAAAAGATAGGCTTATAGTCTAATTTAGTTGTCTATTATCCTCCATCTCCTAACGAAAATAGTTGCTGCAGTTTAAAGTTTTACCTGTGATGCTTTACATGAAAAGCCAGTGGATTTTGTGGTAATTACTGGATTTAATTATTTGTAGCATGTTAACTCACAAAAAATCCACCTGAAATAAAAACTTCTGTATCTTCTGTGCATAAATTTAAGAAGAGCTAGCCTCTGCAGGAGATATTTTGCAGTCCTCTGGTCAGAATTGGTCCCAAAATTCTGTAATCTTCTTATCGATATTTCTTATGTCAAAGAGTATTTTCAATATTGTATAACTGAGGATAGGTAACTTGAATTATTTAGTATTCTCTTAGACACTTACAACCTTTCTAAAAGTCAGATAATGTATTTAAGCACAAATTCTTACTTTTCCCCCCCCATTCTAAGTTAGAGTTGTTGTAAATTTCATGTTAAAAAAACACTAGTTGCTTTGAGTAATGAAAAATGGAAGAATTCCTAATGTTTAAAAAATAGGTTTTAGAAATGCAAATTGACAACACCCACAGTTCATACGCTGGTAGCACAGAAAAAGAAGATTACAGGATTTAATAGGTATGCATTTATTTGCATCATACTGCTGAGGAAAGGAGTTGATTTTTGTAGGATTATCCATGTCATTAAAGCTAAGTGTATCTTTTTGTGGTTCACCAACCATGTGAATTTTAACAGGAGCAAGTGACAGACTCTGCACCTGGGATGGGCAGCCTTGGGTGTACATACAGACTGGAGAACAAGAGGCTGGAGAGTGGTGCTGCCTAAAGGGACCTGGAGGTCCTGGTCACCGGTAAGTTGAACATGAGTCAGCAGTGCCCTGCCAGCCAGGAGGGCCAACCGTGTCCAGGGGGGGATCAGGCAAAACATCACCAGCTGGTCAAGGGAGGTGACTGTCCTGCTCTGCTCTGCACTGGTGCAGCCTCACCTTGAATACCTGGGCAGCACAATACAACAAAGATACAAAGCTATCAGAGAGCATCCAAAAGAGGGCTACAAAGACAGTGAAAGGTCTAGAGGGGAAGCCATGCAAGGAGCAGCTGAAGTCACTTCAGCCTGGAGAAAGGTAGATGGAGGGAGACCTTATCACAGTCTACAAGTTCCTCGTTAGGGGAAGAGGAGGGACAGGCACTTATCTCTTCTTTCTGGTGACCAGTGACAGGATGTGAGGGAATGGCCTGAAGCTGTGTCATGGGAGGTTTAGTTTGGATACTAGAAAATGGTTCTTCACCCAGAGGGTAGTTGGGCACTGGAACAGGTCACAGCACCAAGCCTAACAGAGTTCAAGAAATGTTTGCACAACACTCAGGCACACGGTGTGCTTCTTGGGCCTCTCCTGTGCAGGGCCAGGAGTTGGACTCGATGGTCCTTGTGGGTCCCTTCCAATTCAGGATAACCTATGATTTATGATTCTAAAAGTGCAATTATCAGAGCTAGTAGGACTGAACTTTTGTTATTTATTCATCCTTCTCCTTCCATCAAGCAAATGAAACTTTAACCTCTCCCTAGCTGTTTTCAGCTTTAGTCAAAGACTGACTTACATTCCAGAGAATTGTTGCTGCTTCAATGTATGCAACATCCAGTGATCGGACACAAATAGGTGGTACCATATATCTGAGTTTATTCCAAACAGCTAAATCACGATTTCATCCAAATCAAAGGAAAACTTTCACTGCCCTCAATAACTGAAGAATTTGGATTTAAATAAAATCAGTTGGCAAATAGTAGCAAGGGAGGTTGCTATCACATTCTCTTCCATCCTTACTTGTGTTAGAAGTTTATCTTTAATGTACTTTCCTTTTTATTTTTAACAGTAAAAACACATCCATATGATGGAGATGATGAGATACAGTTGTGGTTTGAGCTGTGAATAATCTAATTCAAGTTATGAATTTTCTTAATTTAAATCTTTCCAAGATTATTATACAAAGAAAAATGAATTTTGGCTTCAAGGCCAAAATTCTTTTTAATTGCTCTTACAAAAATTCTGCTGTAGCTATAACAAAGAGT
The DNA here is from genome assembly GCA_036023395.1 of Myiotriccus ornatus. Lineage (NCBI taxonomy): Eukaryota > Metazoa > Chordata > Aves > Passeriformes > Tyrannidae > Myiotriccus > Myiotriccus ornatus. Next base: position 122,576,404 of record JAYRBT010000082.1, on the reverse strand, counting down.
TCATTATGGTTTGGGATGTTTTTCTCCCTCAATACCACATATTCCATAACTGAAGCCAACATTACCAAATAGACAAATTAATAATCATCTATCTATGAACTGGTATCTCACATGTTTACCCAGACTTCTTGGTTTCTTCTAGCTTATGACAAGGTGATTAAGAAAACACATAAAGTGGCTGGTGAAAGGAAATTATCAAATGTAGTGTCTATTATTTTCATCTTCACAATCTTTCTATACAACATTTATAAAGCTAAAGCAAGGCTTAATAACAGAAGGGTTTGGAAAAGTCTCTACGCTTTACCTAACTATTACTTGCACTTGAATAGTCAAACAGAGCACACAACAATAAATAAAATATAAAATGACATTTTTAAAGAGTAGAAATAGCCTTCCAAGATCAGTGTAATTTTTCCTGTGAGCTTCAATCATATAGACATTCTGCATTCCTTTCCTTAATGCAGACAAGGCTGCTTAGGCCCAGTCTCACAAAAGTATTTAAAATCATTTGATCAGCTAGGACTATCAAGGGGAAGAGATAACGTAGTCAGATTTCTCTAACATGATGTTTTAATCCAAGTCAAAACTAATGGGTGCTTGTAAACTAATGCTAAGCAATCTGAGCTGTATTTAGTAAATCCAAAACCCACGAAAATGGTCCAGAAACCTTACATTCAAGAGTACATCAAAGATCCAATTCTTCCACAGACCATTCAAGCTGCAGTCTGCATTGTCTTCAACTGATTTTATACTACCATTAAGAGAGCAGCACAGTAAAAGGTCGTGGATGTCTTCACAATATATAGAAATATTTTTTCCTTAAATGGAAGTCCTCCAGATGTTTAAAAAAAATTAAAAATTCCTCCCTCCCTTCCTCCCTTCCTCCCTTCCTCCCTTCCTTCCTTCCTTCCTCCCTCCCTCCCTTCCTTCCTTCCTTCCTTCCTTTCTCCCTCCCTTCCTTTCTTCCTTTCTCCCTCCCTTCCTTCTGTCCTTCCTTCCTTCCTTCCCTCCCTCCTTCCTTCCCTCCCTCCTTCCCTCCCTTCTTTCCTTCCTTCCTCCCTTCCTTCCTTACTTCCCATGAAGCACAACACCTTCAGAGCATGCCTTTGTGCCCTATAAAAGCCCTTTGTCCCTTTGTGAACACTATAATGCACCAAGAAATCTTAACACCAGCTCTTTCCATAAGGTTTACTCTGAAAATTCAGGGCAAAACAATATTTTTTTTTTCCTAACTGAAGGAGGTATTCAAGGACTCTGTATATGCAGAAACAAATCAGAGTAAAAGCATGCCGTTTTCATGATAAGTGGAATTAATGTTACAAAAAGTCTCAGCCTGTTACAATGGACCATTTAAATCATAAGACAGTGGGATAAATACACACATTAGGATTATGTTTGCATTTATACCAATTTAAACCATAATAACAGCACTGTAATTTGTTGAATAAATATTGTAACTAAGAGTGCATCCTTCTTATAAAGTCTCACAACTAAACGTCTTGCAAACTCTTAAATACTAAATATTTTTCATCGTATTCTTCAGATGAAAAAAGGTTGAACAAACTCTGATGTTATCAAGTAGTGTGCATCTCATTTTATCCATTTCTCTCCTTGAGAGTGCAATGGAAATAATTAACCAGATTTTAATTAACTGCTTGAAAAAATCAAGAACTGTATTTTCTCAGTCACTTAAAACTTTCATTCTTGACTGAGATTTAGCAGGTTACATAGACAATAGCAAGGTTTTTCCCCTGTAAAATTGAACCTGTAGTGTATTTATGACAATGGAAAAGCTTGTTTATGGGAATTTGGATTTAAAGAGATTGTCCGTTTCCTTATACCCTTTTTTTCCCCCCTGACATTAAGACCAATTTAATTATCAAGCAAATAGCAAGCTACCTGTGTGGCTTGAATCAGCTGAGAAAAATACAGGATTCACCATAGACCTGTAAATTCATCTCAACTCTAGCCTCAAGCAAGTCTGTTTTCCCCCAACCCCAATCATTCTGTCAACAGAGTCTGACAGGAGTTTTAATTTCTGTGATGCTTAGTTGATGTATATGAGTCCATGCATATGTATATGTTGTGAAACTTAGACATTTTCCGCACTCCAGATCACGTTGGCAAACAGTGACAGGATATAATGTGCAGGTAGTTGGCTGGCAATGGACTTAGATGGAGGCCGAGATGGGATCACCAATTTAATTTTCACATTACTGTTAAGATTTGAAATGAGGGCCAGCTCACCAGTTCTCTTTCCTTTGAATATCCTTGCAGTAGATTATTTAAATCAGATCAATATTTAATGCAGGTGTCTCATCATTTACTGTTTATTATGCTTGAGGGCACCTCCACAGTTAAGATGCAATGTTCACAGTGATTGATGGATGCTTTGGTGAGCCTTTTCCAAAACATTTTGGAGAGTTTTGGTCTAAAATAGACTGGTCTTGTAGGAAGAGGCATATTCTACTGCACTGAATCAACGCACAAGTGGCTGTCCTTGCACAAAACAGAAGGCATAAAGCCTTACAGAGTTCAGAAAAGGAAATCATCAAATATTCTCTTATACCTGTAACTCCAAAAGTCATTCTTAATGCTGAAAAACTCTTGGGTAACAATCAGTGGTGGATGAAATTTGGTGGGTTTTTTTTTAATATTTTTTTATTTAGAAGAGAGCATTTACCATTGACAAAAGAGAGGGAGAGCAGGAAGTTTCTGTGACTGATGGAGCTGATCATTTGGAAAGTGCATATTTGGACAGATGCAATAGGTAATTTGGAGGTGAAGCCAAATAAATGTACTCAGGACGTACTCTGAAGAAATCTAGACACTTGGAAAAACACCAGGATGAATATGTAGTGGGTGAAACTTATCTTTAAATTCATTCCACCATTTTTTTGCATCACATAAATCCATGATTTGGAGTTGTGCCCAAAGGAGAAAAAGACTGACATCCTTTCAGTAGGCAATATTAAAAAAAAAAAAAAAGGTAAAAGTGGAAGTCTTCATTTCTATGTTCAAGATGATATAAGAAGTTCAGTTTAGGTCATGGTAATTGACGGGAAATTTTCAGAGTGGGCAATTCATCTCTTTACAGCTCAGTTTTCTCATCTTTAAAATGGGAGTAAGGAGTGGTATTTAGCTCGTGACAAGCACAGAGTTTTCCATGTCTTCAATGAGAGCAGCCAGGTAAGCATGAATGATTCCCTTAGTTTTATAGTCGTCATATCTGAGGTTGAAAAATGTTATGGAAAGTTGAAAAAAGTGAAAAGGAAAGTGGTTTTGTCTATTTGTGGTAAATTCTTGTAATGGTCATGGTAGTAAAATGGGATTGCCTCCTATAGCAATTCAAAGTTTTTACCTTCCTTGAACAAATGAAAAACTGGGTTTTTTTTTTCCTTCTCTGGCTCTTGCTTCACCTTTTAGGGCATTTTCATGTTCATTATACTGTTGTCTAAATTTTTTCTCTCTGGCCACTTACGATGACTTTTGTGTGTTTATGGATGAAAATAGAGGAAAATGCTGGTTGATTTTTTCATAGGTTACACTGAATTTGAAATCGTGAGGAGAGCACAAACATTTTTACTGGTAAACTGTGCAATCATGACATGGAAATCATAGAGGGAGTGTGCTGAGTGCATGTAATATCAACATATCTTTTTCTCACAAAGTATATTATATCACCAGAGGGACACTTTAAAATGAAACCTTTCAAAGTTTTCAGATATTTTAGTGGCATGCACATTTATAGCTAGCAATTAAACACAAATTACGGATAGAATGCAATTGGAAGTGAAAATCTAAAAAGTCTGCACTCATCTAAGAAGACAGCCTGCTGCAAAGCATCATCTCCCAAAGGCCCTTCTGTCTACGTAGTTTTGAAATATACACTAAACCAGCTGCCAAACCTGGCTTTTAAATAGAGGCTACAAGAAAGGTGTTCTGCGTTTTCAGTGCATGCCACTTTACAAAGGACAGAAGCACTGTCTGGCTGCCACATAGTACAGCAAAAGGGAGCCAGCTTGCAAGTGATTAGAATAATGAAACTGGAAAGGATTAGCTACATTATCCAAACATGAAGCAATAGGCTAGTCAAACTAATCTCTGAGGAATAGTTAAAGGAAACAAATGACATGATAGACGTAGGGTTACTTCTCAGTAACATAGCATTAGGGTGTGTGGTACTGCTCACATGTTTTCTGAAAGCACATGCAAGATATGTGAGCAGGGAGAGGGTAAGCTGATGTGCCTGTGTGACAATACTGAGCCATTTTTATTTCAGATTCTGCATCTTATCTGACTTTAAAAATAATTAAAGTGTTATTAGACTGACTGATATCAATGGAACATCCACATCCTGTGGAGTCCTTAATTGCAGGAAAAGAAGGGTAATGATGCAGGTTTTAATATGACTGTGTCTATTGTGCCCTGTTGGATGGATTCATTATGAAATGAGTGAATATTTTTTCCTCACATTTAATTATTTTGAAACTGTAAGAAGTAATTCTAGTGCTAATCTCAAAATGCATATTTTAGAAAGATAAATCAGCCCCAAATATTTTTTCTTTTATAAAAACTTATCACATATGGAAATGATGCCCCAGCTCTATATTCATATATTTAGAGGTTTCTTTCCCTATAGAAATTTGAGTTATAAATTATTGTTAGACTTATTAACATCAAAAACGAGACGAAAACAAGACATGCAGTAAGTATTTCTAGAAGACCTAATTCAAAGTTCACATGGGTAAAAGAGAGTCCATCCAAATCCATATAATTACAACTGGGAACACAAAATAAGGATAAGGACTGCATTGTGATTGAAGTTATCATGTGTACGTGGAAGGACTTAGATTTGGGGTAAAACAAAACTAAGTTGTGACTTAGCATTCTTTTGACATCTTCAGGGTGCACTGCAGATGTGGTCTTTTAGCTGGGAGGGAGAAGGGCTCTGGCAGAGCTATAGACCTCTACTCAACATGAACCTTTCCTGGACCACAACTTACTCACATTCACTCAACTCTTACAAATGAGCATAAATGGCCATCTTTCTCACCCTTCAAGCCAAGCACAACGAATCACCCATTATACAGTTTTTGACTGCAGAAGGAAGTTTTAGGGATCATGGAATATCAAGTACTACTCTATACCAGAAATGTCTAGGTCCTTTACAGTATTTCAGACTGATAAGTAGGACATAATTTAGAAAGATGTCAAAGTTCTTCAGTGGATGATTATGAATTACTCTGCCTAAGAAGTTTCTTAACCATGATCAATTAGTTACTGGTTTCTGTACTAACACTTGAGGGTGCAAAATCCTACCACATTTTTCCTCAGTTTAATGAAGTGCTGAATATTCTCATCGTTCATATTCACATCTTACCTTGTTAAAGATCCAATAATCAATTGACTTCAATAACGTCCTTTGACAATGATTTTTCCAGGTTAATTATATGTGCTATCTAAAAAGTATTTTCTTTCACTTTTTATTGGCTGCTTGATAAAAGTTTTTTTTCGTAACCTTTTTAGAGCACCTAAATTTTGGAAGAGCTTATCATGTTCTGAAGGAGTGTAATCACCCGTTCCTAACCAAGAGATATATTACATCATTTATTTGTGGCAAGACAGACATTTCAATAGTGCTTATTGTTTCTCATAATGAAAGGTTTAAATCTTCCTTTAGGTTCCTCTGAAATTTAATTTTTGTTGATGGAGACAAGCCAGTTTGTGCAAGATTTTTTTTTTTTATGACAGGGTTTAAGAAATCCCAAACTATTAATTATATTTTTCCACTCTCTAACTCTGTGTTTTGAAAAAAGGAGGTGGAGGAAATCAAGTACAATAGAAGCTTTCATGCACCTCACCTTTAAAAACAGAAAATTCCTTCCCTTTAGCAGAATTATTTATTGAGCTGTTTAGTCACTGAAAAGGGATTCTGTCATATACTCTACACTGCTCATGAAAACTGCATCCTATTATATTTATAAATTTGCATTTGGTGGAACTGCACAATGCAAGTGACAAATTTCTCTTCTTGGCCAAATTAGCCCCAAAAAAGCCCTTTCTGCAAGAAAGCTAAGAATCCTTGAATGTGTATTCCAAACCTGAGTGAATTCTGTGTGAATCCCTTCTATCTACATTTAACAGGTTTTTAGGGGATGATATAGATTACCTTAATTAAGAAGATACAATGTTAGTGGAATGTATTTATTGCCAGGATAATATTTTTATATTCCATCTAAATAATTAATATCACTGGTAAGAGTAAAAAAATCTTTATCCTAAAGTCTTTACTTAGATAACATTCACACTATCAAATAGTACAGCTTCCATGGCTGTAACACTATAGTTGCTTCCTGCTGTTGAGTTTTCACTCCAGGAAAATCTGTGATTTCTCTTCTCATCTGCAATGAATTCTGAGGTCATGGATAAAGGCCCAAACAAAATTTTCTCTGAGAAAATCAATAATGATTTATGATATCTGACTTCAAAAAATGTTGTTTCATAAAAGTGATAGACAATAAAACACTAATCTACTAAGACGACTCTGGGTTCTAGTCCACCTTTCATTTTATTTTCCAGCACCCAAAGCACTATACAGCAAAACGGCTATTGGGTTCTCTGGCAAAGTTTCCTCATTTTTCAAACACACTGAATTCATCAGTAAGCTGGCAATTTTTCAATGTATTATGAAATTATTCAGAAAATACTATCAGAATATTCAGAAACTATTACTCGTTCAGCTGCACTAATGGCTCAGATCCTGAAAGGCAAAGCAGCTTGACTCCAAAACTTTAAAAAGAAATCTAATGATACATAGACTAATCTCAGGATTTGAAGGCACAAACCATGACTTTTAAACCATTCAGTCTAGCAAAGCTGGCATCAGCAGTGTACAGTGGGCAAGGGAACAGGTGTTTAGGAAGATTGCAAACAGCAATGTTTTTTATCGGAAAGAAGAGTGGTTTATTCAGAGAAGACTGTCTGAGTAGTTCCTCATAAAATTTTTTAGAAGTTTTTATTCCCTAAAGAAGTGGGTTTATTCACAATTCAGAACGGGGGATGAATGAGTCATTGCTGCCCAAAAGCTGCAGAGGACCAGGAAATTCATTCATCAGTTACCTCTGCTAAAATGCTTGCCAGGAGTACTTTGGCTGACAAATATGTACATCTGTGTCTGCTTGCATGTACATGGTTATTTGCGTGTGCATGACCCAGCTTGTGTCCTTATAGCTGCTTTTCCCAGGATTGCATTCCGCCCTCTCCATGTCCTCTCCCATTTATTATTTTCCTCAGTTTTACAATGTGATATATGCAGGATGAACAAGCTAACTCTGCACTAGTAAGTGCAGGGCTAATTAGCGTAGGCATTGCATTATTTTGATAGAATTACATCACTTGCAGGATTCACATCTACTTCTTTCCAGGACTATTCCATGCTACACAGAGATACTCTTGGTACTTTGGTATGACAGTGTACAACACCATTGTTGCCATCCTCTCACATATCTGTAGTAGACCTTTCATAAAAGGAAAAAGACTCACAGGTTGCAGCAGTTTTTAGTCAAGTTCTGGCACGGTGCCTGCCTCCTGTCGCTCTCTCACCCAATAAGAAAATAGAGAAGCTGCATCCTTCTCTCTTATCAGAAGCAAACTGCATGACTCATTTTTCTGGGTGTCTGACTGTGATTCAGGTGCTTTCTACTAGCTGTTCAGCTGGTTCAGTGGTAACACTGAGCACCTTTGGGTCACTCCATTCTCCTTAAGTGTAGACTCTGACTAGACTGAAGCCTCTGCTGAACTAGTAGGTTGTGCTAGGGGTAGCAGATTGTCCCTCTGTCCTCTAAAAGGCTGGGGCTTGAATTGTGGAAGTGTTTCAATGCTGACCATAGCCTACTTAGTTTTTTAAGCAAATACTTTCCCATTTCATGTCAGCTTTCCACACTAACCAGCATGATGAATTTGAAACAGTGAGCTTCCTCTGACATCAAAATGACATCAGACACATAAAACAGGATACTTACTCATTACAAAGCAGCACTGGTCTGTCTCAGGTTCTTAATTCGCTTTTACACATATGTTGCTTAGCTTCCAGATAAAAGCAGATATAATTCCATAAAACGTAAATATGTTGCCAGAGCATTGCAATGCCACATTCAGAAGCTCCTTCCAAATTTTCTATGACTGTACCACATGATCTTAGCAAAATTCTTTGCATGAAGTGTAAGCAGTTTTCATAGATGTGTATATAATAAAACAAATTAGCATCACTGCTATTGTCTATGTCTCACATGTTTAATTTTAATTTTATAACCTAATTCTTTCTTGAGACCTAGGAAGAAATAACCTCCTTACCTTTCACATAAAATCTGAAAGTCATATGAGACTCATGATCTACCTTTAAATAACATATTCATTCACCTCACTGACTGGGACAGGCATGTATTTTATGTATCACATCTATGTAATATATTAAACCATCCATGAAGACATGAAGTTTCTATGCATAGGGTAGGGCAGGACTTCAAAGAGGTAAACAGTGGGTGAAGTTCTGGGGATACTGATAAAGTTTCCCTGATGTAATGGCATTTGGTTATTTATGTCACAAGCTAGATCCCTCCAAATCGGTAGAGAAAGTCTCCTGAAAGAGGTTTAAGTTTGTATTCTGATGCTGTCATTTATAAGCTATTTTTGACTACATTTATATATAAAAGACAGTTCCTGGAACAGGTGATGCTCTAACATGTGCAATCTTTTTCTTCATCAGCCTTTATTATTAACCTGCTATTATAGGTTATGCAGCAAATGATGCCTATGCATAAGACTGACTAACAGTCTCTATAATAAAGCTCTTACTATATTGTTAGACTTAAACTGTTCAGGATGAAGTATCTTATGCCAGACAGCTGCCTCAGGTTTTGTTTTGGGAAAATTTCAAATACAAAGGGTACAGTCATTTCCAAGAAAGAAGATGAGAAAAAAAAATCTACTGTTTTGCACACCAGGAATTTTCACTGGAACAAGATATCCTCTGACTACCGGTGAATACAGCAATGGAAAATCAGGAAAAAGTACTGATTGTACACCAAATACGGTCATATTGGGCAATGCAGACAAAATTGGTGATGCCAGGACACACCTCTTGGATATCTGGTCTTTCAGTTGCCTGCCTGTGGGATCTCTTTAGAGTAACATGTGGTCCTCTTTGGCTTACACAATTGGTTTCCTTTTCAGTGGGAGCAAAAATTGTGAGGCCAGCGTCATTCATGACTACTTGAGCAGACAGGGCTCCCTGAGGGGAGGCAAAATGGGTGTCATGGGTGACTGCCAGGCTGGGAGGTTAGTGCTATGTCACCTCTCCAGCTGAGAGAGCAGGGCAGGGCTGGTGATGGGGTCCAAGGTCAGCCTCAGCCCAAGGATCACGGTCACTGGGGATCAGGAGGTACGTGGCTGTGGTGCAGCTCAGGCAAGGACCCAAGCAGAGTAGGGAGCCCCCGACAGGGCTCCTCCCAGCACTTCCTCCCAGCTTTGACCGAGGCATGGGAACCGACCTGAGCACAGACAGGCAAGGCCCTTGAAGTCAGAAAGAGACCACAGAGCCAGCAGGTATGCTCAGGTCCTGCCTAACCTCAGAGAAATTAAATGGGACCACCAGGCTCCCAGACACATGTGGGGGCTTAGACATCCTCCAGTGCCACCTACAAGGGTCCCCTTCAACTGCCATGCTTCAGTGAGGCCACTCTTAGCCTTCCCTTCCCTTTGGATGCTGTGTGGCTCTGGGGTTTGCTCCTTACTACTCCATTCACCCTTCCAGAATCACAAACACAAGCTCTGTCAGAACATGCCATTTCCTCCCACAGTGTTAGTCCCTGGGTTTAGCTATCTACAGCTGTCTATTCTGCCTGCCCCAGTGTCTCAGAGACATGCTTGGTTCTTAGAAAATACCATGAATTCAACTTAAAATTGTGTCTTCTTCAAGTAGAGATGAGGCAAGAAAATGAACTTGCTGAAGAAGCTTAAAGGTCTGTAAAAATGAGGCTAGGGTTGCCAGAAAGGAAAACACTGTTTCAATGGTAAGGCACTTTAGATATCCCACTCGAAAATTGCCTCCTACCAGAATGCCCATATGGGGCTAGGGAAGTCATTTCAGCTTTTTACAACTGACTGCTGAATATACTCTTCATTTTCCTATTAATCTACTTGACAGCTATCACATTTGTAGAAGCGTTTGGTCTCACAAACATAACTGAGTCTGACTGTAAGGCTGTAAATACATGGCATACAAGTATATAAAGTGATAGAAAATAGTAAATGTCCTGTGAAACTGGGATCTAAGCATCTCATTCTGGGACCCAAAATTCATGGTCACTCTTCTCCTTAACCTAAATCCTAGGTGATTTAGTTTAATTTTATGTAAAAAAGGATAAAAATAATCCCACTCTGTGAAAGTATTTGTAAAGCTTAAATACTTCATATTTGTGGAACACTCTAGTGAATGTTTTAAGGAATATGTTCCATAAGAAATGAATTTCATAAAGAAATGAATGTTTTGTAGCAAAATTCGTAATTCTTTACTTAATGCTGGTTTCAGTGACAGGCTACAGATAAGGTTGGGTGTCACACACTGCTTGCAGGTACAAAGACATCCTGAATGAACAGAAGACTAAGCTGATGAGGCAACTTGGTAAAGTGAGCTACAAGACTTTATGCACTAAACCAGAACTATCATGTTCTCCTCTCTCATTAAGTCTATTGTGTTTGGTCAGAGAGGAAGAAGACATTGTGTGAGAGGGAAAGGCAGTAATTTGGGTTCCATTCAACTCAAACCATTCTATAATTCTATGATTTTTTTACTGAGACTTATTTTTGGTTAGGCCCCCAGTAGAATATCATAGAATAGTTGGTGTTGAAAAAGACCTTTAAAGGACTTCTAGGTATGCAAAACTACACTGCATCCAGCACCCTCAGAAAACAGACTGACCAGAAGTCATAGGGCAAGTTGGAGGCCACACTGCAGTCCTAGGACTAAAGGAGAGACAAGGTCTAAATCACAGGGAAGTGAATGACAAGAGTTGTCTGAGTAAGTTTCTTCCTCACTGTGAGAATCAAAATTTAGACAGTTCTAAATAGTCTGATCAAGAACTTTAATTTTCATCCATTCTAGATTTCCTCTTATCATACTGCTGACTACAGCTTTAGCTGAATATTGGCAATAGTGATAATACTGCTACTTTAACAAGCTAATATCACTCTGTTTATCAGGGTTATACTTTGAAGTTCCAGGCCTTGATTCACCAAACAACTAAAAGTTACTTTAACTTTTGGTATATTTCTGTTACTCAAAGCTGGCTAATAAAGGTTAAGCAAGTACCTAATGTTATATTTATCTTTTTATGCTTTGCTGAATTAGATCCTAAACAGTGATACCAAAATGACTCTTATAGGTTATCTAGGGTGTTATAAGTGTCTCTCTTATTGTTGCTTGCCAATCTTTTCAATGTTTTGTTTGCTTCTTTCTTTTCCCTTGCAAAGCACCATACCCTGGAGCTTGCACTGTTTTTCTATATCATGATTGGTTCATTGTTTATTTAGCTAGGCTATTGTCTAAGCTATATTAAAATTGTCCTTAGAGACAGGGTGACACCCATAATGCATGTATCCTTATTACAGCTAGAGGCACAGCACAAAAGCACTACTAATTTATTACAAAGACAGTGTAACCATTGAGCCCAGTTCAACCTTGACCAGAGGACCCAGGTGGCTTAGCCATGCAAAATATGGCTCATTTGTATCTACCTATTTTGTATTCACAGCTGATGTATAGCTATTGAGATTATATGGCTATAAGGGTATAATAGTTATAGGTAGAAATGGATGAAGTGTCTTTAAATAGATTGGCTTTGATAATCACTTTCCCTTTTTCCTTTAGGATCAGGTGTTTACAAGACGATTACAGTCATTGATCTGATACTAAAGAAAGCTCAAAGGGGAGCATGAAATGAGGAGAAGGAGGTAATAGCTCTAAAGCAGTAAAATGAGGAAAGGTAAAAATATTCTGACTGGGACGATTATTTGCATCTTGTTTATCATCAATGGCTGTTGCAAGCAAAAGCCAGACTGCAGAAATCTGAGAAAACAGTTTTATCTCTGATTTATTTGGACTAGAATTTCATTTGACCAGACCAGTATGTGAAAGGAGAGACTTGAATCTTGCCAATATAATGGCTATTAATTTGCCCCATTAATATAATCAAAATCAGTTACTGCTTTTCCTTGTGCCTCCTATGTTCAAATATCTGCCCCTATCCAATCTTGCTCAAGTAAGGAAAAACAAGCATGTTTTCATGCTTGGGATATGGCCTGGGACCAAGAGGTATCACCCTAAGGAAAACGAAATGAGTTTCTATGCAACAACCATAGAATCTTGCTGGTACTAGAAGCAGGGAGAACCTGGAAGGATGAGGGAGCTGCCCAATGCCAAAATATATATGGAAACAGCACTAAGTTCTCAGCCTGCTGTTTTGCTTTTAGTTTTTTTTCAGAAGTCCTTCCTCTTTGCTCTGGGTGGTAACTTCAAAGCCAGGAAAGCTGGCAGATAAGAGGGTAGAATCTGCAGGTATAATGAGTGCATCTGCAGATATTAACATACAGAAAGAAAAAAAGAGAAAAAAAGTTCCACCTTACTGCAAAAATATTTTAGTCTCCTATAAAAAGAAAATGAAATATCCAAATAGAATGAGAATCCAGAGTTAGAAGTAGTGGCAGCTTTCATGTTGAGGAGTCCTCAACATACGAAGAGAGTTAACCAAAGTTTTATGCACTAAGCGTGAAATAGGAGACTGAGTGCTCACAGTCACTGGTTAAGATCCTCTTATCTCACTGTGGAAAGAAACTGAACTTTATATGTTTCTCTTGCTGGCAAGGCAGCCTTCTATGGTTATCAGAAATACAGAAGAAAGTCTAGCTAGAGATTTTTTTTTTTCCCCTTTGGCTTCTATGCAATAAGTGTAGCTGGTTAATTCAAGTCAACAGAGAAGTCAGCCAGTAGCATAGATTAAACAAGAGGATTTTGTTGTTGTTTACCCTGCTGCCTCTTCCCTTTTTTATGGAGTTGTGCTATTGTAGAAATGTGGGATACTATTGCATTTTCTTTTTTGTAATGCATCACAGATCTGTGCAGCTGTGGTTGCTGCAAGGTTAAGCATGCTCTTTTGCAAAGATAGAACTATATTAAACGAATCTACCTACAGATTTTTTGTTTTTACAAAAGAACTGACAGCACTTTTAAGAAGAGATCAAACTTCACCCTTCCTAAATGCTTTAACCGCAGTCGACTCATTTAAAATTGGTGCAGGTTAAAGAAGCAAATGGTTCACAATTTCAAGATGGTCTTTGTTTTAGCCTTCTTGGAAAGCCCTGGTAAACCTGTTCTCTTCCCTGTGGCAAGGTCACAACAAGCTTGTTTCTCTTTCTTCCAGTAAGCTTGTTCCAAACTTATTTTTATCTTTGCTCTAAGCTTTTAATCCTCCTTTCCCTTCTCATCTTGAATAAGACCTACGTCCTCAGATACAATGGAATGAAACTTTCAATGTTTGAATGCCCCTCTTCAATCCTTTACAAAGGGTTTGTCTTTACAATTAAAGTCAGACAAGTTAGAAAGCTGCAGAGCAGGCTTACCTTCAGATTTCAGTCTTTTAACAAGAGATTGAATGATACAAACTATTTCAAATAATCCTGTGAGTACAATTCCTAAGCAAACCACAAACTTCAGGTAAAACCAAACAATAAATAAACCTGTATCTAGACCAGCAGTGACCATGGCTAATTCGGGAAGCTCTTTGACCTTTTGCTTCAAAGTGCTACTGCTATGCAGTATCTTTTACAGTTAAAGAGCACGTTAGAACAAAGAGCAGAAGGAAGGCTTTCAATATGATCTAATACACCTGTGATGCAGAGTCCAGATGCAAGAAATCTTACTGAGAGCAATAGAAGGAGAATGAAACAGCTTAAGTAGTAGCAAATTTGTGTACAAAAGTGATGTTTAAAAAAAAAAAGAAAAGAAAAGAAGATATGCCACCAGGCAGACGAAGAAGACTGAAAGATAAGACTGAAGTGCAGGAATTCTGTCATCACTGTTCCAGGTTAGATATTTCTTCATTCTATAAGTAATTGATTAGACACTTGTTCCAGCCAACAACATCAACAACACAAAAAGTGAATCTGTGTATGATGAAGGAGCCTGCTGATGGAATTTATAGACTGGGCCTGATCTGTGCTACCATTCTAAAAGCTGACCATTTCCAAAAACCAAAACCAAAGCCAAAACCAGTCCAAACAAAAAAAGCCACCACCAAAAAAAAAAAACCCCAAAAAAAAACTTCACCAAAAAAAAAAAAAAAAAAAAAGAAAGGAAAAGAAAAAATAACAGTTTTTAAAATTTCTTTTTCTTGATCTTAATTTGGAGCTACATTATCATACAAGGATGAAAATGAGAAACGAGGCACTCTTCTCCTCTTGTGTAGGTCAGGACTTGTGAACCCAGTGCCCAGTATTGCATGACAGAATGGAAGGGAACAAACTGAAGATTAGCCTTTCCCCCTCGCACAGTGAGAGATGAGAACAAGCATGCTGAGACACTCTGGGATACAAGATGATGAATACTACACTGGCCAGATGTTTTAGGATGGGTTCCTTCCTTGCCTTTTTCCCATCCTCATGTCTTCTTCTACCTGCCTCTCAGATTGGGATATTTTCTTCAACAGCAGTTGCAATTAGCAATTAAAATTGCCTTATGCTTCATTCAAACAGAGAAGACCGTATTCTCACAATTGATAGATAAGAAGGTTTGTCAAAATGCTACTGTATTCTCCAGAATTGCAGAAGACTATGTGCTGTTCACAATTAAAAGAATGTAACATTTCCTGTCTGTGGAAAGGGATTGAAAAGGACACAAGACCGAGACCGAATTTTGTTCAGTTTACATTAAATATTGGCAGGTTCCTGAAGCTGAGGAATGCTTACATATCAAAAAACCCAGTATTTCTTATGTGGAAACCTGGTTTTGCTTAAAAAAAAAAAATCCCAACAAAACCAAAAACATAAAAGAAAACATCTCTAAAATGTGTTTGCATAATGAAAATCTGTAGGCAAAAGAACTCATTGCAGAAGTGCATAAGATTAATTTAACCTGACCAAATGACTCCTACATATTATTGAACTTGCATAAAAAATCAAGAGTGTGTTTTTTTCTCAAATGGTTGATGTAGGGCTGAAGTGGCAGAACTGCTAACTCTGCTAATGGAGCAGCTACCAATAGATCTTCTGTTTATACAGCTTGATGTACAAACTATTAGAATATCTTATTTTAATGTAAAAAAGTACTGGAAAAGTCTGCACATTTTTCATAATTCTAAATTACATTTTGAAATGGCTTCAGTGGTTTTATGCTTCATAGCATCCTGAAGAACTTTACTAGTGGCTAGTAAGTTCACACTGTTACCTCTTAGTGTTCTATTTCTAAAAGAAATACAAGAAATCTAGAAATCTCAGCATGTGGTTGTTGAGGCCAAAAAGTTCTCCTTTCATGGACTGACAAGAGATGTTGCTTGCTTGATGTTTATACTGACTGTGGAGCTTTGTGAATTATATTTATTTAATTGATTCCTTTTTTTATTTGTTTGATTTCTGAGACATTTTAACATCTGGCACTGCTGCTGTTTTACACCACTGAGGGTTTTTTTTGTCTGAATCTCACATCACTCCCTTTATTTTGTGGGTTTTTTTGCCTTTGTTTTGCTTTAAAGTTTGAAATTCTATCTATAAAGAATTAATAAACAGATAACATCGTTATTTTTTACAACTCTTCTATACTGAGAAGACGCGAAAGTCAACTTCATTATGAAACCTATTTACCCATTTATATTTTAAGGAAAATGAAAATAGCATGTAAGAAGTTCTTGTTCTTGGGTCACTTTATTTTAATGAGTCAATATGTTTTTAATGGCTTATGTTAAGTGAATATGTTATTATTCACGCAACCCTCCTACATAAGTATGTAAGAAATGTGAATTGTAATGGTGTCCTAAGAAGATGCCAGATTTTTCTTCTGTTTTTTGCTCGGTTTGGTTTTGCGTGGAATTTTTTGTTTGTTTGGGGTTTTGTTGTTGCTGTATTGTGTGTTCATTCTGTTTGAGTTCTTTTATTTTTGCTATAGTGTGGGTTTTTTGGTTTTTTTTTTTTGTTGGGTTTTTTTTAACAGTAACTTTATACAGAAATTCGCAGATCTTTCGTAAATTCTACTCACTCTGGACCGGGGCCTGATCTCCTTAAGTCTGTAATTCTTGCACCCCGCAAAG
>JAYRBT010000082.1:122527013-122558261 GCA_036023395.1 Myiotriccus ornatus | reverse complement strand
TTTTTTAATCCTTAAATCCTAATCTGTAAAAGGAGATAGTGTAATTTCCTCACATAAGCAGTTTCCGTGGAAAGAAACCAGTGTTTCAGATATTTTGAGAGTGTATGCCCTCAGAAAGTACACAAAGAAATTAATACACCTGGCTTTACGAAAGAATTTGAAAAGTGTCATTTTGTTAAAATTATTAAGATGCGACACGACAGAATAAATGAGGCAGACTTTCTACAAAAGGTAAATAATTTGATCATGTAATTAAACTCCACATTACATATGCCTCAATGAGTGAATTAAGGTTGTACCAGGAACCTTAATTTTGGCACCTTCTAACTTATCAGGTTTTAATTTTGCTTTTCAATAATAGCTTACATGTGAGCAAATGTGTGAGTAATATAGCATGGCCTGATCCCAATACAGATGCTCTTTTACTTAAGATCATCTTACTGTATACTCACCCCTGAAAGAGCACTGATAATTACAAATTAATCCTGTTTGCTAAGTCTTAACACTTTCATAGTCTATATCACAGCAAGAATATGTTTTAATTATTTCAGTATAGTAGTTTACTTTTCCAGAAGTAATAACTCCTTTCTGGAACTCTAAAGCCTGTAGACCACAATTTGACACTGAGATTTTTTTCCAAAGGAAAGTTGCTTCTGTAACTGTCTATGGATTTCCAAGGCTCATAGTATTTTTCTCCAGTCTCGAATACAGTACTAGATTTCTCTTGCAAAAATACAGTGTTATTCAGTGTATTCACCCCAGGGGACGAGAAGGATTTTAAAGCGTCTGCTGATAACAGAATGTATTGAAAAATACCTTTTTCACATACATGCTAGCAGATATTAATTTACATTTGGTGTCATGATAAAGTTAGCTTTGCGGATCAGAAAGAAGGTATCTTGACAGAGATTTTTTTGCATCACTTGTTCCACGCGAATGCAGTCTGAGCGGGGGAGTATTTGCATAATTCTGCTCCTCTAACACTGAGGCCTCTGGTTCCCTCGTGGTTTTCAGCAGAAGCCTCTGCCTTCTGAAGAGTCACTGCTGCTTGAAAGCAAACCTTTGTTTGTCTCCAGACCTCTTGTTGCCGTGGGCTTTTACCCATGCAAGTTAGTACCACAATCCCAGCTCCAATGATGGGAAGTTAGACTTCCCAGAGTGTCAAGACCAGCAGCAGTTTCCTTTGCAGCACTACTACTATCATTAAGGGACCTAGAAGTCCTCAAAAGGCTTCTGTATACCATCAATTACATGAGATTATTTCTAGAAAATCAAAAGCATGTGAGAGACACAATCATAATATCGGACCTCTTCCTAAAGTAGAGAAAACAAACAAAACTGAACAAAAGAGACAGCAGTGAATATGTCTCTTTGGGAAATGAGGGTGTAAACTTGCCTTTCAACTTCAACAATATTTTTAAGGAGAAAAGGACGTTCTGTCTTCAGAGCAAATCCTGTAACCTTCATTTAACCAGTAAAAAATGACTGAGGTGGGCAAGATTATGAAGGTGAAGTTCTGACAGATATTCTTCCATCCCTGCTAGGACAAAGGTTATGCTCTTGTCTTTTGTGTTTTCTGCCATTTTCTTCCAGGCAGCTGAACCATTCCTTCTGAAAGGTCTCTTTGGTCTGGGACCCCTAAAAGCTCATATAATATCTTCAGCAGGTTTGTGTTTCTTCTCTCTCTCTCTTTTCTTTTTTTTTTCCTTTTCGTTTTTCCCACTGAAACCCATTTTGAGCTCCTTTGAGGGCTTGAGGTGAGTAAGCTTATAAAATTGTGGCAGCAGCAACAGCCTTGAAGAGGATACAATAACCGCTGTACATCTGCTACAATGTTCTTAAGTATTTGCGGCATGCTGGCTTAAGCCTGTCAGTTTTTGTAAGGGCTACCTGTTACAATGCACCTAATTAGCTTACTGGCTATTTGGAGACAGCTCTACTGGTTTTTCTATCATCCAGTCTTTATTAAGTGAGCTGTTGCTGAGACGAATAGGTTCTTTATAATGATGAGGTCCTTTTTACGCTTATTAGTCCTTAAAGCAAGCCTCTTCTTATAGAACAAAGTTCTCTCTCTCTCTCCCCCTCTTCCTTCCCCTCACTCTCATTTTTTTTCTTAAGACTTATAGTGGAAGAAGTAAAGCAGCTTTTTTTTTTTTTCTGCTGAAGTATTTTATTAAAAGTTTTAGTGGCTACACTAAGAGCAAGGTGCCTGCGCCTTTAATCATTTTCATCTTTAAAACAGAACCTTATATTTTCACATCTTCAGCTGTCCCAGAGGGCAGCTAGGCCATCTTTAACAACATTAATTTCTCTTTATGACAGGACTAGTGCTGCCCCAGGTCTTCAGAACTGCCTAAAATGTCTGGAAAAGTAGATAATGAAGAGGATATTAGAATTGTAAACAAGAACAATTTGGTAATAAAAACCATATATTTTCTCCATAGGACTTTGGGCTTAATATTGCAGCAGCAAAAGTGTCACAAGTCGTAATTTGTTGATGGCTACTGTACATTAGTTACTGTAGGAACATCCGCATAAAGGGCAAGAACTATTGGCTTTGCATTAAAGAACATCTAAGATGGGTAATACTAATTTGCTTGTTTTGATTAATCTCTTTTGTTCTCTTTTATAGCAGTATAATCTTACCAAAAAAATCTCACACGTTCTGTATTGTAACTCCTGTGTCTGGTTAGGAAAGGCTGCTTTCTGTATCTGGAAATGCTGGACTAACACCTCAGCCATGCTGTCTTGCCTGAAGCTGGAACAGTCCCTGGCCCTGAGAATTAGCCTCACCTCCACGAGACATGGATTCCTGCATAGAGAACCAATTGAAAGACTAAAATTCTGGTGTCTTTTCTGGTATGATTACGGAGTTTACCAGCTGCACATCCCTGTCTCTGCCTACCCATACATCCTTTATTGCTGACAGGGTTTACGAGTGTAATATGATGGAGTACGAAACAGTAGATTTTTCTCAAGAAGCTCAGCACAGCTCTTTGTCTGCAGAGAATGTAGGAGGGTGGTATAAAATGGTAAGCACTGTAGTCTGCAGATGTCATAAACAGGGCTATCTTTTCATCTTAAGGTGCACAGCCACTGAGAAAGTTCATGCTATACTTAACCTTTGGCCCTCTGCTGATCTTTTGTTGCTCTGCATTAGTGTGCTGAAATCTGAAAACGTAATCCTTACAATACCTACCACCTTTCTTTCAGCAGTGTGGTTTTCCTTCTTAATTTGCATCTGCTGCTTTTAGCAGACCTAACAGTCCAGTTTCTTCTGCCCAGTCACCAGATTTTAGACTTACTGGATAAAATGAAACAAAAAAAAAAAAAAAAGGGGGGGGTGACACAAACAAGAACAAACACAAAAATTCCAGACCATAATGACATATTTCATGTTAGTTGACAGCAACATCGTGTGTTCCCTGTTAGAAAGTTATAGGTTCAATCAGTCGTCTTGCTTACTCAGAGTTTGCAGTATTTCAGCACTAAATGTTTTAAGCTAATTGGTCCAATACTGAGGTATCACATTATGCACTGTAGTGAGGAAAATAAATTGGTTGCATTTTCTAGGGTTCTTTTCTGAGTCTGTGTACCCCCTGCTTCCTCTAGCCCCCAACCTTCCCCTCCAGTCAGGACAACAGCTTTTCTGTCATTAATTCAACATCAAATTATTTCCTTGGTGAATCAGTTCTGAGGCTAATGAGCTGCCTGTGCTTGCAGTTTGCCTCATTGTTTTTAGTGGAGTTTCAGATGAGGGCATATCACTTTAATGCTCGGTGGTGATAGTGGGATCATTCCCCAGACAGGACTCACTCAGCCTTGATACAAACTGAAAGGCTAAAATGAGCACTCTTCTATTATTTAGGCACCTGTCCAGAGGTTGGAAGAAATCCTACTTCTGCGGATTTAGCTAAAGAAAGCAGAGATAACCACCTTGCCTTCTGTGTCTAATAAGATGTGAAAGGGGAGAAATAATGAGTATTACACTGTATTCTCATGTAAAAGGCTGAGAAACAATACTCTCTGAACACTGGCAGCGATTCCAGCCATTTTCAAATGAAAAGGACTATTTGTTTCCAAATTACACCAGCCACTGGAATGCATACATATATGGCTCCAAAATCCTCATTTTGTGAAGTAAAATTACCTTTTAGTAATTTAGTCACTGCAGGCTTTCCCGGCTGCCTGGCCAGGAGCTATCAGATAGCTTGCAGCTGCAGCCTGAAACGGGACCATTTTTTTCCAGGACAGGCAGTTAGTTAGTAGAGCCATCAGTGTGGCATCTGTCATCCCGCTAGGCCCAAATTGTTTTCTATGATGGATGTCACAGTCTGTATGATCAAAATAGGAGCCCTGCTGCTTTTAATTGCAAAATCGGAGTACTTGCACATTTGTTATTATGCTGAGGTTATTACCTCACACAAAATGAATTAACAGGTGAAAATAATTGATGAGAGGAGTCTTGGGATTTTTAGCCTCTTCAAAGAGACTTTGTAATTATGGTATAATGAATGTTCTGAGACATATCTGTGGGGGGCAGCATGAGACCACCAAAGATCTCTTTAGATTGATGATAAATTCACTGAAATCTACAGTAATACTGCTTAAATTTACTTAGCAATTAGTTTAATAGGCCTACATGATTCATGATAACATAGTGAGAATTTTTAAATAAGTTTGTTCCATCCATTTATAAATTAAGCCGCTTACCTCAGCTTTCTTCCCAAGGTGATGGAATATGTTAACTAATCAGACCTTCTGAAACAAAGATGATGTTGGGCAGGGATTTTGGTTACTGGAATACATTTCTACTTAAATACTTTGCTGCTTTCATCTTACACAATGTGAATCTCACTCCCTCCATGCCACCACCACCCCCTCACCTCTTCTCATCAAATTTTGTCCAAAGATAGTATTGATAGTCCTTTAGCACAAGGAGGCTGTGCAGTTGTCTTGTGAAGTAAATCGTTCAAGCATTCTGTAATCTGAAGTAATTGTTCTTGGCTTTCTGACCATTATTCCATTCAGACTTGGTCATGTTTCAAATTCATCCAGCTCCTGAGTACAGCCAGACGGATGCACTCCAGTCCATCTCTGCTCTCCCTCTGACACTCTTTAGTTGCACAAGGTGTCTGCAGCACAGCACACTTTCTCACCTGCTGATACTGAGGGGGAAATGCTCTTTATTTTATTTTTGAATTCTTGCATTAAACAAGCAGGGCTGGCTCACTGAGAAGCAGGTTTACATGTGATGTCCATTCAATTAAGCACATAAGCAGATTTTAAATATCAGATTTTAAAAATGCCAAAAAGTAAAAAAATTGTCTGATTAATTCAATAACTAGTAAATAATTCACTGTATAAAATTCACAGGGGAAAGCCTCCACATGGTGTATGAGCAAAGTTCATCCTTTTTCTGTTGCACATTACGTTATTGACATACCAGATACATTCAAGCACCTCAAGGTTACTCATTAATTTGCAAGAGTTTAAATCTAATTTAATTCCAGCTACTACTGACATCCTGAAGATTCTACAATAGAGTTTGTAACAGATCTGCCTTCAGTTCAGACTGTGTGCTAAGGGAAATATGCAACAGAGGAGGGGAGAAGTTGCTACTAATTAGAAAATAACAGAAGGAAACCTATCTTAGGAACTTGGCTGATAGGTCACATGGGGCTTTTCACTAATTTACTGTACTTCTATAAGCTTTCTCCACACCCGCAATACATTATTTATTATCATCCCAGGTATAAGGCGTACAAAGAATAGGTAAGATTTCATATATCAGATATGCATAGAATATACTTTCCTCACAAAACAATGACACTTCTTTTTCTGAGAATTTCATTTATTCTTGGGAGAATTTCTAACTGAAGCTTTGAATAGTTCTCTAAATAAAACGTGTATCACCCTAGTGAGCTAAAATGACATGTACCATTGGGACATGCAGTCGATGTTCAGTTAATTCCTTTTAAATTCTGATTCCTTTCCCTCATGTACACATCATTAAAAAAAAAAATCTTTGTGGTTTCTTCTTTATTTTATTGTAGTTACACTTTACATCTGTAGTTCTGTCTCGTTTTCTATATCATGCATTCTTTTCAGATTTACTGTCAATGTTTGGTATTTAAAAGTATATAGTATCAAAGAGTCTCAGAAAAAGAAAGAGAAAATGCCTAGCAAGAAAACACAATAAATGCAAGACAAGTGGTAGATTGCCCCACATGTGAAGCGGACTGTGGTAACTCATATCAGGCTTCCTGTCACTTGCTGAGACATTTTTCATAAACCCTCACACGCTCGCATTTATCTTCAGTACAAACCCCAAGATGAATTCTCCAAAGACATTAACAATAGATAAATGCTTATTAAACAAAACGGTCTATTCAAGAATAAGTATAGTGTCTGCATTAGACGCAGCAAGCTGTTTATAAAATCAAATATACATTATGTCTTTTGGCTTGATGCTTTTGGCTATTCTATGGACTTTTTTTTCAGCAGTTGGTTATAATCTTAATAAACATGAAATAAAAGACCACCAGAAGCTTTACTTTAAATGATATCACCTCTGGTGCCAGTTTGATTCATAACACATAGGTAGATTCTCTGGATAACTTATAATATAGTAGCAGTAAAATTAGGGAGAAATAGGGCCAAGGGAAGATGGCTCTGGATATATTTTATGTCAGTGGACACTGCAATATTGTTATGGAAGTCCTTTTGTTAAAAGTGTTTCACAATCCAACTCATAACTTAACTTTAGAAACAGTAGAATGCATCATTTCAGTCCCTGATGAATTCTGAAAAAAAAATCTCCTACAGAAAAGGACAGCAAAAACCCCACAAAAAAATCCAAAACCACAAAAACCAAATCAAACCAACCAACCATGCAAAAAACCTCCATCACAAAGAATAAACCAAACCAAACCAAACCCACCAACCCCCTCAAAAAAAAAAAAAAAAAACCCAGCCCCAAGCCAGCAGAATTGTATGTGCTTTATCACAGGTTTAAGACACGAAAACGTACCGCACAATTGACTGCAAAAGCAAATACCAGGCTCTTTTCTTTTGAATGCACTGTGCAAGTGCAAATATTTATATGGTTCCCAGTGACTACAAATAGTTTCAAGTAGAGTGTAGTTTTTCTAAATTTGGTTTTATAGCTGCACATTTGATGTGTTACTTAACTATCATGGAATGCAAGATGGACAGAATAAAAGTAACTGCATTATTCATGCATCACTATAAAATATTGGGGAGGTTATGGTTTATGAATTACATCAGCAGGCAAATCCAAACCCTACAATTGCTACCTAAAATTGCAAGTTTAATATGTAATGAGGTTGCAAATTAATCTCATGGATGATGTAAGAATGTTAGCATTACATGCAACCTTGATCCTGATAGCCCTTTCATTCCATAATTAAACTGAATTTGACTCTGAGTCTGTTTTCTTTAGATGGCCCCTGTTCCTGAGTAATACCCCATAGGAGCCCCACACTACTGATGTATTGCATTAATATATCATCAGAAGCAGTTGTCATTCCAATGATATATTAGTGTAATACACGAGAATGAGGCTCACTGATGATGTATTTAGTCCTTACAATATGGCATTGTCCAGGGAAGCAAGGGTCCAATAAGAGATTCATTACAATTACAGTATGAAGTCAGCTAATGCACTGCAGGTTGGGAGATGCATTTCTGGTACCAGGTAGGTAATTTTGATGCTAAATCCAATGTCTTGTCATTGTTTCTAGTGCTTCAGACTACAAAATTTGTGACAGCAGTTGAAAATTATTCCAAAAAATGAACAAGCATTTTCTTATCCTTTATTTACATCCCTCTTTTTCTGAGCTTCTCTTTGTGAACTATGTATAAATTGTAGGCTACTGTTTCTTTGTCTTTCTCTTGGTGTATTTCTCTGTTCTGAAAAGGTAAGCATCTTAAACCTGGGACCTACATTTTGTTAATGATTGGAAAGCATTTCTCACTTCCTGGAATCTCCCATAAGAAAATATTAATTAAGAATAATGGCAAGGTCCTCATCCTTTTTTGGGTGCTGGCTTGATAGCTTGTCATCAGAGCTTTCACAGCTGCTGAAGCTGTCCTTCCCATGTGAAAGATAAAGTTTCTGGTATCACTGTGAGCCAGTGAGACTGCTGAAATAGTAAGTCATCTTTTTCACTTTTTACCCGAGTGAAGGCTGCAGGTGGAAGCACATTTCCTCTGCTATAAGAAGCGGTATTTGTTGCCAGAGCTAACAAATAAGGAAGATTCAAAGAAAAACATTTTGTTTAAGGGCTACTAGTACATTTTCTGCTAATAGGCATTGCAAAACATACTCTAAATGTAGATGAATTAGAGACTTGAATTCAGCACAGTCTATCTAGTCTCTGCTGCTTTTTTCTGAGAGGAAAAAGAGGAAGAGGAAAAAAATGGAGATTTTCAAATGTTTATAATATAAGGCTAAAAGGAACAGGGGTATTTTATGCATTGGGAAAGCAGTTACTGCTCACTCTCCTACAGTCTTTGATTGCATCATAAATAAAACAGTATTGTGAGTCATCCTGGGCATAGGATGTATTGAGATACTGGTTGGAAGGCCAGTTAGGAACAAAAAATTATGGTGGAAGACCCTTAGGTTGGTGATGGCTGGACACAGACTGAAGTGATATGCTCCTTTATGGAAGAGGAAACAAAAGCTGAGCAGCAATTTTACATCATCTTCTGGCCAAAGCATGCTGCAGAAACTATTCATGTTTTGAAGAGTTTTCTTGTCCTAGGATAATTAGTCTAGTCAGAATAAAGGGGGAAAAAAAAAAAAAGAGACAGGAAGATACTGAAATATAAGGTAGCCTGACGAACTTCAACTGGCAGCAGCCTTTGGGCCAGGCAACCTGATTTCACCTCTTTAAAAAGAAAAGTCAAGAGAAAGGCATATGTGGTGGGTAACGGAAATGATACGTGACAGTGGAGTGAAGAAGAGTGCAAGTATTATCAGTGGGTCCACAATGATTCATGTATGGGGGGATATGTCTCTGGACATATCTTTCAGACATGAGCCTGGAATTTTCAACTAGTTAACAGGATTGCTAGCAATTTGTAGAATAATGCTAACTGTGTCTTCAACATGGACTAGCAAACTGTGCCCCTGTGAATGCCAGTCCCCACACTGCTACATACACTTTTTGCTGAGGTTGTTCATATTTAAAGCACTAAAACTATACTTGGGGCTTTGTTGTGATGATTGATCACCTGAGTATTGGGTTGTGTGCTGCCAGGTGACATCCGTCTAGGTGATTGTGTTGCCTTTCTGGGTGTGGAGTTCAGAATTTCCTTCAAATCAATTTTTCTTTACTCAGGGATTATATCTGCACCTGGATTTGGCATCCGTCAGGCACGTAGAAGTTCCCTGGCTATCGCACAGTTCTAAAACCTCTCAGACAAAGGTTTCGAATCCTTTGAAAAATCTTAAGAGGCCAAAGGCTGCTCTTCCAGCTTCCAAGCTTGGAAGGCCTCAGACTTCCAGGCTTTTATGTCTCTCTTCACCTGCTCTCATCCTGAGGGCTGGCACAGCTGCAGACTTTTTGCTGAGATTCAGATGAGTGATCCCATCACTCTCACTCCCTAGAGCTTCCAAGGGGAGGTAGGTCACTCCTGCTGTCCTCTCCATGGGTCTGGTGGGAGCCGGTAGAAAGCAGTTAATCTAAACCAGGTAACCTGAACACCTGGTAATCTAAGTTTGGTAACCTCAGAACAGAGCTCATTTGCCCCAGTGCAGCTGCATGGATTCTGTGAGGTGCTGTGTCTGTCCGCAAAGCATGCTGAGTGCAACCCCCAAGTGCCCCATTTGGCACTTCCAAATGCAAGAATAAATCTTGAATACCTAACACACTATGTCGTAACATGCATCTCTGACTTTCCTTCAACCTCTCTGACTGGGGAAACCGAGGCACAGAGCTGTAAAGTGATTTGCCCAAGTACCTACTCTCTTCTTCTAACTGTTCTACCCCAGAAATATATGTGTTAACTTCTATTTAACACTTTATTTGATCCTATGTAATTTATCACTAATATCCCCTTTTATTTCTCACTCTGCCTGTTTGTTAAGATCCACCTTTTCTATATTATTCACATGAATAACTTCCTCAGAATGCTTAAACATTAACTCTTTTTATTTATAAGGACCTATTTTACAACCTAATAGAAAGAATGCATTAAATCTGTTTTAATTTGTCTTAGAGTTTCTTTTTTAAAAAATCTGAGGTTCCTTGAATCTCCTACATTTATTAAGATTGATTATGATTGCATGTAAATGTCCAATTTAGCAAGACATTATACCTAATGTCCTTGAGTTTTCCAAAATATTATCCTCATTTCAAGCAACATTTTTCCTAGACTTGCTATCAAGTAGTCTAATTCTTATCTACCTGTGCTATCAACAGAAACATGAAGAATTATACTCAATTTCCCCGTATTTTGGCTGAATAAAGCTATTACCCTGGTGCATGCATGCCTAGAACAAGCTAGTGAAAAGAAGAAAACGAAAAAATCACATTTTAATGTCATCGTAAAGCAACAAAGCAAAAGGAAATCATAATTAGCATTTAGTGCTCCAATGTTAGTGGACCAATTAGACTTGGAGTATTATATTAAATGCGTCTTTCAAACAAGAAGGAAATGTGCTTTCTTTTTTAGTGCATAACTATTACACAAGCTTTTTAATTTTCCCTCAAATGTTTTCATATAAACAGACTTAATTGTCTAGAGAATTCAAGTCTTTATATAGCAAATGTACAGTGTCAATTAAATACAATGCTGATTATCTATTTCTCAATTAGTACAGTGTTTATACTAAATTAATCAACAATATCTACACTACTTAAAGTTTCCTGATTGGCTTTCTTGTGTCTTTGTTTGCCAGGTACTTTGCAGAAATAGAGCCCAGTGGTGACCAAATCTAAATGGTTCTTTTGTCAACAAAGAATAAGAAAAGAAGAAAAGGTTAAATGAGCACTAGGGGGTGGGGAAGAAGAGTAAGAAGGTACAATGTCACCTCCATGCTGTGACAGCCACAAATCAATTATTCACATTGCAATTGGTAATATTTCTGAAATGCTGCAGACTGGCAAGAAAAAGCAAAAAGCATTTTCCTGGAGACTTCATGATTTTTCCAAGTAAAAACCATAAACAAAATCTGAATGGGGCAAAAAAAGTATGTGTGTGCCTGAATATGCCGAAGAGATCAATAATGGTAAAGGGATATATTATTATGGAAAATACATTCAGAAAGCTGGCGACAGAAAAAGAAAGACTATACAGGATGAAAGGGTGAAAGTGCTAGGCTCAGCTAGTTATAGTGAGATTAATGTCATTTAAAAAAAAACCCACAACATATTACAATATCTAACAATACCAGCATATATTGATTTCAAATTTATTTCCTGTACCAATACTGGTAGCATAACATACAGGAAAAAAGAAGAGAGAGAGAGCTGTGCAGAAATGCTTAACATCATGGTAAATGGAAGGAGAACAACTGTCACAAAAGGAAAAGGAATTCTGACCATCACTCAAGTTTTAGGCTCTTTACTTGCTGATCTTGCTGTAGGTATGATTTCAGACTATCATAGGCCTAACAAAAAAAATCACATTTTCCTAAGAAAAACAAGAACATGAAATTTAGTATCTCCTGATAAAAATGTATAAAATGCACTTTAGAAAAAATGTGTTCAATTCTGACTTAAAATAGTATTTCTACTTCCCATAGTAGGTTTCCTTTAGGTTCAGAGAAGTATAAAGATTCCAAGAAACGCACATTTTCTCCAAGGTAGTAAAAAATCTCAGTTCAACCTTATGATATTTTATTCAATTAGAAAATAATAATCTAAAGGCTGGAATGAATCAGAGGGAAAAAATGCCATATGGTATGTTTTTCTCCACTCAGCTTTACAGACAAGTGACTCTTAAGATGAAAGGACAAATCACAGAAACACAGGCAAAATTTCAACCAGAGCAGTCTGTCTACACTAAAATAGATGGGGTTCAATCTCTCTTTCACAGGATTATAAATGGTTTGTATGGGCTGTAATGAGAGACCCTTAAAGGGAAGAGCAGGGCCCCAAACTTTTTATTTTTAACTACTTGACCATCTGACTTTTTACTCTCTAATTTTCTGTGCTCCCTCAGATCTTTGTGTGACTCCCCAGTTTGTCATGCATTCCAAGACACAGGATGTGTTAGCTTAGTGATATTCATTAGCTGGTCTCTGCACCTCCCAGCTCCTACAGCCTCTGTCTTCTCAGCTCTATTTACCTCTTTCTCATAGAGGAAATGTCCCTTTTTCTCCACTATTTTTTTTCTCCCTCTCTTCTCTGTCTGTCCTATGTCTTCCCTAAGAGCAACTGCTTCTTTTACTTTTGCAGTCTTCGACTTGTTTCCCTCTACTCTTTACTCCCCATTAGAAGTCTTCACCTTCACACACACAAAACCCAAATTGCACATTGTAGTACAAATGAAATCCCCAAATTATCAAGTGCAAAATTAGCATTAAAAAATCATAAGACAACAAACAATAGAGCTTTTTATGTGGTTTTTGTAATTGCATGAAACTAGTTACTTTGGCAATTATTGTTTGTGTCTCATTAGCATGCAAAATGGGTTTTTAGATTAACCCACACACAAAAGAAACCACTTGTGATGAGAACTGTGCTTTGTTTAATGTTAGACACCATTGTATTTGCTTTCCTAATATAACAGTTCTAATTAGTACCTAGCACTCATCCTGAGTTTTTCAGCTTGAAAACGCCGAAGGTGACAATTGAGTCACAATTCCATGGCACTCTTTGTCAGTACCTGTCAAAATATAGCTAAGTCTTTAGGAGTTGTGATCTAAATAATAAAAAAAGTTAATAGTCCATAAAGAATCTCACTTTGGGTAATTTTTAAAAAATAAAATAAAATTGCAGACTACCCTTTTGTTAAGAGCATGTTATTAATGCTTCATGGTTAAATATGGTCTTGGCAAGACTGTCCTCTGTCCTAATACTGACTTTGCACTATTTTTGTCATCTCACCTTTACCCGTTCATCTGCCTCTTTCATTTTTAGTGATTCATTAGAACAGCATGGGTGGATTAGCCACAAAACTTAAAATCCATTCATCAGTATATGCAAACTTCTTCAGTGTGCTTGCTCACTTGTCTTTGAAGAATGATTTTTTTCTTAATAAAATGCTTCAATTCCAGAGCTGGAACAATCATGACTGCCTTTTGCTTATGTTTTCTGACTTTACCCCAAATTCTGCACAGAGCAGCTAGTAGGGGAAACATGAAAACTCCTGCTGAGGGGTTGTCTCCAGCTTCATGTTTGTGTATGAATAAGTCAAGAAAGAGCCAGTTCAGTGACACATTGCCAGTGTTGCTTTGTGATTATCACAGTATGAAGTAATAATGTTGTGTTTTCTTTTCAGTAATAGAAATTTATAAAGAACTTGGCTGTTCACAGGCTTGACCAGTGTTTTGGCTTATAAACACCAGACTTCCATATTTTCTAGTTTGCTTAGACCCACTGAGAAGCTGACTGTCAAAAGCAAAATTGCCCACTTGGTCCCCATAATTCAAAACTTGCCTCTCAACTGGCCTTTTTCTAGCTCATTAACTTCCAAGGAAGCACTTTTTTGGTATGTTTTATTCTATCCTGGTTTCAAAGGATTGAATGAACTTTTTTTTTTTTTGCTGGCACCTAGTCTTGGCAATGCTGCACTGAAATCAGTTGGTTTATCTGCTAGATTCAGTCAATAAAAAACAGAGCCATCAGTTGTTCTGTGCCTCCGACTCCATTGCGAACACAGAGAGACAGCTTTGCTGGCTGGACTTACACAGCAATGGCCCTGACTTCAGAGGTGATGTAGCCAGTTACACCCTAAGTGTATTAGTTGAGCTTGTCCTCACCCCTCACTGTGGATCTTCAGCTACAAACTAAAGTTGTTCATGCCATCAAAATTTGCCCAGCGGAAGCTGTATTTTCACAAAAAATAAGTCAGCTGAATAGAAGGCAGATGAATCAGGGATGGTGGTGAAGGGAAAGCAGGATTTCAGCAGTGGTCAGAGATACTGTAATTTTGTCACTGCTCCAGGAAGATTATTCCATCCTTTCTCACAGTGCTGCAGCATCTGCTGGATACAGTGCTTGCATCTCAAGCTTTGCAGCTGTCTTTATCCTGCTCAGCTGAGAGCACAAAACCTGAGAATCTGGAAGTCAGTTCTCATTCTCTACCTATAAAATGATACTGCCACACAGTAAGCAATAACATATTCTATTCTCTACATCTATTACTAGTTTGGGGTTTTTTTACATGGACAAACCAGGTATCTGTATGGCAAATTTATCAAAAGAAATGAAATTTGTGAATTCATCAACAGGTGAATAACTAGGAATTGGGAAGAAACTGAGAAAACAGAGACAGAAAATTAACTTAAGCCACTGGTTTCTAAGCCAGGTTTGATTTTTATCTGTCATGGTCAGATTACAAGGTCTTCGAAGTTATGTAGGTGACTAGTTGTCTACTCACAGCTGTTCCAAAGTTTCCACTAGCTGGCTTGAAACCTAGTTTAAGATAAAGTCCAGGAGACTCAAAACACAACTATTTTATTTGAGAACATCCTTTGCAGCCAAAGCCTATGTATATGACCTATGCATAATCCAGCCTCACAAAAAGCCATGGGTACACACACATAAGGCTCACAGCTAAGGCACTGGTAAATGGCTCCGAAATTTTCATATTCTGGTAGATGCAGTTATTTCATTGCAAATAAATGACTCAGTCATGCATTCTGAGAGGAGACTTTTCAGTCTCTTCTAAAAAGTTGCTCTACTTTATGTAATTCAAAAAGCCATAATATTGATAGTTGAATAGTTTATCCATACAATAATCCATAAAATAATTAGTTCATAAAATAGGAGACTTAATAAAATTATGAAGTGAATGGAGTTTAGGCATGTTTACATGACACAGTGAGGCCACAGGAGCATGGTTCTACCTTCATTTGGTGCTTTACAGAGAGACTAGGCTGAGTCCCCAGAGTGAAGTAGCTACACTGGCGTTGCAGTGTGACTTGCACTCAGTTCAGCTACACAGTGAATTAGCTTGGACCCCAGGGAATAGTGGTCAATTGCCTGTCATAGCAAAGCATCTGAGTACCATGCAGCCACTTGTTCATCTGCCCCCTCAGCCCTCTCTACCTGCAGTGGGATAGGAAGGAGAACTGGACAAAAGGTAAACCCCATGGGTTTAGAAAATAACAGTTTAATAATTGAATAAAAATAACCTCAATATAATAATAATAATAATAATAATGATATAATTGCAATTAAAAGGCAGTCAGTAAAAAGCGAGCAAGAAATAAAACCCAAGACAGAGCAGTGATGCACGATGCAATCTCTCACCACCCTCTGACGGATTCCTAGTCCATTCCCAAGTAGCAGTTGAAGCCTCCCAGCCAGTTTCCTCCAGTTTATATACTGGGTGTGATGTTCTATGGTAGGGAATATCCCTTTGGCCAGTTCAGCTCAGCTGTCCTGGCTATGCTCACTCATGAGCTGGATAAACACTTCAGGCAGTGGGTGAGCAATTGTCTCATGGATCGAGCACAGATCATACAAAACTGGGAGGAGCTGTTGATTACAGGGAGGCCTTGCAGAGAGATCTTGACAAATTAGAGGATTGGGCAATCACCAACCACATGAAGTTCAACAAGGAAAAGTGCCAGATTCTGCACCTGGGATGAGGCAACCCTGGATGTATGAACGAACTGGGGAATGAGATGCTGAAAAGCAGTGCCATGGAAAGGGACCTGGGGGGTCCTGGTTGATGGCAAATTAAATATGAGTCAGCAGTACCCTGGCAGCCAGGGGGGCCAACAGTGTCTCGGGGGGCATCAGGCAAAGCATCACCAGCTGGTCAAGGGAGGGGATTGTCCTGCTCTGTTCTGCACTGGGTTGGCCTTACCTGGAATATTGTGTGCAGTTTTGGGCACCACAATATAAGATATTAAGCTTATCAGAGAGCACCTAAAGGAGGGCTAAAAAGATGGTGAAGGACCTTGAGGGGAAGCTGTACAAGGAGAATTTGAGGTCACTTGGTCTCTTCAGCCTGGAGATGAGTAGACTGAGGGGAGACCTCATTGTAGTCACAACTTCCTTGTAGAGGAAGAGGAGGGGCAGGCACTGATCTCTTCTTTGTGGTGACCAGTGACAGGACGTGAGGGAATGGTCTGAAGTTTTGTCAGGGGAGGTTTAGGTTGGATATTAGAGAAAGATTCTGCACTCAGAGGGTGGTTGGGTGCTGGAAAGGCTTCCCAGGGAAGAGGTTGCATCTACGCTGGTAGATGGACTTGGCCAGAGACCGTTCTCAGACAGCAGAATTTAGAGCTTAAATTCATAAAATGAAGCCCTCTTGTCCCCACAAAAAGGTGTCTGTGTTCAAATGACATATTTGAAATAGTCTCTTGCCCTGGAATTAAATGGAAGAGAGATGGTTAGCTGAGCCCAAAAATGTTTCCAGGAACTGTGTTAGCAATTTAATTGTATGGGCAATCATGTCTCCGTAATTGAGCCCACAGAATAGATGTAGGCTAGGGATTGCAGTTTATCCCTGTAGAGAATGGGCTTAGTGACACAATATTGCATGCATTGCAGCCTGGTTGTGAAGTTTAACTGATATTTATAAAATATGCCAAATCCTTGCATACAAAATGCTACATAAGTAATAAGTATTAATAAACGTGATTATATTAAACCAGGTCTGTTTTCAGTCATGTTTTATAAGACCACAGTTGTAGCAGTAAGTGAGCTTTCATATGAAAGATCAAACATTTCGCCTTCCATTGTAAGCCATTCTTTGTAAGCTTTTTCCAATAAAAACAGCAGAATATCTCATACATATTGAAATTGAATGACATTCTTAAAGACTGAGCGTTCATTTGCAAATGGCAAGCAATAATGCTGAATTTCTCTTTACCAGACAATTTTTATCATGTATTTTTAGCTTAATGTTATCAATAAGTAACAAATTAGTAAGCTCAAAATTTACATTAAAACTAATATAATTTTTAATTAGTACAACCAGACATCAGGTGCATTTTAGCTTTAATCTAAACGTAGGTAAGCAAGGTTTCCTGCTTTGCTAAATTCTTTTTTCAGGTTGAAGTCTGTCACATCCTCAAACCTAACTAGTTCTTAGAGCTTAAAAATGTTTTTCACAAATTACATTCAGCAAGAAGAAAGACAGCACAGTTTAAGTGAAAGCTGGTTCTAAACCCCTGCAGCAGACCTTATAGTTTCCAGTCCTTTATTAAGAGAAAAAAACAGAGGCTTTCAGGGGTAGGGTACCAGCACTGACATTTCTCATACTCTGACACCGGGCTTTGCCTCTTTTGGTGCCAATCTAAACTTGAAAGGACTACTGACACAACTCTGACAGAGTGTGAAAAAAAATATAATTTCCCTACCTGACTCAGCTATGATGTTTTCCTTGCAATATTACCTCTTATTCCTTTTGGAAACTGGTATAGAGGTAGGTAACTGTTAAAAAGGAGTCTTTTGATTATATAAAGTGTCTCAATTCAAAGACTTTTCTAGTGCAATTCAAATAACAACCTCTTTTTGGTGTAGACCAGGCGTGGGGCTCTGGCTTTGTGTTATGGACAAATCCTCACAGGTAGTATACCAGATTTTAACTCGAATACAGGAGTTGGAGCTTACAGCGTGTAAAGAAGGATTTCTAACTCATCTTCAGTTCATTTCAAAACTCACTCCCTAAATGACCAATATTTCAGTGCTGTGCTCTCTTTTTCTCAAAACATAGGTAAAAGACTCATGACCCTGTACTGAATATTGGAGTCTGCATGAAGCACTGTTTGAAGAGCTTGTCACAGCTGCACTGACAGAGGAAACCAAGTCTCCTTGCTAAGGAGAGAGCAACAGGTTCTGTTTCACAGTTCGGGCTCTGTATTTGAGCAGAAGGACTCTGGCAGAGAAAAACAATGGAGCTCATGTCTGAGAGCTTTGTGACTATGCATTACATGCTGTAACTCATATAGGAACAGATCCTCAGCACCATCCTTGCACTGATCCCAGTCACTGGGATCAACTCATGCCCAACTGCATTCCCTGACTGTGACTTTATCTAGTGTTGTGTATGTGTCTGAACTTTCAGAACTCCAGAGGGTTCCCAGCCCAACTGCATGATCTGTTTGGTGGCTTACTTAGTTTTTCCCTATGAAACTGTAGACTCAAACTTGGCTGTAGGGTTTTTTACCCTATGCCTTCCTGGATGCTGTCTTATACATCCCAAACACAGCTACATAACTTTTTAGTGTTTTTCCTGCTTTTCAGCTCTTTTTCATCTCTGCTGTCCCTCAAAAATACTTTCTGTCAACCTAAGAAAGGGAAGGAGGGTTGTTTTCAACGATTTTGCATGTTTTTATTGCTTTTTTCCCCCTCAAAACACTCTATGAAGAGCTGTGTTAGTTTTTATGTCAGCCATTCAAATGAAACTTTGTAAAGACAGTTTCATAATTTGTACAAGTTTCAATAAATGAACCCCTAATCACACACAGCACATGCATGCATGTAAGGACCCAGAGTTTACTCTTTTGAGCAACTTCAAAATTAGAATGAACTCTTTGCAGGAGAAATTTCCGAGAAATTTCCAAGAAATATCACAGAGCATAAAACCATGTAACACCCCTCTTTGGTGACTGTTATGTTCTCTTAGCTAGGGAGGAAATATTTCAAACATCCACGAGGACATACATAGCAGGTGTCTGAGACAATTGGCAGTTGAGCAGTGAGCTACCTCAGGGCTTATTG
The DNA here is from genome assembly GCA_036023395.1 of Myiotriccus ornatus. Taxonomy (NCBI): domain Eukaryota; kingdom Metazoa; phylum Chordata; class Aves; order Passeriformes; family Tyrannidae; genus Myiotriccus; species Myiotriccus ornatus. The sequence goes on along the minus strand of JAYRBT010000082.1, from coordinate 122,539,380 downwards.
GCATCTGTTTAAGCTGTACTTTGAGGTATTAATTTAATGAAAAATCGTAAACCCATAAACAAAAAAAACCTGAGGTGGCAGATAGTCCTTATCTAATGATATAGTGGTTTCAATCACCTTTGAAGATCTATATAGAACAGGTAAGTGACAAACAATATCCTTGCATGCTCTTCTGATCCTCTTTGCTTCCTCCAAACAGACTTTAACAGGCTGGCACATGGACAGCCTGAATGGTGTGACTTCCAGGCCAAGAATGTCAACTGACAAAGGATTGTTGCATGGCTGTTCTGACAGAAGGGAGTGTGAGGACACAGAGGTCTTTTTCACAGGAAACATGCTCATATTGAAATTGTTACGGAGCTTTAGGCACAGAAATAGGTAGTGGAATGACAAGAAACTATAATACAGAGTGTATCTGGGAAGGAGGTCAAGAGTCTGTAGAAGAGGACTTGAGAAAGGGATGGAAAGAAAGGAAGAAAGCAACTGCCTTGTCATGAAAAGACAACATGCACACTGGAGTGAAGGCAATGGAGATGCATAAAAGTCTATGTGAAGACTAAGCCAAGGGCTGATAAAGATGAACTAGTTTTGAGTTGCAGAGGAATGTGGAATTTCCTCTAAAACCTGCAAAAATAATGGAGAAATATGGAAATCTGAGGTTTTTGCAAAAGAGAGAAAATCACATGTGGACTTGTGTTCAATTTTCAATAATTTGTCAACCTCAAATTTGCAAAGATCCTTTAAAATAATAACTTCAGAATATTTTTATGTATCAGCTTTTCACATGGGGATAGACTACATACAGGTTCTACAAAGCCTATACATCTTCCTTTTTTGCTCCGTACAGTGTGAGTAAACTCTTTCTAAATAAGTTTATTTTGCTGGGAACAGAAGTTCAACTTAGAGTTCAACTGCCCTATAAACACCAACCTGGATGCTAAGGCTATTTTTAAGTGATACACATAAAAGAGATGACCAAGCTCATGCCTGGATGAGCCTGTGGTATACAGCATCCTCCTTGGGGTCTGTATTCCCTGTAGAAGAAAGCTGTGCACCTATGCCAGATGTAAGTCACGATCTTCTACAAAAGTCCTTGCTCTGGACAACCAGGAGAGGAGGCATATCAGACATGATACAACTCTGTCAGAAGAGCAATCTAAATACTACCCAAGGTTTTGTTGTTGTGTTTTTGGTTTTTTTTTATTTTCTTTGTTTTTTTTTTATAAATAAAAGGTAAAACTGGAAAGAACACATTGTATCAGAAGCCACCATATTTTATAGGAAGACAACTAGAGGAGTAATGGTGTTACTTTTATCTTTCAGCCCCTGATGCATCTTAAGCCAACACAGACTTAATGCCCCTTTCATGTGCCTTTCCCCAGTTCACAGTTCAAGGACTCCCCTGAACTTCCACTCGCCTTCTCATTGGTGGCCTCTCTAGGCTGATGAAAAGCCATGAAGGGATTTTGCAGCTGACCGTGCCTTCTTCCTGACTCATTCCCAGTTGTTAAGGAGAAGTCTGTTTGTTGTGCTTTCTTTTGCTTTTCTTTGCCAGCCATTGCTATGTACCTAGCTGCATGTCCTTACCAGACAAGATATGCCATCTCTCCCCAGTGTTAAAGGTCACAAGGAACAGGGTGTTTTTGCTGAATGCCAAGTAGGAAATCTCTAACTGAAGTGATGACCTCTTAGGGTTCTTATGTTTCTATAAACTCCTAAGCATTTCTGCCCTAGGGGTATTTTTAGGGAAATACACTAAGAAAACATCATTATATATGTATCACAGGGAAAAAAAAAACAAACAAAAAAACAAACACAAAAAAAAATGAAATCAAAACAATCCACATAGCTTTCCTTGGAAATTTAGCTTTGTTAGCTGAAGAAATGTGATTTTGCTTTATATTAAGGTGGCTATAAAGTCCTGTGTTAACAGATAATATTTAGAAATACATATATGGTTTGTCCAACTGATGTAAAACTCAGTGTTAATTTCCTGAGAAGCCTAGTGCTGCACTGGCCAAAACCACAGCATAAGTATTTGCTGTGGCATATAGCAGTAATTTTCAACCTCAAATGGCACTGCAGTTAGTGAGACCATCTTCAGAAGATGCCCATTACTGATGACACAGGAAGTGCTGCTAAAAATACAATTATGTTGTTTTATATTAAGCGCAACGATATGTGCTGAAATTCATGTTTACATACTTTTGATCCAGGCACGAAATAGTATTTACAATGCAAAATGTCTTTTCTCTCACCAGAGCCCCTCCCAAAATTAAAATAAAGTAATTTATGTCAAAAAGTAAGAAACCCTCACCAAATACATCATTATGCTTCTAACTGTGTGTTATTGGAGGCATTAAAACAATTGTCAAATTCAAAATTTGATGGACTTGATGGATTTTTGTTTTAGACTTTGGCTTAGAAATTATTTTTTTTTTTTTTTAAATATACTTTGGCCATTCAAGATGCAAAATATTCAAACACTGTGTGCCAGATCAAAAGCTATCTTTTGTTCAATGTTATAGAACTTGTTGAAATTTATTTTGGTCAACTTTTAAAAAGTTAGGATCTTCATCTCAGCCCAGACCATAAACATTCTTTTGCCACTTCCATTCTCCTAAAATCCCTTAGGAACTAATCGGAAAGTTCTCCCTAATTATAGTTAGCATTTAGCTAATGAAATAAGAAATAGTTATTGCTTCCCTAATCTACCTCAAATATTGTTATTATATTAGGAAATCTGATTTATTTTTAAAACAAGATGAATGCCAGATGCAGGTAGTTTTCCTGTGTGCAGTATGTACACTTTGTGCAGCTCTGCCATTCCCTTGATGGAGTCCCAGGCTGTGCAAGTAGAAACTGCCCTCCTGCTGAGTCCACTTAACTGCTGCTTTCTGCTGGGCCTGAGTAGCAAGAGACACAAGGACTCTAGATCATGTTCCTGCTGCAGTAATGTGCCACTGAGAACCTATATCTCCTGAAAGTAGCTACCTCGATAGGGTTTCAAAGCTACATACGTAAGTGGGTGTATCACCTTCATTTGTGTGTGGAATAAAAGTCAGTGTACAGCTTACTGGTGAACAGCTTTAAAAACTGAATGCAGACTTCACTGGTTCGTGATTACTTGCATTTTTCCTTAAGTTTTTATAGTTTTTAATTTCCTAAATAATGGGGTATTCATAATGGTCTGAAATACTTACTCTATCATTTACGTTCTCTGCTTGATAATTTTCATGTCTTTAATGTCTTTCTGTTCACCACCACTACCTTAGATTGAAGATAGTCTTTGAAACACATTTTTTTCATTTTTAACTAGTTGCTTGACAAGCAGTGATTGGAAAAATAGTTTCTAACCAAGAAAGCAATTTTAAATTACATACCGTTTTTCTCCAAGCTGAATCAAGGCCCTGTAGACACTATGACAGTTTGGATTTTGAACATTTTTTTATAAGAAAAAACTAAGTTCTTCAATGACTAATCAGTAGACCACGGAGTCCTAGAATCACAGAATGATTTAGGTTGTAAGGGACCTCAAAAATCATCTAGTTCCAACTCCACTGCCATGGGCAGTGACACCTTCCACTAGTACAGGCAGCTCAAAGCCCCATCCAGCCTGCTGTGAACACTCCCAGGGATGGGGTATCCACGACTTCTCCAGGCAACCTGTTCCAGTGGCTCACCACCCTCACAGGAAAGATAGCTTCCTAATATACAGTCTACATCTGCTCTCTTTCAGTTTAAAATCATTCCCCCTTGTCCTAACACTATATGCCCTTGCCAAAAGTCATTCTCCATCTTTCTTGTAGGCCCCATTAGGTACCATAGGCTGCTCAAATGTCTTCCTGGAGCCTTCTCTTCCCTGGACTGAAAATGCCAACTCGCTCAGCCAGTCTTCATAAGAGAGGTGCTTCAAAACCTCTGAACATTTTTATGGACATCCTCCCAAATTGCTCCAAAAGCTCCACGTCCTTATTAAGCTGGAGGCCCCAGAGCTGGACACAGTGGGGTCTCACAAGAGCAGAGTAAAGGGACAACATCAACCCTCTCCCTGTCTCTCTGCCTTTTTGCTGGGATGCATGTCTCCTGAGCCTGGGACAGGTGATTCTTGAATATTAATCAGATTTTTTTGTCCCCTCTTCCCTCCAGATCTTTATCCCATGGTACTCTACCAAGCAGAACCCTGAAAGGCTGCTCTCCTGAAGTCCAGGGTAGTGACCTTGCTGTGCACCCTTCTCACTACCCTAAGAATCTTGAACTCCACTATTTCATGGTCGCTGCAACCAAGGCTGCTCTTGAGCTTCACATTTCCCACCGACCCCTCCTTGTTGGCAAGAACAAGTTCCAGTACTGCACCTCTCCTCATTGGGTCCTCTGTCACTTGGAGAAGGAATTTATCACCAGTGCATTCCAGAACCTCCTGGGCTGATTATGCCCTGCTCTGCTTTGCCTCCAACAGGTATCAAGGTGGTTGAAGTTTCCCATGAGGATCAGGGCTTGTGAATGTTAAGTCACTCCTATCTGTCTGTAGAGGGCTTCATCAGCTCAGTCTTCTGATGCGTGGCCTGCCCCAGACCCCCACTGCCCTCCCTTTAATCCTGACCATAAACTACTGGTCTGCTGCTCATCCATTCCAAGACAGAGCTCCACGCACTCCAGCTGGTCATTGATATAGAGGGCAACAACCCCTCTGTCTCCCATGCCTGTCCTTCCTAAACAGTCTGCATTCTTCCATTCTAAGGATCCAGTCATAGGAGCTATCCCACCACGTCTATGTGATGCCAATAAGATCACATCACTGCAGGTGTGGACATGTCTTGTTTATTCCTCAGGCCATGTGCATTTTGCATAGAGGCATTTAAGTACTGGTTGGAATGGCTGGAATTCCTTTGTGCTGCTTTTCCACGGTGGCATTTTAGTTCATACCCAGGCTATGCTGCCTGTCTAGAGACTCAAAGATGTGATCAAATTACTGAGCATCAGCTGAAGTTCACTGCTTGTCCATCTGTACACTCCAAGTTGGCACACAGGTGAGGTAATGCAACTCTACTTAAAGCCTACAGCCTATACGGTAAGCAAGGTTGAACTGGCAGGATGCTATGAATGAACACACACGTGCGTGAGCTAATGTACTGTAACTCGTTAAGCCTCGGGAACATGGTCTGGGCCATAAATCACACACATCGTGCGTAATTTCAGTGTCAGTTCAAGGTGACAGGAACTCATGCCCTGGCACTAACCTTCACTTTCCTGGTATCCTTTGAAGGACTTTTGACACAATGATCTGCTTTGGTCTGGTTCATTATTTTTGCGCTCCTACTGTGGCAAAAATGGAGAAGCAAATGGCAAAAGCCTTATCTCCCTACCAACACTGCCTTAACACTGGAGCCTTTAGTGTTCACATGTATGGCTTTATGGTGTCATACTCCTCTCAAACCCTAAAAAAAATAGGACATTAAAAATAAAGCAGATGAGATGCTGGGTTAGCACTGTTTATTTAATTTTTTTAAAGTTTCTACACAGCTTTTTTTTGAAACTTTTGCTATGAAAGTCATCCAAAAGTTTTTTAAGCTAGGGAAGGTAGAGTTTTGTGTTCTTTTTCAGAAAATAGACTATTCTGTTAATTTCAGAATTTGCTCTATATATAGATTGAACAAATAAACCACAAAGAACAAATCCATGTTTTAAGTGAGGTTTTGTTCCAGAACTCCACAAAGAGCCGTCACTAAATTATTTTGTGGTTTTCAAAATATAAGATTCATTTGTGGGCAGAAGAAGAAGCATTTGATCAAAAAAAATAACAAAGTAGTCATATTTGTCTCATTTTGTTTGGTTTGACACACTATTTATACTACAATGAATGCAGTTTACTGTGCTATGTTTGTGTAAATTATGACTGTTTGAACAATGTAGTTTTGAGACTAAGTTGCACTTGGGCTTAATGACTAACATAAAGTTAAAAACCCTATATAGAACTGCAACAAAATCACCTCGGGTACATCTGTAATTTCCAAGGAGTTGGGATCCCTGTCTCTGGCCTTCCGATCTCTGGTACTGGTCTGCAGCAGTCGTACAAATCAATACTGTAATCTGCTTCTTCACATTGATCTTAGATCATCTTTTAATGTAATAATATTATTTGCCACATTATTTTTAGGAATCCTAAGGAGCTATGGAGAATAAATTTATTTTCTGCAGCTATGTTCAGATTAATTTAATTTATGGTCAGCAGTTGTGATATCCAGGCCAGAATATCCAATTCTTAAATTAAAATTTTCTCATGAACATTCAGGGTCAGATAAGGTTTACAGGAGTAATGTTTAAAATCAGAAACCCCCAGACCTTTTTTTCACTAGTATAGTTTATATATTTCTCTTAGTAGAATGTAGAGCTTGTTTTTAAGAAAAAAGAAATATGGTTCAGTAGCAAAAGGATCCTTCTTATCCCTCTGGTGTCTGCAGGCATATACAGGTATATGCCTTTTTTTTTTTTTTTTAAGGGTGCTCTTTTGATGACTAGAAAGTCATTCTAAAGCAGAATTTTGAAACTGTTATTGTATCTTGCAGTGCACTTTGTTCTGTTTATTGTTGCCAAGGCCTTCCAGTCTGAACTCTCCTGTAAATACAGGCAATTAAAACTCTTCATATACCTCCCAGAACATGAACCCAAGTGTTTTTATTTGTGAATACAATGGTATACTTAATGCTGTTGCTGTGCTTGAGAAGAACACAGAACCATTACTAACATGAATGCAAACAAGGTCAGATTAGACTGCTTTATCTTGTGTTTGCCTTGGGTAGGGACACACTCTGTTCTGCCAACATGGTGACTTCTCAGGCCACCATAATTTAGCTGAAGGCTTAAATCTAACATTTCAGACAAGCCTAATAATAATACAGTTCAGTCCCTCCAAGCATATTCCTGGGCTGTTAAAATGCCATAATCAGTAAAAGTATAGCTCTTTAAGTAACGTTACCTTTCCATCTCTCTTTCCCTTGCTTTACAAAGAGAACAATAGTGTCCTTGCTGTAATGCTGTAAGGCTTCTTTCATTAATGCATGTATGGCACCTTGAAATTTATGAATAATAGATTTTGGACTTTAATGAGAAATAATAGGGATTTCTTTAAAAATCCTTGATCCCATAGTGAAGAGAATTCTCTATCAACATCAACAAATTTGAGACTTCTGACTTTTTTAGAAGGAAAAGTTGATCTGTTGCTTGTTTGTTTCATCAACTGAATTTAAAGTTTTGTCACAGTATTTCCATACTAAGTGGTCTTTATCATGCAATAATAGTTTGATAAAACTCTCAAAAAATGGAGCAAAACTTGGAGGGAGGATAACTACTTTCATATTATAAATTATATGTAAAATGGATGGTTTTCATAATGATACATAATGCACTGCTTTAACTGTCTACATTGTATTGTACAATGCTTTGTCTGTATGGAATTGCACCAGCTGTACCTGCTGTGCCTTTGTAGAGTCCTATTCAGCACTCCTTATTCACTCCCTCCTTTGGCAAAGCCCCCTCTGAAGTCAGTGTGTGATATGCTACAGTAAGAAGTGCTGAATAGAACCCTTAAATGATAACTCCTTGGAAGAGAAAGCTGCCACTTTTCTCACACTTACTGTATAATGCAACTTGGACTGAAGATGCTATGAAAATACTACTAATAATAGATTGAGCAACTACATCAGGCAAATCATGATAGTTCTCAAGAAACACATCCTTTTTTTAGCACAAAGGAATCAAAGAAGGCTTCAGAATACCAGCATTGCTACTACATTTAGGTATTGTGAGCACTAGCTTTTTTAATTTTGTATACGGAATCTACAGATACTATGTGACATATTAAAATTTCAAAAACTATTTTTTTTCAGAAAAGTGTTATATATTCACAAGATTTACTAACAGTTGGCACATTTTCAGCCTCTAGGCCATAACTATGTCTTAGACCTACATGTTGTACTAACGAATAAGGTACAGTTATTTCTCTTCTGAGATTAATCTAAGTGTGGTATTAACTTATGTTCAGGCTTTTCAAAAAGTGAAGCTTCACAGAATGTCTTTGTCTGTTCAACATTCAAGTTTTCTTGGCCTTCTACAGTTTTATTTGTTAGCTTTGACAAACTCTCTGTGCCAAGAAACCCTAGCCAATTTTACATCTTAAAAAAAGAACACTTTAAACAATTTGACTAAACGCCTTTACAGCTTTGGTTTTAATTAGATGTTTTGCTTCTTCGGCTTACTGGAAAGAGCTAGATAGCTTCTAACCTTGTCAGTCTATATAACAGCAGGTGTCAGCGTTAACTGCCTCTGAAAATTTTAAATGTATTCAATTAAAAGAATCCCTTAGAGAATGATACTTTTTATGTTCATTTTTCTTATGCAAGGTTTGCAACATGTTTTCTTTCTATACACTATGTTCTTGTTGATTCTGTGACCCAATTATGCCTAAAATTTTTAATGTCAGAGTACATTCAGTTAGTGCTTTCATCTTAATAAAATCCATCAGAAAAATGGATTGTTCCACAAGTGTCATTTGGGAAGGTAAATCTCTCTCTTTTTTTTTCAGGAAACCAGGGTAATCTTGACACCAGAACAGTAAGTGGTTATCTGAGCAGTAATAGGTGAGAAAATTGATAGCTTTGAGACCTGAAATATTCTCATATTCTGATCTCAATACACAGCCTACATGTGTAATCAGATATCTTTGTAGGCTTTCCTAGGAAGGAGTAAAAGAGCTGCAGAACTGGGCAGACACTATGAAATGGGACCGATGCATATATATGCTGTGCATGCAAATGTATATACAAATACTCTTAAGTACAATTAAAATAAGCATGCTTGTCCTTCATCCACCATCAGGCAGTTAGATTTTTCAACTAATGTTAACTTTGTCTGTTATTCTGCCACCTGAATTAACATACTAGAAACCCTCTCCTGTATGATGTCACAGCTCCAAGCATTTTTCTCATGGCAAAAATGAAACAGGTTATGAAGTTATAGTATCACGAGGGCTACCTAGTAAAGAAAAAATACTTTGGAAAAAAGTTGTAATGATGTAATAACTTACCCATTTTACTTGAAAATAGGTGTATGTCACAATAAAAGTGGCATAAGGCATTGTTCTATTTATTCACTACTAGTTACTCTAAATTTTATTACCTCAGGCATGACATGATATCCAAACTTTACCTCTGACCAGGTCCTAGGAAAAGCTCCCAGTGAGTCACTGTCTAACAAAATAAAAAGGTATCCTCTCAACATTATAGGATCAGTCAAGCACTAGGGAGTGACAAATTAGGAGTAAACCAGGTGCTTACCATGTGTGAAGGGATCATGTTTTCATGTGTGCCAATCTAAGAACTGAGAATAAATCCTGAAATGCTTGCAGATAAATTAATGATGATATGCTGAAGTTTTTGTATAGTTGGTAATGTGACACTTAAAAAGACATTCTAGACTAGGTTTGAAATAGATTATGAACACACTGCTACTCCAGGCAACAAAACTGAAACTCAATCTAGGTGAAAAAAACACATCTGCGATGTACAATGGTGTTGCATAGTCAGAATAAAAAAATACCATATTGGGCAGATCTGGTTACAGGAAATGATGTTTCAAAGTCTGAGGAAGCTGGTCACATCACCTGCTTGATTTGAAAAACATTTTTCAATATGTCAAAAGTGTTTTGCTTGAAAGCAGAGCAGGAAGTGATAGGTGATTGTGGGAATGTATCAGGAGCACTGCATACATGAAAGAAGAAGAAAGAAAAATAGGGATGTTATGGAGAAGAAATTAAAAAAAAATGTGAAGAAGCTGGAAGAGGCTGCAACAAAGCAAAACATTTTTAAGCTGTTGCTGGTTGAAAAAGGTTTACTTGAAAGAAGAATTCAAGAAAGTAGCAAAGGAAATAAAAGAAAAAAAAAAGAAAAAAGACAAATAAAGCTAAAAAGAAAAACTGATGGATCTAAAAAAGAAAAGAATAAAGGCAAATGTTAAAATATGTGGAGACTTCAACTTTGAGGGATGACCTAGCAACAAGTACATAAAGAAACAAAAAATAAAATAGCTATGGGAAGAACTCTGGATATGCATTGGTATTACTACAGAAAAATTGCAGAACTGAGAAGACAAATAGAATTTCTTCCATTTCTGGGTCATGAGGAGACACCTTTAAATGCAACAAGTGAGTTCTTTGTGTAAGAAAAAGTTTCCAGAAACTACTAAAAACCAAGGAAGGCTTTTATCATGTGCCAGTGGTCAAGAATCGCAACAAATATTGCTTCTTAGGATATTGAGAAGAAATCATTGTATTCAAATAAGGGAAATAAAGTTGTGTCTTTGACAGCTTCCTCTGTCTGCTCTCTGTAGATCTCTCTTGCTCCCTGCTATGGACTTAAAGGAAACAATATATGTGCTGTCACATCTACCACATCCATTTCTTATAAAGAGCAAATGTAAAATTTATTACTAATGTTAAATAAGTCCAGATGAATCTGTAGCTTTACCACTTGTCCAGAGGAGACTGTTTTGTAGTCTTAAGGACTCACATGAATACCAAGTTGTTGGATTCAATGAACTTGACTTTGCTTTATATTAATATCTCATGATGTTTAAAGTATTGATAAAAGTCTAAATGCAAAGGAGAACTGAGTAGCTGATTCCAATAAACAATATTGTTTGTGGTGGATAAATAACATGTCTATTAGAACTATAAAATAATTTACAATACAACAAACACATTTATATCTTAATTAGTTTGTTATCAATTATGTTCTTAATACTCTTGAGTCCAATATTTTAATTTTAGAATCCAAGAAAAATTTCTCTTTGGTCTTATTATTCTTGTTTTAAAACTTACTTTTAGTCCTATGGTGTCTGGGTGTGCCACTTGATAAAATCATACCTCTCTTTAAAATTAGTTAATGACATCCTTGGTTATCTTCAGCAATAGTTTCTATGTCTAAAGTCCTTACTTATCTGATTCACAGTAGCCATTTCAGTGTAAATTGATGATCTAGGAGACTGTACTGGTTAATAGGGTGTTTTACGGCTGCAGATCTTTGGGAATCCAGAGTGTGATAGTTACGAGTCATTGACCCAAAGCCTGAGTGGAAAAGAAGAAGAGATGTTAAATTTATGCAAAACATGAAGTTTGAAGTATGTCAAACTTCAACTTGATTTTTTCCCCCATTGATATGTATTTTCCATAGTTCTAAATTCTGAGTCACAACCTGTTTTTAAAAAATATTATTTTGCTTGCTATTTGAATTGCCATCTATTCTTCAGCATCTCTGACAACTTTGTTGTTTGTTTGGTTTTGTGCTTTTGCAGAGTGGCAAGAAACATTAAATAAGGAAAAACTTTTTAGAAATAAGCAAATCTCTAGTCTTAATCACAGATAGAAGTCAAATTGCTACTTGTCTTCTGTACACAAATAAGCTAATCATAATAATGTTGATATCACAAGCCAAATTCGAAAGGAATGTTCATGCTTACACATAGGGATAGGAAAGATATATTTATACCTAGGATTTCAACTTTGTGTGTGCTGTTACATTATTTTACAATGTTTACTCATTGCCTATTTGTATGTGTATACTGTGTGTATACTTCAGCTGGTTTTGCAATCATTAGTTGTGAAGAGTTTAGCGATTTTTGAGTATGTAAAAATGTCCATGAAAATCAACCACATTGTTCTGAAGTGCTATAGTCTAGTTTAACCCACAAGCAATATGAGTAAGTTCTCATTTCAGTGTTTTAAACTTACCAGGATAATTGAATAAAATGAGTCTGTACCAGGAAATTTTCAAAGTACCTGAAATGGAATTTGTGTTTCACAATACAAAACATTGTACAAAACATTATCAAGTGTAACACAGTTGTGACTGCTGAAAGCTATTTTTTCCCCTATGAGTACTTTGAAAACCCTTGGCAGAGAAACAATGATGATTTCTAGTAGAATCTCAAAATGCCTTTCTCTCTGTTCTCTCTCCAGAGACTTGACAGCTCAATACACTAACCACTCTACCTTGTGCTTTTTCTTGTTATCTCACTTGCACTGGGTGCTAGTTATTGGTCTGGGGAATAAAAGTCTGATCGTATTCTGGCAGCTAGCCATCAGACATGACTTTCCATGAGGCAAAGTGTGTGTTAACCAAAGTTCAAATGCTTACACAGAATTTAGGTTTTGCAGCTTACACCGATGTTTCTGAAGCTAATGCCTGTTGTGCTTGTAAAAAGACAAGTTTGATCTGGGGGACGTGGCCAACTACATAGAATGGAATGGAATGGAATGGAATGGAATAGAATAGAATAGAATAGAATAGAATAGAATAGAATAGAATAGAATAGA
>JAYRBT010000082.1:122502038-122518645 GCA_036023395.1 Myiotriccus ornatus | reverse complement strand
TATGTTTATGCTAAACCAATAGTGCATGTACATGTGTGTCACCCAGAAGTGTATAAGTAGAAGCACTGTTGTAATAAGGGTGGCTGGTATCCCAGGTCACCGTGCCGTCCTCCCGCCCCGACCGGACGACAACACTCAGAAATAACAAAAACATGTCTATATAACTATCACTGTGTTCAGCACTAATGCTATGATTTGCATTTAGAGGTCCATGCAACAGAAAAGCTTCAAAGGATTATTAATATATTAGAAACCACAAAAGTGTGTGAGAAGGATCATGTAGGAATTAGAGCCTCACCTCCCAGAAAGGTGGTGGGATTGACAGCCCAACTGAAGTACAATTACACCAATTGTGTAATTGGGTAACAAACAGGAGCTGGAAGCCATAGTGCTGCAGGAAAACTATGTGCCATCTCTGATGTGCCATCACAAAAACATGGAATGACTGGCACAACTGGAGAGATGCAGTGAATGGTTATAAACCCTTCAGAAGGTACATACAAGGAAGGAGAGGTGGTGGGGTTGTTCTGTATATTAGGGAATATTTAGATTTTCTAGAGCTTAATCCCAGTGACAGTAGGATTGAGTGTTTATGGGTAAGACTCTGGGAAGGTAAACAAAGCAGACACCATGGTGGAAGTTTTTATAGACCACCTAACCCAGATGAAGAGGTAGACAACATATTCTATAAGCAGTTGAGAGAAGTCTCACAATTTCTAGCCCTTGTTCTTATGGAGAACGTCAACTTATCAGATGCCTGCTGGGAATAAAATGCAACAAAGAGGAAGACTTCTAGAAGGTTCCTAGAGTGTCTTCAAGATAAATTCCAACTGGTGAGTGAGACAATCAGGGAAGGTGCACTGCTGGACCTCTTTTTGTGAACAGAGAAAAATTTGTAGGTAATGTGATAGTTGGAGCCATCATATGCATAGCGATCATAGAATGACAGTTTCCAATTCTGGGACAATTAAGAAGGGGAGTCATGAGAACTGCCACCTTGGACTACCACAGGGCAGATTTTACCCTGTTTAGGAGACTGGTTGAGTCCCTTGGGAGGCAGTCCTAAAGGGCAAAGGAGTCCAGGAAGACATAGCCTTCTTCAAGAAGAAAATCCTAAAAGAGCTGGAGCAGGCCTTCCCCATGTGCTGAAAAATGAGCAGCTGAGGAAGATGATCAGCCTGGCTGAACGAACTTTGGCTCAAACTCAAGAAAAAGAGGAGAGTGTATGACCTTTGAATGAAGGAGCAGGAAACTCAAGAGGACTACAAGGATATTGTGAGAGAAGAATAGAAGGCAAAAGCTCAACTAGAACTTCATCTGGCTACTACTGTAAAAGCCAACAAAAATGGTGCTATAAATATGTTAACAACAAAAGGAGAGCTATGGATAATCTACATCCATTATTGGAAGTGGAGAGCAACATAGTGACAAAGGATGAGGGAAAGGCTAAGGTACTTAATGCTGTCTTTGCCTCAGTCCTTAATAGGAAGAACATTTTTTCCCATGGGTACCCACCCCCCTGAGCTGAAAGACAGACACAGGGACCAGAAAAAAGTCCCTATAACCCAAGAGGAAATTATTAGAAAACAGCTTTACCGCTCAGACATGCAAAAGTCTATGGGGCCAAATGGGATCCAAACAAGGGTACTGAGGGAGCTGGCAGAAGTGCTTACTGAGCTATTTTCAATGATTTACCAGCAGTCCTGGTTAACTGGGAAGGTTTCAGTTGACTGGAGGTTAGCCAGTGTGACACTCATCTACAAGACAGGTCAGGACAATCCGGGAAACTGCAGGCCTGTTAGCCCGACCTTGGTGCTGGGGAAGGTCATGGAGCAGATCATCTTGAGTGCCATCATGAGGCATGTACAGGACTTATGAAAGGCAGTTCCTGCTTGACCAACCTGATCTTTTTCTATGACTTCAACGACTAAGGTTTATGCGTCTAGTGGATGAGGGAAAGGCTGTGGTTGTTGTCTTCCCAGATTTTAGTAAGGCCTCTGACGCAGGTTCCCACAGCATTCTCCATGGCCACTCACGGCTTGGACAGTTTGTTAGGTAAAAAACCTGACCTGATGTTCCCCATGGCTCAGTATTGCGGTCAGTCCTCTTTAATATCTTTATCGATGAACTGGATGAGGGTATCAAGGGCACTCTCAGACAACAGCAAGTTAGGCAGGAGTGTTGATCTGCTGGAGGGTAGTGATGCCTTAGAATTTTTAAGATTTTAACTTTCTGTAGATTTTAATGCAGCTGTGTAGTAAATATGGATTTTTAATATGTTGTTTCTCACACTTTAGAATACCAGTTGACACTTACAAAACACTATTCTCACCCTTCATATCAAATTTTCTAAATTCTTTAGGCTTGTTTAAAGTTCTTCTCAAGGAAAGACTCTAGCAAACACATCCTGTTGAGGACATATTTATCTAACCCAGAACATTAAGTTATCACTGTAGTCAAAAAAACCTTGAAGGCCCGGAACCTTGGAGAAGCTCCAAAAAAATAATATGTACTGTGAGGAGGAGGAAGATGAGGAAGAAAGGGGTCTTGAGACCTCTGACTCAATTCCAGGGAGGTGTGCCAGGGGGGCAGATCTGGGGATGATTTGGGGGTGGATAGTTCTCCGATTGGATGTGTTAGTGCTATAAAATTGTGGAACCCTGGGACTCTGGTGTGCACTTTTGTACTCCATGCACCAGAAGGCCTCCATTAGAGAGCTGCTCTCTATCTTATCGATACTAACATTGTCAGGAGAGTTTTTTTCTCCCATTTTAGGCATCAGTAGGAAGGTTCTGCAGAGGAGTATGGATTGATGGGCTGATGCAAATTGTCTGAGATTCAACAATGCAAAGTGCCAGTTCCTACATTTGGGTCTCAACAACCCCATGCAAGATTACAGGCTTGGGGAAGCTGTCTGACAGAAAAGGACCTGGGGATGCTGGTCAACAGCCATTTGAAAATGAGCCAGTAGTTTTCCAAGGTAGCCAAGAAGGCCAATATAATCCTGGCTTGTATCAGAAATAATGTGCTCAGCAGGAAAAAGGCAGTGATTATCTCCCTGTACTGGGCAGTGGTGAGGCCACACCTCGAATCCTGTGTTTAGTTTTGGCCCCTGAATACAAGAAAGACATTGAAGTGCTGGACCTTGTTCAGAGAAGGGGAATGAAGCTGGGGGGAGAGTCTGAAGAACAAATCTTTTGAGAAGTAGCTGAAGGAGCTGGGGTTGTTTAGCCTAGAGTAAAGGAAGCCATGGGCAGACCTTATCACTCTCTACAACTACCTGAGAGGAGAGTGTAGTGAGGTGGTGGTTGGTCTCTTCTCCCAGGTAACAGGAAGTAAGACAAGAAGAAATGGCCTCAAGTTGCACAAGGGGAGGTTTAGATTGGATATTATAAAAAAATTATTCACTGAAAGGATCATGAAGCATTGGAACAGGCTGCCCAGGGAAGTGGCTGAGTCACCATCCCCGGAGCTTTTTAAAAGATGTGTGGAGTGGCACTGTCATGGTTTTGCTCACCAGCCAGCCCCTGGGGCTGAGGATAGTTTTGTCCAGGTGGATTTCTGGAGAAAAAGCCAATCAAAACTTTCAGCAACGCCTTTGCTAATTACATATTTAAGAAAACAGAAGAGAAGGCTGTGGTGCAGTTGAAATCGGGAGCCATGTAGGAGAGGCGGCAGGCCCCAGGTGGGGGCCAGGCTTCTCTCCTCCCCCGGCCCTGGGCCAGGGGCAGGTGTGGCACTAATGCCCCCCTTCTCTCCTGTAAGAGAATAGAGGGGAAAAAAAAAGTTAGAGAAGAGCTTGGACAAGACGTGCTGCGGAAAGAATTCTGGCACAGAGATAACGAAGTATTCAAGGGCAAAGCTGCAGCAGGAGAGAGAAGTTCGAAGGGGGCTACTCCTACCCCCCTCTCTCTCTCTTTCTACGTTCAGCAGGGAAAAGACTGAAAAATAAATCCCTGCCACCTGTGGAAAATTGTTGGGGTGAGGAGACCTCCATGCAGCTCATAAAGGAGCTTGTGGATGCATAAGAAAGCTGAGACTTCATGAGAAGGCCTGAAATGAAACAGAGTCCTGCTGGAGGCTTGTAGGCCATGCAGAGACTTACGCCAGAACAGAACGGCTCAGGTAAGATGTTGGGATCCGAGTGAGGGATCCATGCTAGACCCATGTCAGAGTGGTCTGTCAAGGACTGTTCTCCCGTGAGGAGGGACCCCACAGGAAACAGGGGTGGGCTCAAAAGCCATTATCCCCTGTGACTCTATGGAGAAGATCCATGGTAGGCAAGTGTCTCCTTGAAAGCCCATGGAAGACCCTGCAGGGCCTGGGTAACCCCCCAGACTCCAGTCTTAGTCCAGGAGGGGGGTAGGCCCAGCCCTGGAGGCCGACATAAAAGAATTGGATGAATTGGAGTTGTCATCCTGAGATAACAGAAGAAGAGCTTTAGAGTGCTGCGGAATTATTGAAAAGACCTGGAGCTCTGAAAATGGAGAAAGAGTCTGCTTCTCCTCCTGGACTGATAAAAAGGGGGGAGAGGTATTTCTGCAAATACATAGAGCTTTTACCTAATTAGGATTATTGTAAATGTAGTTCTTTAGGTGTTCATATTATTTCCCCAATCAAATCTCTTTTGCCTGCATAAACCTTCTCTCAACTTATAGTAATTTTGTGTGGGGTGAGAAAAATTGGCCTAAAGCAAAGCCATGACATTTTTGGTGGAGAATGTGGGCAGAGACTGCCCGGAGAGGCAGTGGCCGGATAAAACCACGACAGGCACTTACGGGCATGGCTTAGGGGTGGGCTTGGCAGTGTTTGTTGTACAACTGGAGCTGATGAACCAAAAGGTCTTTTCCAACTTAAACAATTCTAATTCTATTCCATGATTCATTTTGTACATACAAAGTGACCTTTATCAAATACAATCAAATATAAACATTACACAAATTTTTACATCAAAATAGACAACCTTCAAACTTCAGTGTTACCCGTCTTGGATCTGATTGTGCCCTCAGGCTACCAGCAGAATTCCAGGTGATGTCTAAGAATTGTCATGCAACATCAAAGGTGCAGCATAGTCTTAACATTTAGAAAGATAACTAGTTCACTGACTAGATGCATTCCAGTATAAGGTAATCAAGACTTTAGACTACAGACAGTTTATAATTTTGAGTAAGACATGATGATCATCAAAGTGAAAAGCAAAGCAGAGTTTAAGAGTTTCATTAAATGCTCTCACTCTTTAGGTATTATAAACTTTTCAGTTTGTAGGGTAAAAATGGTATCTGATCAATATCTGATATAATGAAGTATTATTATGGTGATGGCCATGTTACGGGCATTGAAAATGCTACATACATGGCCTTCATAGTATTTCTTCTTGTCATATCTGTGTCATACAGATAAGAGTAACTAGTTGAGAACTTTGAGTAGCACCATATTTATATTGACCACCATGATTTTTTAAAAAACATGTTCAATCAAAACTAATTCAATTGTTTTTTTTCTAAAATAATAAACTTGTCTTATGAAGTAAACTATGTACATGTACACATTACAGAAAAAAAAAAACAGTTTGCATTGATACTGCCCACACTGGATGAACAAAAGCAGGGGTCTGCTGGCTTACAAAAGCAGGGAAACCCTTTTAAAAGAGATTAATTATTTGCTTAGCAGAATCCTATATGGGTGTGTTTTTAGGCAAATCTGTGAAACACAGTTATCAGAAGGGGAAAATTATAAATAAATTAAAAATATTATAAATAAAGTAAAAAAATTATAAATAAAATTACAAATGACAAAATGTGCAGATGATTAAAAAAATATTTAAGTGAAATCTAATGACAGAGTCAAATCCAAAAAAAAGTGTTGATTTGTAAGGTGAGGTTCTTTGTATAATGTATTTTAGCAAACATGATACCCAGGCACAAGGCATGTAGGTCACACTTAAAGGTGATATTCGGGAAAGTACTGACCTGTAGGCTGTCCTAATCTTCTGTCTGTGATGAGGAATGTGATCCTGGAATACATAAACCGAAGGACACGATATGAATAAAAAGGCAGTATTACATTTTCAAATGGAATTAACAACACCATATTTAGGTTATTGGTCTATGATAATTTCAGAAAAGTTGAATAAAAATTATTAAACTGATTCAAGTTGGACAGACAAAGAACTTAGTCAATTTACTTTTTGAGAAGGAGGTCAAGCCTAGTCTTGATGACAATGTCTAAGTAAAGTAGATTTTTTTTTTAATAGTATCAAATTTAATTTAGAAGAAAAAAGCTTTTTTTTTCCTCTCAGTGGCAGTAGTTTGAAGTTAGTCAAGTTCAGCTAAGAAGTAAAGTGCACGTTTTTAGCAGTGAGAGTAATGAAGCATTAGAACAATTTACCTCTGAAAGTAATGGATTTTCTATCACCTGAAATCTCTAAATTAAGACTACATGTCTTTTTGGAAGATATACTATAGCTCAAACCAAAGTTATGGGTTTGATTTTGAAATTACAGACTGACGTTCTTTGCCCTTTGCTGTAGCGAGAGGTCAGCCTAGATGATAGTAATGGCCTTTTCTGGCCCTGAAATCTATGAATCTAAGTTGTGACTTAGGTGAATGAATATTACAGCTGCAAATAGTGCCTGTATTTCCTTACACCATCCTCTCCTTGTCTTCACTGCCTAAAAGCACAGATGACTCAAATATATATATATAAAATGTTGCAACTTCAAGATATCAAATACAAACTTTCCTGATAGACTGTAAATGCAAGAACTCAGTGATTTTAAGGAAACTGCTGTGTTATAACTTGGTAAAAAGAAACCAGAGAAGCTCAAAAGCTGTTGTTTTTTGGATTTTGAGCAAAACTTTATGATCATTAAGTCTACCTCTTTCTCTCACAATTTCTCTGATACCCCTCAAACCCATGTAAACCTACACTGACACTCCTGTGGTACATTAGGTGTTGTTTTCTTATAGCATTAATGAAAATATTTTTAATAGTGTTGATGTAAATCATGTCAGGACACTCACAGGAAAACTATTTTTTAACAGGCCGCTTAGGTTGTTTTTGTTGTCTTCTTGGCTGTTCCTGTATGTTTATGGTACTGGGTTTTCCACTTACATGCTTGTTTGAACAAGCACCTTTCTGGGTGTTTTCATAATACCTTTCTTTCTTAGATAATAATAAAGCTGAACACACAAATGGGAGGCATCTAGGAAAGTTTCAGTGCCACTGCCTGAAAACTGTAGCTGAGTTTCCAGTCATTTATTTTACTATGCTACTTACAACTTAGGTCTAAAATTATGTACTTCTTCTTCATTTCTTGTATTTACTTGTATCATATAAGTTGCTTTTTTATATTACTTCTAATTGGTATATATACAGGTCATCAATAACAACAAGGTAAAGGTGCTGCTTCTTCACTCCTACCTTTACTGAAATTGTAGTGATTACCGTGGTCATGGTCTGTGGTCTGTGCTTCAGATACATGGACATATTGCTATCTCCTTTCAAAAGAGTCACGTGTTCAATTATAGACATGTTAATTTGCTCCAGATATGAAATAATGATAAGACTTCACTAAAAATTCATCTGTGATGTCACAAGCTTGTGGGGAAATGTAGCTCCTCTACATACTCTTTTTATAGCCTTCTCTAGTCTTTTTATAGCTTCCTTAGTCTTTGCCACTTGACCGATCTATTGGTATCTACAAATGGAAGGATTACATCCTAGAGCGAAAGAGATTTTTTTTTTTTCTTAATCATTTCTTGGGCTTAAGGTCTACCGTACTAACCACAGAGGGAAATTAGAATAAGCTATTAGAAAATGAAGGCTTTAATTCATACATAAAGACCGAACACATCATTTCCAGGGTATTCTTGCATATTTCATTTTAATCTGCTGAGTGCACTTCTTTTTTCTCCTTTGTGCAGTATTGGATACTGGATAAGATTCATTATCCTTCTTCTCTCCTGGGTGCATGCAGTCCTTTCTTTGTGACCCAGATAAAAAAAAAAAAATCTAAATCCAAAACATGGGGTGATACTTAGACAATTAGAAGGGGCATAGACATTTTTAACTTTCTCAGTATCTGTGCATTCATGGAGTACAACAGATATGAGGAAAATATTCCCTTGAACTAAAAAAGGATATGTATCTTGGAGTTTTAAAGAGCTATTTTTACATGATCATTCAATTAAAGAATGTCTTCATTGTAAAAAGAAATAAGTATATTTCTTTAGCTCTCTTGAAAAGTGTTGATGTGAGGCCCTGAGAGAAAGGGAAACAATCCACTGGTCAGGATCAGCTGGCCCCAGCAATTATCTTCTGACATGTCACTATGGTAGTAAAACAGACATATTACAAAGAGACTAAAAGCTCAGTTTTGTGGTGTAAATTTTAAGCACTAAAGAAGTTCACAGCAGAACTCAGACTTATGTTCCTAAGTATATTAATACTGAACTAAAACAGAGTATTGACAAATTTCAGCATTCATTGACAAATGCCATATACTGATTTTTTTTATTCACGGTCAGAATAAGTGAACAGCAAATCTAGGAATAAATTGATAAAGGTTTTATCATTATTGGTTTTTTTTATTACTTATTTTTTCATAAGAAAGAATGGAAAGTTTGGAGTTTTTTTCTGGAGGACAAATTCAAATAATTTGAAACATAAATGGAAAGTATTCTCATACAATATTGAGCTAAAGACCAGCCACCATTCTTATCACCAGTTTATAAAATGAGGCAGGCAAGAGGTAGAAGCTAAGGAAAAGTAGTGTAAGTGCAGTTAAACTTGACAAATCAAGATAAAAATTATACAGACTGAAGATCAGAGTTTTCCCATGTCAGAAAAAAAATAATCAGGGGAAAGTTTAACATCAGGCCAAGTATTGACAGAATATACATGGTGACTTTCTGCCTTAGATTGTAGAAAATGGCTTTTTTTATAACCCAATTTTTCTTTCTTCTAGTGACTTGGAAGGTATTTTTGTAAGTATCTAAAAGTTTCCAGGTTCTTGAAATTAACTGCTTTGCAAATATGAGAAGGACTTAATGTAATTTTTCACCTAGGGTGTTATTATTTCCTGTTGTTATACAATATTTTATTACTGCACAACCAGAAATAAAACACCAAGGGAAGACCTAATTTGTAGATACTTGTAGTACTAAAGTAGTACTTACATAGCAAATACTGCAAATAGCCAGAACTGATGAAATAGATCATCTTGAAAAGAAATTAGCAGAACCTTTTCTAATGCTTGAAGAATCATTAATTATTTTACTTCTCTTGCCAATCATTTACTTCTTGGTGCTATAAAGGAGTAGAAGCTAAATTAAAAAATCATACTTCGAAATTATTTTCTATTGCTGGAAACAATAATCTCTAGTTAAAAAATGCTTATTACTTTCCTCTTTGTTTGGGAATAGGAAAAATATGAAAAATTAAGGATTTTTTTATTATTAATCTTTGAGTTACTTATGTTATCTTTATCACAAAGAAGAGGGAAGAGAATAATATGAACAGTATCCCATGCAAAAGCTTTAAGTAAATGTAGTTTGACTTTTTTTTGAAGAAAAAATTTTCTGCTCTGAACTATTACTCTTGTGATTTTAAAGACTTTCCCCGTGAACCTGGAAATACACAAAACGCTGGAGTTGAGACTTTTAAAGGTTTATCATGCAGTACGTAGATCAACATTTTCTCCATGTGGTTTAAATCAGACTCTAAATTTGCAGCTGAACCAAGGAACTTTTCTCAACTCACCCACCATAGATTTTACAACGCTTCATCACCAGCTTGGCAGAGCATTGTTTTACTGCTTTGGAACCCTTCAGGTAGCCAAGAGATAACAGGAGCACTAAAGGGCTGCCAGGTGTTCCTAAGACTGCCTATGGAAGCGGTAACTTGTTCCTGGCAAAACCTGAATTACTGTAATGTCTAGCTATGAAGCAATGCCAGGCATTTTGCTCATGGTGTGTATATCAAAGTCAGCACAGTACATTGTCATCTAATAATTTGTTTTTCAGCATTATGTTCAGTTACAATTACAGTAGGTGCTTCACTATGCTATTGATATTTCATGTGAGCAGGTACTAGAGCGAGTCTTCAGCATTTCCGATTGGTTTAATCTGCTGAGTCCCAGACCATCTTAGTGAAAAGCTGAGAGGAGTATTTAGATCTTGACTTGTAAAGGCTTACTTTTATGGAATTCATGGCTCTCTGTTGAGTAGAAACCATTTCAAATTTTCTTGCTGACTTTATTAGGAAATACCTGAGCAGCTTTCAGCAATGTTGCTGCTGGCACTGACATGTCTTTGTCAGTAAATACTACATCTGAAGTGCTGTATTAACTTTTGCTAGGACTACTTTAATTAAGTCTCTGCTATGTACCTAAGCAAGGGAAAGCAAAGGCAAAGGTTTTCCATAATTTCTTGCACTTGATACAGACTGTGGTGGGGTCTGTAATGATCTTTTAATCCCCAGGTGATTGTTTCCATAGCCTGGGTCAAAAATCCTATGAAAGGTATTTTTTCAACCCAGAGAATGTTATTTGGCCACTCTCAGCCATCCTGAGCTTTAAAAAGTGTTCACTACATCATATGCCAAAGTAACAGGAGTGAGATCTTATCCTTGGCTCAGCAACCTGGGACATCGATGTAGAGAGCAGAGACCGGATTCAGAGGTGTTGGCAGGATGTAATGGCAATATTTTGCAACTGGTTAAAGCTCCCAAGGGCATGTGGCTTCATGCCAAGCCGTATTGAATTGCTATAAGCCAAATGAAGGCCTGAGATCATGTTATCCTTTTCTGCAATGGCACGAAGCCTCTGAGGCCTTCCATCAGAAAGAGTAGAAATGCTAAATAATAGATGCTGCTATTGAGATTTAAATATTAATGCTTCTATACATACATATTCTCAGACTGTTTTTCTAAGAACATTGTCCTTTATTAACTCACTGAGCTTTCACAGAGGGAGTGAGTATTCTTACAGTAAAGGTGTTTATGGATCTCTGTTACTGTTTATCCTTTTTTATGCAAATAATTTTATCCATCCCTGCTCAGGTTATTCCACTGTCAGTAGGAATCCACTTTTCACTTAGAACTGAAAGAGAAAAGCCATGCTGAAATGCCTTTTTTTATGAGACAAGTATACATAAGAAAATTTTAAAATAGGTTTAATTTGTTAGACGTGATTTTCCCCAAATTATTTTTTTTTATAACAAAATAGTATTGTTGTGTTTGGTGCTCATTCTGAGCATAGCTTCAGAGCTAGAATCTCAGATTCTCCACAAAACTAAATGTTGTAAAGTGCTTTGACTAATGTAATTGTTAGATGTTCCCTGACTTGCTAATGACTACATACTCATATTGATATTATGGGATGGTCCCTTCGGGGAAAGCCTCATATTGTTTCCTGTCAGCGTGAGTCAGTTTGCCTGCTGAAGTGAAGTGCTACAGGCAATTCAGAGTGTTCAAGAATAAAGTCTGATTAGTTGATGCTGAGGTGTACATGGCAAATAAAACACTAAGTGTGAGCTAATAATCCAAATGGTTCACTAAAAAGAAGCATGAAGACACAAAGTTATTTTTCATAAATAACAGTTAAGTGGGTGATTTTTTTTTTCCACATTTCTATAGGGGGTCTTAAAATACACATAGATGAAATTCTCTTTGCCTTCTAGTTGCAGGGGTCTAGTTGTACTAGAAGAAAATACAGTGGAGAAGAAATTTCATGGTTTATTCTAGTTTGAAGTTTTGCAGAAATAAAATTTCTCCTCATATATCCCTCATATTCTCTGCACTACCAGGCAAAACAAGGTTTTTTTTCTGATT
The DNA here is from genome assembly GCA_036023395.1 of Myiotriccus ornatus. Taxonomy (NCBI): domain Eukaryota; kingdom Metazoa; phylum Chordata; class Aves; order Passeriformes; family Tyrannidae; genus Myiotriccus; species Myiotriccus ornatus. The sequence continues at coordinate 122,506,813 of JAYRBT010000082.1, read as the reverse complement.
AAATTATCTATTTAAGGAGCAGTATCTAACAATCTCTTTGAGATGAAGATTTAGAAAGTGATGTTTCTAAAGCCAAGGGCCTTAGTAAACTTCAACAGATGTAGAAATCAATCTGAAGCATTATCATAGGTTCCACTGATTTGATCCCTGGTCAAATTCATATACATGGGCAGAGTGTAAACTGGATACTTAGTCTTGATATTGTATTAAAAAAAATATACATAGCATACCATGCTTTACTGCTGTCTGCTTGGGGAATTATATCCTACAAGTGAAAAGGTGACTGGTTGCTACCACTTTGTCTACTTAACTCTGTAGTCAAATAGCAGAGTTATCAAATGCTTATCCAGTCCATGGCTCAGAAGACCTGAGCTCAGCAGCAGTGTTGAAAATATCTCAGCCTTTAGAATACAGCCCATCACCTTTTAGCCTAGCGAACACTCACAAACACACCAAGAGGAAGAAAAAGCTCAGAGTTAGGAAACACAGTTACAGTTATCCTGCTTGCCTTAAGGAAGCAAAAGAAGAGCAATCCATCATTTATTTTCTTTATGAGGTAGCCAGATGCATTCAGGATATAGGTATAGTGGTGTCCTATTGTGGAATAATACCCTATCACACATATTAGAAAGAGTTTTGGTGTATAAGATCCCACAGAGTAAAGCAAGAATGTCCAGAATGCTTTAATGAATTTTAAAAAAAAGTATATTAATATTTTTTAATTACAAAGATTAAGAATAAAAAAAAAAGAGGGAAAAATTAAACACAGAGTAAAAAATAGCTTGGGTGCAATAATTCCTGTAATATCATTGTTGATCATTTTCCTGCTCTAATTTGAGTTGTTTAATACACTAAGAGGCAGGTTAAATTACATTAAATTGCTTAACTGCTGATGCAATTTTCACGAGGCCATTTTTTAGTTAGATCACATTCCAAGAGGAGGCATGAGCACACTCCTATAGAACACATGCCTCCAGGGCCTCAGCTGAGAGGAAGGACAGGGGTAGAGGAAACAACATGCAGTACAAACATTTTGTTGCAGCTCAGGCCAATCTGCACTTACTGAAAAAAAGACTCTCTACTAGGGGCACAGGAAAAGAGATCTGACACTTTGAGCATGGTTGGAGCACTTGAAGAGGTAGCACAGAATCTGTCAAACTGATAGTAAGGGAAAAGCTACCATTAAAGGCTGCAATTTTCACATAGATAGAACTTCGCCAAACTTTAGGTCTGCAAGATAATTTTTTTTTATGCCAAGTATCTGTTTTGCATTCAGATTCTATTAAATATTCACAATTGATTTTATTATGCTGAAAATAAAATTGAGGAAAAGATGTTAGATTCACATTTTAAAAGCTGCAGTTTTCCACTAAGGATATCCAGAGTATTTATGCAGTATCGGTATTTTTTAGAAAATAATTTAAATATAGCATAGGAGGATTTTCTGTCCATAATATGTCTTTTCTGAAGCCCTGTAAACTTCACTTTACACATGGTCAACAGGACTTATTTATTAATTATCTACAAAATTCTGTGATAATATTGTTTTGAATGGTCAGACTCTACCATACAATTGCAGGATTGAATAAAAAATGTCCTAGCAACTTGTTCCTGATTGCTGCAAGCTACTACATCACTTAGAAGTTTAAGTGATGGGCAGATACAACATCTGTTCCACATCTACCTTTCTAGCTTTCCAGAAACTTGAAAAAGAAAAGATTCTTACTAAGAGAGAGAAAGAAAGAAAAAACAGAAACTATATTTTGTTGATAAAAAGGGGAAAAAAAAAAAGAAAAAGAGGTAAAGGGATTTCAGGATGAGAATTAATATAACACAAGATCAAAAGAAAAATTTGGAAGAGATAAGAGAGGAAAATCCTGGAAAGAGAAAACTGTGGAGAACTCGGAGCAGAGCTTGTGATAACAAGTTGATGTCCCTGCTGGAGCCAGGAACCTGATATCATAACTGAACCTGAAATGGGCACTAGCTGGCAGGAAGATGGTCAAGACCAGAAAGTGGTCAGGCTGGAAAGAAAAAAGGAGCTACTGAGTCAGCTCTGAGCTGAAAAATAGAAAAAAGAAATTGAACCAAAATTGAAACAAAAACTCCAGTCTAACACAGTGAAACATGGTAAGTAACAGTTCTCTGAGTTTAGGGCTTTATGAAGCAGAGGCTGATAATATACTGCTGCTGGTTGTTACGTAGTTTAGATGAAATGGCAGATAACAGTACTCATGGCATCTGAAAGCTCTCTGTGCTGATGAACTGTGTGCATGCTAACACAACATAAATTTCTGTTTGGAAATGTGGCAGGAAATTGCCTTTCTTTACCAAAAATTATGAATAGATTTTTTACAGTCACCGTATTAACAGGAATTCCAGAGTTAAATTAGCCTATGAAATGGCATTTCCAGTATTTCCAGTCTTTCATGTGTTTCCATTTTGCAACCTTAAAGTTTGTTAACAGAGAGAAGTACGTATGAGAGTTTTGTAGGTGTATGCAGACAACGTAGGCTGCAGAGGAAGAAACACTTTTAGTGCTTGTATAGCCTTCCCATTGCCAACTATAGAATATCAAGGAAAACATTCAGTTGTCTTCACCAAAGACTATTAACTTTCTTCCACAAAACTGCCATATTCCTAAATGCTTACTTACAACATAATCTTGATTCATCCCTAAAGCCTGGTCAGTCCTGATCTCTCAATGAGGCAAAGGCTGTCTGTGAAAAGAAAAGTATGTGACTGTGAGGCTAATTAAAGTTTTAAACTTCGGTATTGGATAACTGTTGATTCTGTAATTGCACTATTTTCTTAATGCAGACTTCTTGTTACCATTATCTTAGAGGGTTCTTTTAGATTGGAAAATGTGTGGGTGTCGCTTGGTAATAGATATTTTAAAACAAACTGCCTAACTTCTGGTTAACCAAGGCTTTTTCGAAAATTATGATACAGACTGATTTTATGAAGATAGAAATGCTGAAGTTTAGAATTCCTTGCTGTAGCATTTCTGGCCTACAAGAGGAAAGGCAGAAACCATATTTCAATGGTTTTTATTTTTCGAAAGACTCACAATCTTTTCACAGATAGACTGAGTGTCAATCTGTATGCATATGTCTGAAGAGTTACCTATAAATTATTTTCTTGCATTATTAATCACATCTGTTTTATTATACAATGACTGCTACAACGGGTTCCACCTACATCTGTAGAAATGCATGAAAGATTTTAGTAATGCAGATTTTTTCTGTCTACTTTAGCAACCTATATTTAATGCTTTAAGGATTAGTAGCATGATATGACAAGTGCTTTCCACTGTTTCTTTGTTATAGTATGCCTGCCTCTAGGTCCATAACTTTCAGATGCAACTCCCCTTCCCAACCCTCTTGTCAAATCAAAGAAGGATAGTCACTGGGCAGCATAATTTGTTCTCTTTTGTAGTTTGTTGTATACGTATTGTTTTCTTTAACTATGTCCAGGTTTAACCAGGTTCAGTAAGCAGCCAACATTTAGAAAAAGTAAACATTAGGGGTGAACAATTTTATCAGTAATTTTTTTAATCGGTAATTTGATCTCATCAGATGTTACATTGTGGGTAGTTTGACTATGAAATGAAATGGTTTCCACCAAGAAAATAATTCCTTGGACTGTAGCTACACCCTAACTTTGTTCAAAAGAATAAGAATAGGGGAAAGAAGGGAGCACACATATCTCCTGTTTTCTTCAAATGCTTAACATATAAAGATGCTTAACTTCTGCCAGAACTTGATAAAAAGCCACAAGAAATCAAATTGGCCCCTTCCATTCATCAATGACTCCTGTGAATTTTGGACTAAACTATCTATGCACAGATAGAAAAGTAAATCTTCTGACTGTTCACACACACAAATATGAAGAAAAAGTTATTACATATAATTTTGTTTGGCCTATGTTCCACTACAAAGCTATACTGGCTTTCAAATGCAGGATTCATCCACCCATATTGTCGTTGATTTTGGTTGGTTTTGCATTATTCTTGATGTCAACTTAGTAAAGCAGTAAGCGAAACTCCTACTTTGCTAAGGGTAGGAAAATATTCCCTCAAAATGGGCAGAGAAAAGAGGTGTGAAGCCTCTAGTACAGGGGTCTCACTATCTCCAGGTTTATACATGCTTCATGACTAAGGCAGAGTACCATGCGCCAGCTTTAAGAAGAAAAGTGACAGTGTTTTTTGTGGTATAAGAGTTAGACAAATGCTTCACCAACTTTTAGATTGAAAGCAGGTGAATTCAGCCCATAGGTAACTAATAATTCAGCACAGTATTAATTCTTCTTTGTAGATGTTTTTAGTTTAAGGCTCTTGGTTTGGTGTCTTGCATGGAAGAAATTAAAGAATGCGTTGTGCTGATCTTCTTATATGCTTTTCTCCCAAATATATTTTCTTAAAGTGCAGTTTCTGATACATAACTATAGAAATACCACTGAGTTCAGCTATAAACACCTCTCCACCAAAATATCTCTTCCTAATTTTACTATATGTAATATGAAGGTCTGTAGAAGTTATAATAAAGCTTAATTAAAGATACTTTATACAACAACTTTTCCAGTTGGGCAGATTGAAGCTACAGTTTAACCCCTGTAAACACCTTGTAAATACACATTTAGTCCTTTAACTTTGATATGAAACATCCAGCCACTGTTTCCTCTGTGGAAATATTTTCAGCAGAAAAGCTGAGAATCCGAGAATCCTACAGGCAAAAAGAGGAGAGGGAGAGGGAGAGGGAGAGGGAGAGGGAGAG
>JAYRBT010000082.1:122485288-122500288 GCA_036023395.1 Myiotriccus ornatus | reverse complement strand
TTACCTATGGTAATTTAATAATTTATATATATGCATGTGTACGGAGTCAAATATATATATCAGACGAAACTATCCTATTAATAAAAGTAAAGTTATTAAATAGGAAATAATTTAAATTTTTTAATTTTATTTCATCTGGAAAATTTTATGCAGAATATTTTAGAAAGAATAAAGAAATAAGCTGTATTTTCACTTTTACTTCTTTAAGCAATACATAATGTGCAGAAGAAATTTAAGTTATGGAATAGTTATTTCAATGTAAAATTATGTAAATGGTTTTAATTAATTGGTTGTTAAACCCAAAATTTCTGGAATTAAAATCAAAGCAACAAAACTAAGTAAGTGGTTTTTTTTCTTCAAGCATACTATGCATGCTCATATTCATTCTCAAAAATAAATCTTGTTAGAAAGAGAATATAAATTTTTGAATAATTTTAGCCAAATTGTAGTAATAATAATAATAGTGATAATAATAATAATTCTTGGGTTTTTAAATGGCATTTTGGTTAAGGTGGTATTGATTTAAGGGATGACTTTGTAGCAGCACTTCCCATTGTCAGATAGCAGCACCTAGATCTGGTCCACTGAGGCTGCAAAACCAGCTGTAGACAGGTGTCCTACCCTTCTCCATGCTCATCAGTGGGCTGCAGCTATTGTCTCAGCCAGAGACATTGTCAGCCCCTAGGAAAACCAGAGATCAAATGTAGAGGTCATTAGCTAGCACCTTTTGGTCTTGCTATAATAACATCCCGATTGCATACATGGCAATTTACATAGCATTACCCATTATGCTTTGTGCTGCAATTTTGCTTTTAGAGGTCACTCTAACTTGATTAACTCTCTCTTAAGAGTGCCTTTTCAAAGCATCAAAGCCATGCATTTACACATTTTACTCTATTCCTTGTTGGCAGTTTCTTTGAAACTAAGGTGCTGTGTTGAATTGTACTGGAAATCCTGAAAATATAACCATAAAAAAAAATCCATAAGGTAAGACCCAAACCCTTCAATAACAAAATGTCCAGTTAAAGGCAGCTAGGTGGCCTTAACAGGCTTACAGCCTTTCTGAATTTGCAAGCCTCGGTAGATATTTTTAATTGCTTTTTCTATATTATTTATTTGTTTTATCTGTAATTAGATACACAGACTATCTGCCTCGCTTGTTCATTTTCTTCAGCATTAGCTGTTCCTTCCACTAGGTACCTGTCAGAATTTTGGATTCTATACCCATTATCAAGATTGATAGCAGTTATCAAACCTCAAAATACGCATGTGTTTTTTAAATATTAGCTGTCACATCGTGATAAGTTGTGTTGGATTGTATGTTGCAGAGTGTAGCACAGAGCCCAGTGGGGCTCAGTTTTAAAGAAGAACGGACTGAACTTGATGGCAGAGCACAGGAGCAGCATAAACACATAGAGACACACAGGCACACACTCACAACTGGTTTTCAATATTTAATGGAAATCTATAAAAAGTGTTCCACATCCTCATCTTTTGTTTTCCAACATAGTTACATGAGCAAAATGGAAATTTTGGGTTTATATCTGATAGTCTGGATATAATTTGTTCTAAATTTTGAATAACTGGTTAAACAGAACATGCATAAAGGTTAAAATATTGCAGAGAAATGTAAAATACAGGAATAACAAGTGCAAATTAGCTGGTTTGTATAGGAGGGAGGGGGTAGCCGTGTTCTCTTGTGCATTTTACAGTATAGTGGTGTACCAAAGCATTAGGAGATCTGCTAAATGTGATCCATAACACATCCACTGAATTGCTGTGAAATCCTTCCTATTCTGGAATATTAGCTAAATCATTTTTGTTCAGGATAACTTATTATCCTTTAAAAAAAGGAATCGTAAGATTTTGATTGCACTTTTTTATATATATAGCAGCAAAAATGGGTGTTGTCAGTGCTTTAGAGGCAACATACGTATGTGCATCTGTTTGTGCATAATAATGTCTTTGTAGCCCATGAGTCCAGTCTTTCCTTTACACTCCTAAATAATCTCAAAATATTTTACACATTCTCTTCTGCAGAAATTTGCATATTAATAAAGTCTAATTGGCTACTTTTGTAGCCTTTAATGCTATCTGCAGTGTTCAGATATCTTTAATAAAGAAGCTGTAGAACAGTCCTTGGCTCTTTAATGGGGACTTTAAAAGTACATAATTATCCCTTTGTGCATAGAAACTAACAGAAACACTCTTATACTGCTAGAAGATTGCCACTATTATTTATTTTTTTATTTCTCTAAAAGGTAGTGGTGAAGACTCACTTCTAGCGAGCTAAAATGTGGTATTTTAATTAAGTGGAAAACTTGAAAAGGGAAGCTTTTTGCAGAGGGGGCTCAATTGCTTCTTACAACCTTTCTGAAAAGGGCAGAGTGTTAAAACAAACCTCCCACTTTTATTTTCAAAAGGAAAAAATCAGAAGCTAAAGATAATCTCTCCATTAGTATTATTAAAAGTGTTCAGCTTTCTTCACATGCTTTAGAAGCAGACAGACTTGTCATGAGCATCACATTTGCAAGCACTGTCACAGCTACTGAAGGCTCTGGTAAAAGCACAGAAGTGCGTTAACAGTAACTGCAAGCAGCCTTTGGGGAACAATAGGCTTACCTATACTGTGCCCAGCTATTCAAAAAAACAAGTTGCTTTATTATACTCCATACTCGCTTTAGTGCTCATATAGTGCTTGACCCAGACTCATTTTTTGAAGTACTGTCACTAGTTCTAAACACCTTTTTCATTCCCTTTGGGTTAGCTAATTTGGCTGTTATAGCATTCACCAAAATAACACTGAATCCAGTGTGTAACATCCAGTATGTTCTACTGCTAGAGAGAGAAACCTTCCTTCAAAGTTTCTTCAGCATATTTTCTGTGTACACACAGATTTAATCATTTGTCTTCTTCTAAAAGAGAGGGAAAGAAAGGAAGAAGGAAAGGATGATCTAAAAATTATTTAATTATTTGACAGATACATTTTGATAATAATTATATATAAAAAGCTGTTGATATTAGGACAATAGCAAAAAAGTAACTCAAGATTTGCAGAGCAATAGTAATAGCATGATTAAGGCCATAAAACTTTTCAAGCGTGTCAGAATCACTCAGCAAGAACAATGAGGGCCACTGTTTCAGTAACCTTGTTTAACTAGGAAGTAATTTCTGTTTGGATTCCACTGTTTTGTTTTCAGAATTAATCTGTTCTATGTTGGTTGCATTGTTGAATAAAAGTACATTTTGACTTGCTGGGTGGATGCGTTATATAAGGTGATGGAAAGTGGGCTAAATTTGCATGACCATACTTTGCTGTAATAAAGCCATGGCTGCCGTATAATCAAGCCAAATCAGTAACCAGCTAGGATAGTGTTTTCAGATCTTTTTTTTTCCATAGGTCAAGTAAGTCCCTAACTGACATGCTTTTATAGGATTAGGCAAGATCTAACTAGGTTTGGCATCTAATCTGTTTTAGACAGTGCTTCATTTTTTCCATCATTTCCATCCATAGGGAGGCAAGGTCACACAATATGTAGACAGAATAGACTGTACTTCTGCATGAAAAATAAAACTAGGGGAACACAGGCCATTTGGAAAGAGTCAGAAAACTCTATTCTATTTCAGGCATTGTAGAAAAAAGTACTTACTATTGCCGTGGTGAAATAGACTTTCTAAGTGCAACAAGTTGCATGCAGGTCTTGGTAAGTGGCATAGCAATGTAGAAATGCCATGGACATTGAGATATTTTTAACCTATCAAAGCACAGAAACGATGGTCTTTGCCTCTGTTTCCCTTTATAACATTAACATTAATTAACAATAATTTCCTGGTTTTTAAAATGCAAGCAGCTAAAACCACCTCAGCTCATATGTGTTTCAGACGACCAAGTAGCCAAAGCAATGTGTTTCAGGTGACCAATAACCAAAAGGTGAAAACATCACAAACTGATAAAAATGTGTCCCTGAACAGGCTGCCTAATTCTTCTTTCTCAGCCATAAAAGTAGATGGGGAAGTATATAGTCAAAATCAGAAGTAAAAGCGTGATTCAACAATTTTATTTTTCTGAAGATATTCTGTTGAATGGATCCTTATATTCAGAAACAAATGAAAAAAAAAAGGACATCTACAGAATCCCCACAGAATCCCCATCTTCAACGGCAATACAAGTAATTACTGTGCAAGGCAGGTTTTATATAACATGGAAGAATTCAGATTTCCTCACTAGTTATCCACAACCGAATTCTCCCTAAAGGAAACCTGAATGTGTGTCTTGGCTGGAATATTGAAAAAGTCACAATATTTTTCTGTTTATTATAGAAATTTCCACTTATAAAGAAACCCAGAAAAGCACCTAACCATCCAGGGCACAGATCAGAAACAGCTTTTTACCCAAAGAAGATATTGTTTTAGATGTGCAGCAGGACAGAAGTGAAACAAAATGTCAAGCCAATCTCTGCCTCCCCTGGAAAACAATCCATATATATTATATGGAATAAAATTGCTGATATATTCTGATCAAGTACATTTGTATGAAAAAGAGTCTGAGATTTTAATATGCTGGAATTATGTATTTACTCTTGCCATGGCCACTGGAGAAGGTGGCTCCCTCCAGCTCACTGCTGTGAGTTACTTATGGAAAATAAAGTGCAAAGAATGCAATTCTCCCTCTCACATGCTACACCTGGCTTGTGGATAAAGATAACGGGCTCAATGTCCCTGTTGCTTCCCGTTCTTCTTTTCTTCAGATGGCTTAATACATCACAAGCAGGGAAAGCAATAAAATATATGGGAGAAGCAAGTGCTGCAGCATGAACATAAAATGTGCCTTTTATATATTCAAATTTATATCCAGTTGTAGGAAATATTCATGACTAATATTAAACTAAGCCCAGAATTAGGCAAAATGCAACAGACATATATTGAAGTGAGCGTTTTATTATGTGCTATGTCAGTCAGATTAAAGAAAAGAGTGCATGACACCGACAGGATATTGCATGTATATCAAGCAATCTATTTATATATGACAGGGAGGGTTTGATTTCTGGAAGGAGTGACAACCCAGTGAAATAACTGCTTGCCTTCAAAATTACTATAGTCTAAATGTATACCCCTTAGAATAAAATTTTAAATTACAATTAACAAAATGTAGATAAATATGTTTGGGAATCAATTCTGACATGCAGAATCAAGGAAGAAGAAATAATCTGTAAAGATACCAAGAGGTTTCTGAGTGCCATCAGCACCCTGACTGAAAAACTGTATGAAGGAAGCAAAAGATATTTCTCTGAGAATCCCAGACAAGATAATTTAATAAAAGGGTTGATTCATTTGAAGCCAAAAAGACCTTGAAGTAGAAGTGGGGGTGAAAAGTTATATTGCACGTTTTTTTTTTTGACAAGACGAACAGGTAAGCTACAGAAGTGGATCTGCTGTAATTAACAATACCTGATCAGGATATGAGCCTGTTTGTAATAATAAACAGCAATGTCTCACGTGCTTCACTACTCTTCTAGGTATGTTAAAGCTTTTATTTTATTGTTTCAGTGTTTCTGGTCAGTAGCTTCCTGCTGTGGTGTAACAGTGAGTGAATATCTGCAGAGACAGAAACTTCAATGCTAGAAATGAGAGAACCGCTGCACCATTTTTAAAAAGCCCTTCCTGGGAGGAAAAAAAAAAAAATTAAAAAATTAAAGCAACACAAAACCCCCCCTAAAGAGCTAAAGCTGAACCCACTAACTTTATTGCCTGCAAAGATAAAGTGCATTGAAACATAGATTCTTTGAGTTCACAATCATTACACTTGGATGCTTATACAAGAAAGCAGGATAAAGGAAGGAAAAGAACTATCAATGGTCAATTTACTTTATTTCTTCTTCTAGAATTATAATTTGCATGACTGTTACATGTTTCCAAGGTTATCTGAGCAGAGCAGAACACATACACCCATCTGACATGCAGTCTATAAAGTAGGCTTGCGTGAGAAAAGCAGATATTCCATTTGAGACACATCAACCAGCATTCTAAGCAGTAATGAGAATCACTGTAGTCAAATCTCTTACACTTATTTCCATGAGGTTTCAGCAATATCCGTTTGGTGCATTTGGGGGAGCTATAGGACAGATGCAATCACGTATGGCTTTATACATCAATAATTTCAAACTGTATTTTCTCATAACCTTTCCTTCTTTGTTCAAAAGGGGACTTCCATTTTAAATTGTAATCTATGACTTTTGAAACGGATGTTAAAGTGTCTTGCTGACAAATTCTTCTGGTTGATTTTCTTCTCTCTTTCTTCTTTTCCTTCTTGCTGTTTTGAAAAGCCATCATGGTAGCATTATGTGAAGGTGAAAGGTACTAGACTGTAAGGCGACAATTAAGCTCCCATTTTTTAGTGGGATTGCTATGGGGATTATGTATTTAGGAGATTCTAATCGAAGTTGCACACTGATGTTAAAATTCAGCATATATTAACTACTTATAACCAGAGATTAAACCATTTCCATAACACACTTCTAACATCTTAGTCTGAATATTTTCTACTTCCAAATCTCACTCTACATTAAGCTTGATTACTTGTGGCTTCATAATGCATTTGCTAATATCAGCTTAATCCTTCAGTGGCATTATGCTATATAACAATGAATAACGACTCAGATACAGGAGCTGCTGTATCGCAAGATACAAGGAAGATTTAGGGCAAGGAAGCAAAATTATCTGAGGTTGTCATGCTTAAATAATAATTATTAACATGCGCTAAGAAAAGCCTGGTCTATGATTGGATAAAAGCTGCTAAAACCCTGGGTGATCTTTACCTTCTCATCTCTGGCTTGAACTTCTGTTAAAAGCAGGTGCTTCCTGTACCAGACCTCAACCTCAGCAGCAGCATGGCTGCAGATTTATGTGCTCTTGCACCCTAACCTAAAATGAAAGCAGGTTCTCAGAAACATTTAAAAGATGAAAGTGCTGTAACAACAACGTACATGATTAAGCAACCTTTTTGTGATACAAACTATGCATTTTGAAAATGTCAATGCTTTCTCATTTTTTGTTGAAAAATAAAGTGCATTTCTGATGAAACTAAAGTGCCTTTGTGATTAAAAGTGAAGACAGAATTTCACTATCATGCACCAGCCGCTTGGATAGGGAAACCAAGGCTAGGCCACATAAATGGAACAAAATTTAACTATATTCATGAATCAGAGAACACTTTTACAGCTGGGCATAATACCCTTCCTTACTGCCTGTCCTCAACTATTGTGTAGAGTTACACATTTGCTGCTTGCAGAAGTAGCTGTATTTCATTTCATTTAACTAATTCCTGTCTCTCTCTTGCTCTTGCAAGATAGTTCTTTTGGAACGAACAGCTTCATACGTATATAAATGTTCACTATCACATTTTTATTCTTATCAGAGCTTTGTAAGGTTCACAATGCAGTAAGAGAATTTTGGATTTGAGGGAACCAAACTTTTGTCTTAATTCTGTTAAGGAATCAAGATTGAGATTCTCACATATATGCCTAAGACATCACAGAATCACAGAAATTTTAGGGTTGGAAGGCACCTGTGGAGATCATCTAATCCAACACCCCCTGCCAAGGCAGGGTCACCTAGAGCAGGTGACTCAGGTACTCATCCAGGTGGGTTTTGAATGTCTCTAGAGAGGAAGATTCTACAACCTCCCTGGACAGCCTGTTCCAGTGCTCTGCCACCATCAAGGTAAAGTTCTTCCTCATGTTGAGGTGGAGCTTCTTGTGTTTAATTTATAGCCCTTACTCCTCATCCTGTCACTGGGAACCACTGAAAAGAGTTTGAATCCATTCTCTTGACATCCACCTTTGACATATTTAGATGTATTGATGAGATCCTGTCTCAGTCTACTCTTCTCCAGACTAAGCAGGCCCAGCTCCCTCAGTCTCTCCTCATAAGATGGATGCTCCAGACCCCTCATCATCTATGTGGCCTTCAGCTGGAAACTCCTTGTCTTTCTTGTACTGAGAAGCTCAGAACTGGACACAGCACTCCAGATGCAGCCTCACTAGGGCCAAGTAGAATGGGAGGATCCCCTCCCTCAACCTGCTGACCACACTATTTCTGATGAACCCCAAGATACCATTGTCCCCCTTGGCCACAAGGGCACTGCTGGCTCATAGTCAGCTTGTCATCCAAGACTTCCAGGTCCTCCTCAGCAGAACTGTTCTCTAGTAGGTCAGCCTCCAACCTGTACTGGTACTTGGGGTTATTCCTTTCCAGATTCAGTACCCTACACTTGCCCTTGTTGAACCTCAACACCCTCATTCTCTCTGTCCAGTTTTCCAGCCTATCAAGGTCTTACTGAATGGCAGCACAGCCTTCAGGTGTATCAGCCACTCTCCCAGTTTCCTATCATCAAGAAACTTGATGAGGGTACATTCTATCTGTTTGTCTGGGTCACTGATAAACAAGTTGAATAAGGTTGGACCAAGTACTGAATGCTCAGGAATGTCAGTGACTACAGGCCTCCAACTGGATTTCTATTCTGCTGATCAAAACTCTCTAAGGTCTGCTATTCAGCCAGTGCTTGATCCACCTCACTGTCCATTCATCTAACACACGTTTTCTGAGCTTACCTATGAGTATATTATGGGAGACAGTGTCAATAGCCTTGCTGAAGTCAAGGTAAGACAACATTCACTGCTCTTCCCTTGTTGACCCATCCAGCCATGCCATCACAGAAGGCTTTCACATTGGTCAAGCATGATTTCCCCTTGGTGAATCCATCCTGGCTACTCCTGATGACCTTCTTTTCTGCTACATGCTTGGTTGTGACCTCCAAAATGATCTATTACATCACCTTTCCAGGGATGGATGTAAAGCTGACTGGCTGGTAGTTTTATGGGTTCTTTTTCTTGCCCTTTTTGAAGATGGTAGTAGCATTGGACTTTCTCCAGTCCTTGGGCAACTTTCCTATTCTCCATGATTTTTCAAAGATGATAGACTGTGGCTTAGCAACAACACCTGCCAGTTCCCTCAACACCTGTGGGTGCATTCCACCAGGGTCCATGGATTTACGGTTGTTAGGTCTGTCTAGCCAATCTCTAACCCAATCCTCAGTGACCAAGGCAAAGTCTTCCTATCTCCAGACTTCTTCTCCTACCTCTGAGGTCTGGGACTCCTGAGAATTGCCCTCAGCAGTGAAGATTAAGGTAAAGAAGGCATTCAGTAATTCCACTTCTCTGTGTTCTCTGTTATCAGGACACCCATCTGATTCAGCAGCGGTCCCATATTTTCCTTATTTTCCTTTTGCTGCTTACATACTTGTAGAAGCCCTTGTTGTCTTTGATATCCCTTGGCAGACTCAATTCCAATGGGCCTTGGTCTTCCTTGACATATCCCTGCATACTCTGATTATGTTCCCATAGCCATCCCATGGGGCCTGTCCCTTTTTCCACATCCCATACATTTCTTTCCTCCATTTTAGATTTACTTGAAGCTCCCTGCTTCAAGTCTCTATGCAGGTCTTCTGTCCCCTTTGCCTGATTTCTTGATCGTGGGGATACTCTGGTCTCGAACTTGGAGGAAATTATTCTTGAATACTGACTAGATTTCTTGGACCCCCTTCTCTTCTGAAACCCTAACCCATGAGATTTGTCTAAGTAGGTTTTCGGAGAGGCCAAAGTCAGCTCTCCAGAAGTTCAGGGTTCTAGTCCTGCTTACTGCTTTATTTTATCCACACAGGATCCTGAGTTCCCCCATCTCATTGTCACTACAGCCAAGGCTGTCCACAACCTTTACATCTTCAGCCAGTCCCTCCTTCTTTGTTAGTACAAGGTCCAGCAATACACCTTTCCTTTTTGGTTCCTACATCACTTACGTAAAAAAGTTATCTTCAGTGGTCTGCAGGAAACTCCTGGACTGTGTGTGCCAAGCCATTTTGTCCCTCCAACAAATATCAGGGTGGTTGAAGTCCCCCAGGAGAATGAGGGCACATGACTGCATAGCTATTTCCAGCTACCCATAGAAAGCTTCATCAGCTTCCTCATCCTGATCAGGTGGCCTGTAATAAATACCCACAACAGTTTCACTTGTGTTAGCCTGTCCCTTAATTCTTACCCAGAAGCTCTCAAATAATTTGTCTGTCCCTGGTAGAGGTCAATATATTCCAGTTGCTCTCTAATATAAAGAACAATTTCACCACCTTGTCTCACTGACCTGTTCTTCCTAAAAAGTACACAGCCATCCAAGACACATTCTAGTCATGTGAGCTACCATGTCTCTGTAATTGCAATGAGATCATGGTCCTTTGACCACACATGAATTTCTACTTGTTTACTCCCCATGCTCCATGTGTTTGTCTACAGGCACTTCCAAGAGGAAATCAAACAACTGGCTTCCCTACAGTGGGTGTAAGAGGATTTATCATAGCCATAAACTTGATATGGTTAGCCCTATGATTCTCATCTTGAGAGGCATTCAAGGAACATTTGTTGTTGCACTGGTTGGCACAGCTTACCCCCCAGAAGGAAGTAATGGCATGAGTATTGCCACTTTGGACCCTCCCTCCCCAAGTCAATCAGTTTAAACCCTGTCTCACTAAACTGGCCACTCTGCTGCCAAAGATTCTCTTACTCTTTTAGACAGGTGGATCCATCCCTTCCTAACAGGCTATAGTCATTAAAGTGCAACCCATTGTCATAAAAGCCAAACTCTCACAACAACACTAGCCACGTAGCCAAATTTTGATCTGCACTATGCATCTGCTTCTGGCTGTCTCCATTTCTCTAAGTGGTGGAATAGTGAGAAGTTGACTTGGGCACTGATGATTTTCATCTGTTATAGTCTTCCTTGATCCTGCCCATCTTTTGGCTTGAGGCGTCATTTGTAGCCATATGAAAAAGGAGTAGCAGGTAGTAATCCATACTCTTGAAAAGCAGGAGTATCCTCTTGGCAGCATCACAGATCTTAGCCCTCAGTAGGCACCATACTTCTCATGACTCAGGGTGGCAGATGGGTGCCCAAGTGCCCCTTAATACAGAGTTGCCCCCTATGATCACTTGACGTTTCTTTTTATGGTAACCTTTTTGGGCTGCTGGGGCAGGTTCTCATTGTTGGCCTTGCTCATGAACATCTAAAGCCTTTAAAGTGTCCTCTGTGTTTTTGGTCTTGATGTTGGAGGGTGGAGGCTGAACTGGAGCTCTGCTTTTGTGGGTCACCAGGGTCCAAGGTGTCTCACAGTCAGTGGTATCCATTGTAGGTGTATGGTTCCAAAGACACATATATCTCTCTGTTTCGGTCCTTCTAATGCTTCTCAGCCTATTAACTGTCTCGTGTAATTCAGCCATCTGCCACAACAGGTCATTAACCTGTACACACTGTGCAGGTACTATCCTTTTCTACAGTAAAAGTATCTGGGCATACACCGCAAGCTACCAACTGTACTGACGCCTCCTTCCTTACCGGTTCCATCTGGTTGGAAGAATCAGGCTTCTCAGGGGCTGCCTCAAGAGACACACTGATTTTGGCTCTGAGTCGAGTGCATACCATTATGGCAGAGACTTGGAGCACTTAGCACTTACCTGAACTGTGGAGCTACTTGCAGACTGCAGCACCTTCCCTGCATGCCTTGCGGGCACAAACTATAAGAGTCAGGTCTGCGCTGCCTTTTTTAGGACATCTATGGAGGTTTTCAGAATCTTATTAATTGCCCCTCTGACCATCAAGACATGCAGTGGAGTCCCAAGCTGCAGCTGGTGCTTTGTGAAGAAAGCAGAACAGCACAGGCTTCAGCAAGCACAAGCAGGACACCCAAAAATTTAATACTACCCCAGGTAATACGGGAAAATTATTTACAGAATGTCTTCAGACAGAGTTAGTCTTTGAAGCAATGTTGTAGATGGACAGAAGAGCTCCTGTCCTTTCCATTATAGCTCTGCCTCACCCCAAAGGTGCAAGATACACAAAACCTACAAAGCTTTCTCTCTCCTCCAAAAAGGATGATGCGTAGCTATTGTGCATGTGATGCTGAGTCCCTAACATAAAAGGAAACTGTTGCAGTCCAGACTCTCATGAGGCAGCCCATGACTAAAAGCAAATTGCAGTCTTAGTCATTCCCTGCCTCGATTTATCTATTCATGCAATTTGTGAAACAGAAGTGGACTGTGACTGTTCCACAGACCAAGTAGTTAATTTGTTTGATGGTACTTTGACCAAGAAAAGTGCAGGGACAGCAAAGGACACAGGGGAATTTTATCTATTTCACCTTTTAAAAATTCTGGTAAGAAAGTTATTTCAGGTTCCTTTGTGTCTCTGAATGCCAAACTGACTGTGCATAGGGAGAGGAATTAGCCTGATCTACTTTGTTTCTACCAAGGGACTGTGACTACTTAAGACTGACTCCAACTTCTCTCTGCTTCCTAGCAGAGGACCTTCTTTTCTTTTGTGCCTCCCTTTCCCCCCCTTCTCCCAGATGATTTTTCTATTATTATTGGATTCTTTGATTTTCCTGTCTGTGGAAAATGAGCTTGTGCAAAGAGTGTACTGTATGGGTTTGATAGTACTTTTAAGCCAGTGATAGCATTTTAATGCCTTGGTTTTACTGACTACTGAGTTTGACAGCCTTAGCCAGTAAAAGAGGGAGGGGAGAGGGCTGTAGACAGCCTGCCATCCTTCTGGATTCCTACCACGTGCAGTTCTGTCTGATGATGTATTTATTTCCAGTTTCTCAATAAATAATATTTTACTTGAACAGTGGAAAAGGAGGTACACTTAGAGTTCTCATTTGAATTCTTCAGATGGGAAATGAATGTCCAAGTTTGATTCCACTCAAGTTGGAGGCAGCAAAAGCATAAATGAATGGATGAATAAATAAATACAGATAGTAGCAGGTACAAGATTTATCTCTGAAGTATGAAACAGCATTATCTCACAGGAGAAGGCCCATGTTGAAGACATCTGACAACTGAGACATTTCCAGGGCCACACCATACCCCAGGGCCAGGCACAGCTGATGGTCTCACCAGCTGGTTGCATCTGACACCCAGAGTTCTGCAAGTGCTGCAGCAGGGGGAGCTCTCTGAATTTGACCTCTTCCTAGATCCATGTTGATGTTGTAGCCTTGCCTTTGTTCCCAAACCTGCCTCGCATCATACAGCCCCTGTCCCATACCTTCTCCTCTCCTCAAGTCACATGTCCAAAATATGAAGACTTAGAGACTGGGTGAAAAAATAGAAAGGCCTGGAAGTAGGACAAAATTCTCAGGGCTTTGCTATTATTAATTTTTTGGGGGGATTTCATGGGAAAAACTGTATGCAATGTTAGCTCCACCTCTCTCTATGGTCTAATTCTAAAGATTTGATCAGATTCTAGAAAAATACTTTCTCTGCATGTCTAAACTTATCTGGCAATACATATTCTTTTATACATTAGGAGTCCATTTATAGAATCCATTTATAGTACTGTGTAGGACAGTGAAAAAGAGTACTAGTGTAATTTAAACAAAAAGTATACAGTAAGCTGGTTCTATTCAGAGTTTTACTTGTTGACTAGAGAAGGGTAATGGCAAACATTTACTGGAATATATAGGCCACCTACATTAAAAGGCAAATTAAATTCATAATAAATTGCCTTATTCCCTGCATTGCACATAAGGAAATCTAGAGTGTGAAAGCTGTTAAATTTGCTTTACAGTTAACTATTTTGTCTGTTTAGTTGCAAGGAAAGCTGAAGCACATTAGATTGTATGTAAGCATTAATTAATACCTGGAAACCAAAAATTTCTTTTTCTAGACAAATCTGTTGTTCACACAGAGTAGAAAGTGCCTGGGATTCCACAACTGTGGATAAATGAACATGTCTATGGTGAGGCTCTATTTTCTTATAGTGACAATAAAAATGAAAAAATAGTGAGAGTAGAACATAAAGAGGGGAAAATAGATACTAAACTTTGGATCTAGAATTAATAAGAAAACAAATTTTTTTTTGGAGAAAGGATATGGTCAATGACAATATATAATATTGAAAAATATTTTTTAATAATGATTTCTCGGTATTTTGGTGGGAAAAAAAATCTTTAGCACTTTGTCCCATGTTTGTTCTCTTATAAAACCTAAACCAGGGAATGTTTTGCTTACATCTGCTGTGCCAAAGAAGAAACCTCAAAAGAATACAAAACTCAAAAGAACTACATATTTTTGTTTAATTAGACAGTGTCCAACCTTTATTCAAGATGTCTAACTTATTCAACTAACAAATCCTAAATAAAGATATAAAGGGATTTCACAGGACAGAAGCTGAAGTAAATAATACAACTTTCCCCTTGTCCCAGTTTAAATGAGACAAGGGACTTTTGCTGAGGATGAGTTATGAGAAAAGACCCGAACTCCTTCCTTTAAGCAATTATAAATCCAAATTTAAGAGGCCCCGATTGAAGGAAAAACAACTTATGGAAAAGGAAAACTAACAGCCCTTTATTAAAAGGTATATGTGTATTAACAGAAACACAAAAAAACAAAAAAACAAAAAAACAAGTAAAACAACCAAACAACAATCCTATACCCACAAATAACCCCTTCAGAAACAAAACCGATAAACCAGCAAAAGAAGAAATAAACAGTTTAACTTTTGCGCCCTTCGGTGCAATTCCAACCACAGTCAGCAGGGGGCGCCGTCAGGTCACTGGAGATGAAAAGAACTTCTAATGTCCTGTATCAGCCACCAGATGGCGCTGTTGGAGTCCCTGGTCACGGCCACATGGGGTGGGGAAAGAAACAATACCCTCCAGGTATGTCCGAGGAGGGAAGAAAAAAACAACAGAAAAATTCGGTTCCCCTTCCCTTCCCATACTGGGAAAGGAGAGAGGGAACGGGGGTGTAAGGGTGAAGAAGAAAACAGCAATAAAACAGAAAAAGTTCTCCCAATGGAAGAAAAACTCACAAACTTCATCTGTTTAGGATTTCGCTTATAGCAGGACCTGCAGCCAGCCACAGCTGAGCAGAGAGCAGCAGCAAAACTCCCCTCCGGCAG
>JAYRBT010000082.1:122456146-122476214 GCA_036023395.1 Myiotriccus ornatus | reverse complement strand
CAGTGAATGGAAAGGGTACGTACAGACATGAGTAATATGGAGCACTCAGATTCTTTACTATGCCTTTCCTTGTGCTTTAACAGTTGCTAGAGAATCTTTCCTCTTTTAAAACAGGTGCATGGAAATTCATAATAAACCCCAATGTTCTCATAAATATATAAGAAGCAACATATGTGAGAAAGCATATTTGCTTCAGTTTTAGACAGAGCAATTTTGTGATACCATTCATACACCACTGTCTCTCCTCTTCATTACAGATTAATGATGTAGAAAGATGTGCCCTCAGGTACAATGTATTGAAAACAATCACTGAAATTTTGAGATGGAGGTGACCTCTACAAGACAGGTATTCCATTTCCCTGCTTTTGTGGAAGACCAGTAGTGGCTAGACTTAGACCTTTAGTATTCTCTGTTCTAGAAACCTTTATGGTCTGTACTTCATTCCAACAGTTATCTAATCTTGTACTTGGAAAAAGATTTCTTAATATGAAATAGAGATTTTTTTTTTTTTGGTGGGGTGAGAGAATGAAGTAAAGCTAGTCTTTCTCCTTCCTCTGTGGATATGGAGAGTATTTGCTGATGTTAGAAGAAATAACTAGAATGTAGGTAGTAGCCCTCAACAGACCCAGAATAGTAGAGAAAGGAGGCATTTTAACCATAGTATCAAGTCAACTGTCTGACTTACGGAGGTTTATCTTAAACCAAAGGGTTAAAGCATAGTCAGAAACCAGACTGTAGTCAGAAAACAAATAATTCACTAAGGTCAGGATGAATAATGGGGGAAGACTGCAGCAGTGCAGGACAAACAATCTGGTACTGTGAAAGGGCAGGAGCAGGAATCAGAGGCAGATGGGAATCAGAGGCAGGCATGAATCATTAGACGAGATTGCTGGAGAGCCGTGGTCAAGACTGGGAAGATCACATGGGACTGCATCACAGAGCTGACATAGCAGCCAGGATGACTGGCCAGTCCTTATCTTTTCCCCACCTTGGCCCTGCCCACTGAATCTTTGCTGTCCAGGGAGACTGGCAACCAAGAAATCAGTGAGTAAATAGAAGAGACATACATGCATCAGGTAGTGCCCTCTTCAATCCACTTCCAGGGATGAGTCAAAACTGAGATGAATTGCTTTAGAGATTGGTTATGTGGCCTTTCAAGTTCCCTGAATTAACTGAGGATCCAGCCCTGGCAGGAGCAGCTCCGTAGCAGGCTGTCATTTAAGGCAGCTGAGGCTCAGAGCTCTGTGCAGTAGCTGCAGTGAACTCTTGGCAGGAAGAGAACCCTCTGTCTCAAGTTTCAAACATGGGACTTCTTCTGTGCAATATCTATATGACTGCAAAAAAGCAGATGTGCAGCAATGCAACACATAAACTGGAGTAGAGGTCAGAAAGGAAAAGGTAGTCACTGGCTCTCAGTGCTGTTTGGAAAGCCAAATGCACCACAAACTCATTAATTCTTTTGCTCTTATGTTATGAAACAAATGTTCTTTGTATACATTGTGTTATAGCTCAGCATCTTCATGGCTATCCCCATTTTCCAGAATCCGCTTCAGAAAGCAGAAGATCATTAGGATCTTTCTTTGGATTTAAAAAAGGCATGCTATCAGCAAAAAAATAAAAGAGAGTCTGTAGCTCTGAAACAAATACATCCACAAATTTCCAGAACAGGAAGTCCAGTGTCTTTCAATGATATTTTGACTTGGAATTGTGACTGATGTTCACAAAACACCCTGAAAATGATAAACAGTGTGTTAAAAGAGAGCAATTAACTGAGTAATAAAAATTATTATTATCATTAAATTTCTGGCTTGGTTTGAACGCTTGATTTTTCACCCAATTTAAAAGCTCAACTATTGCACTTGTGTTTTACTTAGAAATGAGACCATGATCAATCAGCGTGCAACAAAACTTGTAAGTTTGTCCAAGAAAGAGTAGGAATCAGTTATTCTCCTAATTCTTATCCAGTTTTCCCTGGCTACATAACACTTAGAAATGGCTGAAGGCACAGGTATCCTTATTTCCCTTAATTTTACCACAAGGTGAGGATACTGCACACCTTACAGGGGCTTATGTTAATGAGTAACATACTCTCTTCTCCAACCTGTAGGCAACTAAATGAGCTGAACAAAAGGAAATTTTACACATGGACAGACAGACATGCAAGCTTAAGAAGTATGCTGCACATCTATGTCCACTCAAGGTATATCATTCTCAAGTACTTCTGTGCAGGAAATTAGCATGTTTTCCCAGACATGACCCTTGTACCATGGGTGGTATGATACTTGATGAAACTTCATGTCTAACCTACAAGACCTACACCAGAATCCTACATTTTTCTGCAAGGGAAGAAATCAGAGGCGTGTCTTCACAAAAGTTCTAATCCTCTCAGTAAAATGACAAGAACATATCAAATGTGCATGGAGCCAACACCCTACATTCAGTTCTCCAGTAAATACTTGGAGTATAGCTGCACCTTAGTAGACTGTGGGCACACTGGCTCCCATTTAAGCAGTATCTGAGAGGGAAGACAAAAAATACTCAAGTTGGAGGTCTCTGTGCGTATATCCCTCTTGACCCTACTATGAGAAAAAGAACAAAATCTGCAACATTGCGTGTTCTGGATTTTAACGCTAAGAACTCAGGTCTAGCTCCAGTTATGCTGCTGACTTTTGCTACTGTTGAACATCTAATTCGTGTGCCAAAGGGAAGAATGCTTACTCATATTTTCCATCGGGAAATGCTGTTGAGGGTCTAACATAAACAGTCTTATAAAAATATTATCATATTTCTTTCTTCCTAAGTGGAGCAATCTTTTAAAATTGACAGTTGCATAAGACATATTTATTGGTTTTGTTGTTTTATTCTTTTCATTTGCTCTCCACACATAGATTTTTTTTTTCCTGACAGAAAGATCTGAAGGCACTTCTTAAAAACAACAGGCTGTGAAGACATTTAGACAATTTGTCTTTAAATTTTGCATGTAATTCCACCTTTCCCAAAGTTTTCACTTAACCCTTCTTAAATTCAAAGATGAAATTGATCTGTATCATTATAAGTCTTAACCTCTCAGGGTCATAGTACAAGATCAGGGAATTATTGATTGGTTTGGGTTTATTTTTAAGTTTTTGCAACTCTTTGCAATACAAATAAACATCTATAAGTAAGATTCAAGGGTAAATGATGGCTACATCCAAGGACAATAATCTCTGAAGTAGTAGCCAGAATGGCATGAACGTCTCCATTAGCCTTAATTAAAAAATACTAAACTACCACAGGAAAAGAGAGTGACCGAAAAACTTGTTTGAGAAGCAGCATTAGCGGGCACCATCTGTGCCCCATTTGGAGGGGTCTCATGAACAGCTTTGGGTAGTTTTGGTTGAACCATGGATACTGAATTGAGGTCTGGAGCTCATGTTTCAAGACAACTGAACAGATAAGTGAAATAAATTTTTTTTTGAGAGTACGTTCTCATCTGCCATAACAATTTATTAGAAGTAAGTATCTTCATTCCAAATTATGTGCATTTTATTTTTGCAGAGGGCTATAGACTAATAATGGAGAGAAATTAATTATTCTATTTTCTTCTAAGGGATTTTTCCACATCCCATTCTTGAGACCAATAATGAAGGAGTGAGCAGTAATGAAGTGTAAGTTAAGTATCTTCATTATAAGGATTGTACTGAATTAATGCAGATATATGTGAATCAACAGATTGGAAAAAATACAGATAATCATGTATGACAGTGTTGGGTTTGTGTGGCAAGGTTTTGGTAGCAGAGAGGCTTTACAGAGATGGTGCTTCTGTGGGAAGTTGCTAGAAGCTTCCCCCATGTCCAACAGAGCCAATGCCAGCTGACTCCAAGAGGGACCCACCACTGGCTGAGGGTGAGCGTCTCAGCGATTGCGGTAGCACCTCTGAGATAACAGATATAAGAAGGGGAGTGATTTAACACAGTTAAGAGAGGAGTGAGATGTGTGAGGAAAACAACTCAGCAGACACCATGGTCAGTGAGGAAGGAGGGAGAGGACATGCTCCAGGCCCCAGAGCAGAGACCTCCCTGTAACCTGTGGTGAAGAAAATGGTGAGGCAGCTGTGCCCCTGCTGATCATGAAGGTCCATGGTGAAGCAGATATTCACCTGCATGCCATGGATGACACCACACCGGAGCAGGTGAATTCCCTAAGAAGGATTTAACCCTGTGGGAAATCCATGCTGGAACAGTCTGTTCCTAAGAGACTGCACCCCATGAGAGGGGCACGCACTGGAGCAGTTCATGAAGAACTGCAGACTGTGGGAAGGACTCACATTGAAGCAGCTCATGGATGACTGTTTCCAGTGGCAGGGAGCCTATGCTAGAGCAGGGAAAGAGTATGAGTAGTTCTCCCCTGAGGAAGAAGGAGTGGCAGAGACAACATGTGATGAACTGACCACAACCCTCATTCCCAATCCCCCTGCAGAGGAAGAGGAGGGAGAGAATTCAGGATTGAAGCTAAGCCCAGGAAGAAGAGTGGGGTAGAGGGAAGGTGTTTTTAGGATTTGGTTTTATTTCTCAATACCCTGCTCTGATTTGGTTGGTAATAAATTCAAATAATTACCTCGAGTTTAATCTGTTTTGCCCATGGCAGTATCTGGTCAGTGATCTCTCCCTGCCCTTATCATGACCCATGAACCTTTTGTTGTCTTCTTTCTCCCATGCTCAGCTGAGGAGAGTGATAAAGAGGCTTTGGTGGGCACATGGCATCTAGCCAGTGTCAGCCCAGCACAATAACATAGGTTGTACAAGCTTCAGGTGTGTAGGAAAACCGCTATCATACTTCAACCCATTATATTAGTGACTAAAAATGGCCAGTTAGATCTCCTTTATCTCCTCCAAAGCTGGAAAAGGAAATAAGAATATTTTCATGCATCATCATGCGCATCAGAACTGGAAACTCAAAGATATATTTAAAAACAATAAGCGTTATTTCATCTAAGAGTTGTTTCTGTAAAGCAGTGATGTCAACAAAAATTGAAGTTTCTCTGCACTTTACACGATCAATCCTTGAAAGTCCTTCCACAGTCCAAACTGACAGCATTTTAGAACAATTGTTTTTCATTATGGGTAGTTTAATTCCCCTGCTTCTAAATGAAATCATTTTTGTTTATATACGAAGTGTCAACAGATACTGTACATATTGAACTCATAAAAGTCTTGTGTAACCCACAGCTAAGTAAAGAGAAGAAAAGAACTGAGGCATATACCAAAACACTAGTCAAAATTATTAAATTGTATTTTTAAGGGTCCCACTGTAGAGAAAAGCTTCCTGTTTACTCACTTGAAGTAGTGGCAGTTAACATGAATGCATTAAAAAAAGAAAAGTGATAACACTTCTAAATTCTGCTAATCCTCATTTCTGCTTTTTGTCTGTGACCAGAAGCTATTTTGTCATGAAAGCTCCAAGACTTCAGCAGTTTACATTTAAAGAGACTCTTTTTCCCTTCTGAGCTTTTAGAATATGCAACAGCTACCATAGCTATTTAGAGTTTGTGCTATATTTTTTTTTCATTCTTTTTTCCCCTATTTTTTATTTTAATCTTTGAGATCAGGAAAAATATAATGTTTGTTTTGCATAAATTCTTTGAAAAGAAATCTCTTTGATTTTAATATTTTTTGAGTACTATTGATGTAAGATCAAACCTTCTTTAAATGGTTAGGAATAAAATATTGAAGTAATACAATACAGCAGTTTTGGGACAAGAACTGCATAAATCAGCTAAAGGCTCTTTAAAGCACATAACTGGCTGGCAAAAGCAGACCCATTTCAAAACTGTCATAACACCAGCTTGTTTTTCAATTCTATAACTCAGAATGTCTGGATTTCAATAACTTTTTTTTTTTTCCTTCAGGGTACAACGCAAATATTGTATCAAAAACCACTATATATTCTATGTGTGTCTGCGTATAGCTATTATATACAGACCAGACCATCCTTGTCTCTTTTCTATAGGCAGTATGTACGTACAGCCATTTAATATTTATTTCCCCTAGTAGTCAAAATGTACAAATAGCCACAAAACATAAAAGACACAGACTCTATCTCAGGTTGTTAAAATCTATGGCTTGATTCTGCCATGAGTTTAAGAGGAAGGGGCTCCTGTGGGGCCCCATCGGTTCCTGCTTGCCTGTGCAGAGCTCACTGCAGGGTCACTGCTACTGTAAGCAGTGGTATTAAATGCCCACTTAAAAACACCTTGAGATGAATAAAAAGTGTGCTTTTTAAACATGGATAGAGTGGGCTTCATGAATGTGCACAATAATTTGCAAGCACTGTGGTTGCAATCTGGTGTCTGTGCCGCTGTGTTTCCTCTAACCTAGCAGACCTGGTCCGCATGGTTGGGACATGCTTTCTAAATTAAGCAGAATGTTAGACTTGTGCATATGATATAATTAATGAAAGTGCATTTTACTGATTACAGAGGATTTTTTTCAAATGATGGTTGCTTTCGGATCTATCATGAAATCCAGGTGAAAAAAGGCCTAACTTTTCTGCAGGCTCACTAGGGAGAACTGGAGTTGTTAATGTACATCCTCTGACACCCTAGTCTCCCAAGGCAATGTAGGAGATAAACAAGAGGAGGAACTCAATGGCCAAAGAAAAATAAGTATCATGAAATCAGAGACAATACATCACAAAATACTTTTTCTTAAAAAATAATTACTGTCACTTTATAATATATTTAAGTTTTGATTAGTTAACAAATTATGATGGGCATTATGTAAAAATATTCTGCCAGTGTTACATTGCTTAAAAAAATGAAACCTAGAGAAAAACACTCAAAGCCCTGTGCCACTTACAACCTTCTTTTGTGAGCATTTCATTAGATTAAATTATTAGTAAGGAGTGATAGACAAATAAGAAACGTTAAAATCACACCACACAGTATTAATGTTGGATATCTGACTTCATGTATGTTAGTCTACACAGGAGAAAAAGCATGAAGCATGAGACATTTAAAAAATCAATTTTATGAAAAAAAATTCTTCAGAAATCTAGAATACAATTATTTGCAGCAGCTACTCAGCATAATTTTTTGAACAATATATAAATATCAAGATAATTATGAATCAGTCATGGAAAATTCAGAAAAGGAGATATTTTTCAGCTAAACTATTCATTGTAAACATTAGCTTAATACCGCTGACTATTTAATTAGTCATTTCATAAGCAAGTTTAGCACCTGTAGGATCCCCTCCATGAGCAGAAATGGCAGTAGAGGCAGCAAGGCTCGGGGAGAAATGGTTCCTGTGTTTTACTATGGAGCAAACTACCTGCACTTGCATCCAGCTGCAGGGCCCTGCTGAAGAGCCCCCTCCAGGCCTGCAGCAGTGGTCCACCATCTCCCTAAAGACACAAGCTCAGTAGATGAAGTACTGGCCATGTGATCGTTGCATGCTACTGACCAGAGGTACTGACAGGGCTTATTGAGACCAGAAATGATTGATGGAAGATATAATGAGAACAAACTGGCTCGTTCCCAGGTGGAAAAAAAATACCCCCAAAGTCTGAAGAATTGAGAAGTTCTTTTAATTAGCATGCTACTAAAATGGCAAAACTTGCATGCTCTCTTCTCCTGCTGACAATATCACTCTCAGCTGATTCACTACAATTTTTATTTTTTTCAGTTCTGACATGGTAAACACATTTACCTTACAAAAATCTATTTGTCTTCTATATATGTCAAATATTCTTCTGTTACATTGATGCAACTTGCATTACTGTTATTGCAATGGGAATTGTACTGATATTACAGGAGAGTTGGCTCAAGGTGATTACTTATTATATTTCCTGTGAACAGAAATCTGGTCTGCAAGTTCTAATTATTCTGGTAAAAATTGTCCCTGACACAGTGCCCAGGAATCCAGTTAAGTTACACCAGAGATTAATTTTTCTCATTATAATTTTTTAATTGTAAAAAGAAGCACAATAAAGTTTATTTAAATTCCACAGTAGTTCCTCTTTAAAAGGTCAGTTTAATATTTAATTTGAAATTGGATAAAATTTGTGCATGTGTATGTGGGTGACAAAGTAATGTTTAAACAATCAGACCTGACAGATGCTGACAGATACTGTCTAATACCCCTGCATGCAGATTGCATTGTGAGTCACAAGGCTCAAGGTCATGCATCTATAACCACCCAGAAGGCTTTCTTCTCCACTTGATGCACAAATTTAAGTTCCATTAAAGCTGATGTAAGATACAGATGCTTACTGGAAGGAGAATAGACCAATCTTCAAAAATGCTGTATAATCAGTAGTGATGTGATTCATAGCTATCATTCCTAACCTTTTAAAATTATTTTTCAGTGATTAAATAAAAGTCATGCAACAATAAACCTGTTATCTTATCACATATAAAAAAATCTCTTGGGGATATGATAGCAGAACCAGTCATAAAAAATCAGGAAAGGATTGTCTTGCTAGCCCCTGTCCTCCAAATGTAAACACGGGTAATACTTTTTTAATTCTTTCGGGCTCCATGAAAACACTGACTTTCCAGCAAAATCTTTAATCTGAAAAACCTCAGTATTTTGATTAATATTTCCATTGTAATATCACATGAGAGATTCAGTTCAGGTGCAGATTTTTGTGTCACTCAACTACATCAAGATTACCCCGACTGCTGGAACACTTCATTCTTCTTTCCCTTCACTCCCCGAGACTATCCATTTGAACAGACATCAACTGCTGAAGTCCTCCTTGGTATTCTGTGAAAAAATTTATGATTTCCTTCCTCCCTCCCTCTCTTCCTTCCTTTTTTCCTTTCTGCCTTCCCTCTCTTCCTTCTCTCCTTTCTCTCCCTTCCTCCCACCCTCATGGTAGCTACGTGACCTGCCCCATTAATACCCAGTTTGCTCTCTTCTCAGAAGCAAAGCACACAAAGCATGGTTTTCCTCTGTGCATACAGAAAAGTTCATCTCAGTACACAACCTCTCTGCCTAGACTCAACACATTCCATTTGTATGGCTCTTCAGATGCCTCCTGAGAACTGCTGGCCGGGAACGGACACGTACAGAGGGAGGCTTGGTGAAATGTCCTGAGTCACTGGTTGACAAGGAGTAGGAAAAGCACATTTCCTGATTTTCACTTCCTGTTTCTAGCTCGAGGGAAATGAGGTTGGGTGGGATGTGCGGTAGATTTATGAAAATCTTGGTCTTATGTTTGCAGAAATAATGTGATTTTGGCTTTGCCTGCAATGGAGTTTGTTGATGACTCTCTCCATGTCCGTAAATGATTCTATCTTACAGTTACTGAGAACCTTGATAGATACTTGTTAGGGGCAGCAACATGATTTTTTAAGAATCCCAGGCTCACTTTATGGTAAAAAAAGCCCCACATATGCAACACGTAGTAGGTGAGCTCTCTGGATCCTCTGATCTTCATTTCTCTGCTAAGGTAGAATTTACCTGCCTTCCATTTTGACCTTATATCAACACTTGTATCTCACAGAAAGAAAAAAAATCAGACTTACGTTTGGTTTTCACTCCATGAAAGGAGAGTTTCTTTTTATGTTTCAAGAAGGCTCCCTCAACTTAGTCTTAAAGGAGTTCAAAGATCAGCTCTTCCTCTAATCACAGAAAACACAACAGAGTAATCAGCATTCTGGGAAAGGAAGGGCAGAAAAATTATGGGACAATTTAATGGTGATTTATTGAAAATTGGTAACTGGCAACAGTACTTTATGTCGGAATCTCTGGATCAGCTCTACATTTTACGCCTACTGTGGTTATGAAAGAGGAAAATAAAAGAAACCTGATCCCAAACTGAAATGGAACTTCTTGTTACTCACTGCTTTTGGGACATTGCTATTTCCCACAGTGAAATCTGTTATTTTCCTAAAACATACCCCCAAATTTTTAGGGGGTGCATTGTATTTACAGCAAATCCAGACAGAGTACAGGATTTATAGTAACCCACTGTTTTGTATCTTCAATTTGTGTGCCTGTACAGTGTTTGCGAATGAGGTGTCCTGATCTACGACAAATGCTCATGAAAACATTGTGCAAGCATCTGTCACGTAGCTTAGCCAGTGCAGCTCAGTCTTGACCCAGCACAGCTCCATTGTTTCAGTCCCAAAGCTCTTTGCAAGAGAAATTGAAAATAATGTAAAATGGTGCAATTGTTTCTTCACATGCTCAAATGAAGTCTAGGATGAAACCAATAAATTCATTTTCACTTGTGAGCCAACCCTGTGAACTCTAGTTATGAGAGGCAGAATACCTACATTTCCTAAGGAAAACATAGATGGGATAAGAAAGTCCTGCAGCTAAAGAACACCTGGACATTAGTGCTATTAATTCCCATCTAAAATGGCCTATCCAATGTATTAGCAACACTACTGAAGACCTGAGCATATTGATAATGATGAGTAGGGTCAGGAGAAATGAGAAAAGGAAGTATAATGAAGAGATTACAATCAGAAAGCATATTAAGGAAAACCTTGCTTAATGAGGCTATTGGTATCAAACTACATTATTCATAGAGACTTTTGATTAGAGACAAATGTCAAATGTAACATACATTTCTGTGTGGTAAGTCTTCATTTGCATTTCAAATAAACACTGTTAGTTCTCGGCTTTAGTGCAGCAAACGGTAGTTATACTGAGTAAGTTTTTCCACATTCACAAAACACCTTTAAATCAATAATGCAAAAGATGAAGTAGGACTCCTGAACATAAAAATTCATTTAGACTTAGAAGTCATACAAAATCCCATGATTTAGTGTTCACCAGTATCTCTAAGAACAGGGTGGACAAGGGATATACTAGCCAGTACAGACTTCTCCATTCTCCAGTTTTCTTACTATCTTTCCTGCTGGTGTTTGTCAGTTCTCCAACCAAAAGTGCCTTCAGCCTTAGAACACTATGGCTCTACCACTTGAGGGCAGTGGATGGCTTTCTGTACTGAATTTGAATAAGCATTTTTTCTTTTATTTCACTACATACGTACTTTTCTTTCTAATATGGGCATCAGTTCTCCGTTTTCCTCTAGTCTTTCCCAAATCCTCCACTCTTTAGTGCTTTTTAAAATTCTTCAGTATTTCGGTTTACCAGCTTCACAGAATGGGACATTTCCCTTCATTTAAGACATGCCTTTCAAGGTGCACCTCTCAATCTCAGTGTACCAACAAAAAAAGAAACAACAGAGAATTAAGTCAGATTGGGCTTCCCAGAGTTATTTAATAAAGCAAGTTGTTTTAAGCTACATTTTAGCATGATAAAACTTATCAGAGATAACTTTAATGTTCTCGTAAGTATGTCGGCAGAAATATGTGCAATTTGTCAAAAATTATTCTTAGAACACCTCAGTGTATATGGTAAAGAAAACCAGCATAACTCTTTCTTTTTGCAATGAATATTTTAAGCATGTCATCAGCACTATTGTAATTTGATTTAAATAAAAGTTGAGTGAATAACAGTTACATTAATTCATACTGTAGTTTTAATTGAGCAGAGTGTATGTGATGTCATTTATTCAAATTCTGATGAACTGCATGCCCTAAATGTTTGTTAACACTTTGTCAAAAGTTATATAATCACTGTTATTGCCCTTAGTACTCATTGTTTGAACATGAATAAAACTGAATTATTTTGGTATTCATGTGGTCAGAAATGCAATACTATAGATATCCTATTGTAATTTTCCAAAGCATTAATTGGTGTTGCTGTAAAAATATGAAAAGATAAGTTACATACGAAGACAGAAAGAGCCATGAATTTAAATTCCTAATTAAAGAAATTTCACTTTTGATGCCTAAGAGTGTCTACACGTATGTAAGGAAAATACCAAACATCTGCAGTTTTCAGTAAGACAAATGGAAGAGCCTCTATTTGACTGCATTTACAGTTTGTACTACAAGGACATGTTGAGAATACATCTGGTGCAGGTAGCTTGGTTTGCAAGCTGCAGACTGAGATGCAGATTGAGATGCAGATTGAGATGCAGATTGAGATGCAGACTGAGCTGTGGGTGGAAGCCCAAGATAAGAGGCTGTGAACTGCCTGGATGGACACTGGGAGACACAGCAGGAGTGGAGAGCTCATGAGGAAGAGCAAGATCTGTGCATGGGTAGACTGTGAGGATATAAACGCCCAGAGGTTCCTTTGTTGCAGGTCCTCGTCTAAGGCACCAGCTCAAGCTGTTTGTGTGTTACTGTGCTGTGAATAAATTGCTTTACGGAACTAGACATCTGAGACTCTGCTATGGGAAATGTAGGGTCAAAGGAGTAAGGAAACCTGGTCTGACTGTCTGTGAGTGTGGTGTGTAGGGAGACAAGCAGGGCACCGGTCGGCTCACTGGAGCTGCCCACTGTGAAGGGGTTTTGGCCCCAGCAATTAAAGTCTCTGGCACTGGGAGTGTGATAGCCAGAGAGTCTTGTGAATGGTCAGACTCGGAAGTTTCCTTAACACACAAACTGCTCAATAACCCTTTGCCACAAGTCCTCCCAAAAGTTAGCTTGCAGGCCCCTGGGTCCCATGGTACATTATGGCACTGGCTCTCTACAGGCAGCCAGTTTTCAGCTGACCTTGTCCTTCTGACCTTGTTTCCTGCCTTTTAATGGGTGTCTACTTAAAGGGTTGCAGAAAAGTCAAGACCTGCTCTGAGCACAGCTATCTGTGGAAAAGGAATACAAATGTAATTTTGGCTCTTTCAACTGGTCAGTGCTATGCTTGGATGGAGGACAGGGCTCATTACGTGTCTGGGTTCTCCTTTATAGCACAGAGATTTGTGTTAACCAAGAAATAGCTCTAACAGTAGGGATTCAACATATTCCCTTCACACAAAAGGAGCTGGACCCTTATCCCTGTGGTTCATGCCTAAGATGAAAATTTCCATAATTATCAAATGGCTTCAACATTTTTGGCTTTTTTGAAAACATGTTAGTGATGTTTAATTTTCAGGGATGGGAGTTCAGTTTGACAGGCACTTTAACATTTTTTCATCATCGACTTCAAATGAGACATACAAAATAACTGGCCTTTTTTGAAACCTTGGTGCAAATAGGAATTTACTTGGGAATTTAAGAACTTTAAAGTCTCATTAAAAGAATTTTTTTGGTATGTTGTAGGGAAGGGGGAAAAAGCACAAATAATTTTTAAAAAAGGTCAAAAGAGAATCAATCATCCTTAAATTATATTTTTATGCTTATAGCAATTTTTAATATCTGAAAATGAAGAATTATACCTCACTTGATGTTTTTAAGGCCATGATTAAGAGTAAAACTGTCAAAAGTAGGAATATCTTAAATTGATGCTTACACATTTACACTGTTCTGAGAAAAATGTCAGATGAACTACTTTGTGCATGGCTGGTTTTAAGTGTATAACTCTAAATTTAAGTGTTAGATTACATCAATATTGGTGTTTTTCAGATGTGCTTGTAAAGACATAATTTTAATATAATCCTTCCTTTAATGCTTTTATGAACACTCCAACATTTAATAAGTGTAAGTGAGGAATTTTTCTTCACCTGATGTCTGCAACCATCTAGTTATATGTGAAAATATTTTCAGCACTGTATAGTGTTGAAATATATGTATCAATAAATATAAAACTACATATACACAAATTAAATCAGGCAAACAGAATTCTGGCAGATATTTTTATTGAAGCAGACTTCAAGGTTTCTGCAAAAGAACTCTTTCCTCCAGTTCATACTTTGTTACATCCTTTGTGCAATTGGCATCTCCTGACTTGTAAGCCTAGTCTTCATCACTGCTGAGATGGTGCTCAGCTCACTGCCAAGCCTACACGTTTCGTAAAGCACTGCAGTGTGCTTCCCTCCTTACCAGCCTATCTTCTCTGGCTGCCCATCCAAACTGCACTTGACCAGCTAGGTCCCCTTTACGGTAGTCCTTCATTACCCAGCAAAATAGCTATTAACGCAGGACCTCTCAAACAGAGCATTGCTGGACCTATAAAGGACATGGAAGAGGGTGGTAGGGCAGGGAGAACAGAGAAACAAAACCTTCCTCAGAATCTTTAATTAAAAATTAAGTTGTAATGGACAAGTACAAAGCGTCAGACTGAAAAGAGGGCACAGTTCGAGTCTCCGGATTTTTGAGTGCTTGACATCTCAGTATCACTGGGCCCTTCAGCATCATTTATATATGTGCGTCTGTGTGTAAGTAAGCATGCGTGTGTGTATATGGGGATGTATGTAAGTATAAAGGCACCTAATTTTTTGAATTTTCATATTTTCATGCCTTTCTTTGTGATATTTGAAAAACTGTATGTCTTCCTAAAAAAGAGTGGGAATGAGCCAGCTGGTTTTGGTTGTTTGGGTTTTTTGGTTTTTTTTAGCCAATGTTTTTCTACTTACGTTTCTGTACATATTAGGCAAATCTTTTTATTTAGAGAATGACCAAAATACCTTCGGGATACTTTAAAGATGCAAAGGAAGCTTTGTAGGTATGAATCACTGAACAGTATTCAGTTTTGCTCTTCCATTTTTTTCTAAAAAATTTCCATGTTTAGAATTCAGTTTTTACACAGTTTTTGCTTTTTTTTTTTGCATGGTCTCTTTAGGCATTGACCTCAGTTTGGCTCCTTTTTTTTTTTTTTTAATTCAGCCTCACAGATTCTGTCATGAGATGGGCCCTTTATAAATTAATAAAGTAGGAAAATGAATAAAGCTTGATGTAACATTTCTCAGTGATTGCTGTAATGTTAAAAACATCAAATGAAACATTAACTTCATTTGATGTTTTTATAGCTAGATATACTGAAAAAACATCAAATAAGGATACCCTGAATTTTACTTTTTCACTTGGGACAAGAATGTTCTGTGTACACTGTCAGTCAAAAGACTGCAATGGAAACTTTGTAACACATATGAGTTATCCATCTGCATCATCTTTTCCCATTCTTTTTGGCTTTCTACCACATTTTACCTTGTTTTAACTTTTGCATAGTTTTTCTTTTTGACCCAGTCTATTTTCATTCCTTCATTATCAAAAATTAAAAGCATTCCAGTGAGACTGTGTTCTTCACACTCTTTTAACACTGCTGAAGTTCCTGCAAGACTGGATCTTTTCAGGAGGAGTAATCTCTGGTACTTTATCCCACCACTTTTCCCAGATGCTTGTAACGAGTATACAAAACAGTAAAGGCCCACTTCCCATTATGTAATCCCCTACAGTATTAAATGGTCAGTATATTTCCTGGAATCATTTTGGCCTGGATCACTGAGAGCTCTCTGACAATGTTTCAGGACGCTTCAGTTGGTTTCATGGTTTTGAAACTATTCCCAATAGGATGATTTTAAACTAGGGGAATATGGGATAATTTAACTCTGTGGATAGATTTTGTATAGCAGTTCTCCTCAGAGCCACTGAACAACCTTTGCCATCTTGATTATTAATAAGGAAATATTCTATGGATTTTCTATAGACAGATCAGCAATCTTGTCTTCACAGAACCATTGTTTAACTTTCTTTGATATAAAATGCTGACCTTTTGTCGAGGCTTTGTCATAGCTTCTGGTAGTTTGGGGAATAAACATATCCACATCTATTATAATAAGTCCAAACACCTTTGAAGCATCTTAAAGAACATCAACAAAAAAATTAAAAATATTTTTAAAGGTTGCAATATTAAATATAAAACATTTCATATTTCAAAGGTTGGGGCTTTTTCATGAACAGGAAGAAATGCTGGAGATTAGACTATTTTTTAAGATAAAGAAAAATAGCTTTTGCTTCTTTCTCTCATAAATTTCCTAATTCTCCTAATAGAAAGCTAGGAGAAACAGATTAATCACGTTTTGCCAATTTCCAAATTTTTGATGGGCAAATATTCTTGCCAGCGAAGAATTTTCCTTTGTCATCTCAGACTCCACAGTGGGGGGTAGATGACTGTCTTACTTATCTTTAAAGGTAGCTCTCTTTAGCATTAAAATATATTGCAATCACTAAGGGTTCTGCCTTATATCCCTCTCCGTTAGCAGCAAAATCTTATAGGATATTCAAATAGCTCTCCTTCTTATCAGATATTCAAATTACAAGCCTGTTTTTAAGGTCAATTTAAAATTTTAGTGAGAAACAGTTTTTGAGAAACGGGCACACTGCCTACACATATTTTGTTAAATGGGAGAGTGTGAAAGAGAGAGCTCAAACTCATGAGAAGGTGCGGAGGAACAAGTACCAATCTATTCACTCACGAAATGGCATGAAGTTTGTCAGAGGAGGCTTAAGTTGGATATCAGGAAAAAGTTTTTCACCCAGAGGCTGTTTGAGCTCTTCAAGAGGATCCCAAGGGAAGTGGTCACAGCACCAAGCCTGACAGAGTTCAAGAAGCATTTGGACAACGCTCTCAACCCCATGGTGTGATTCTTGGGGTGTCCTGCATAGGGTCAAGAGTTGGACTTGATGATCCCGACAGGTCCCTTCCAACTCAACTTCTATGATTCTATGATATGAGAGACTGGATTATTATATTAATTGGGTCAGAAACAACTCCTCTGTGCTGGGGGGAGGGGAAGGCTTAGGCTGAATCTCACTGAGGAGAGGTAATGGCCTATCCCACATGGCAACCCTTGCTGCCTCACCAGGTGACCCTGGAGTAGCTGTCAGTCAAAAGGCACCCTGGTACTCCATACCTAGCTTCTGATTGGCTACACCACCTCTCCCTCCAGCCTGGATCCCCAGAGTGGCCAGTGGGTCAGAAGTCCCACCTGGAGGGGTGGCCGGGGGGGCCAGAGCACATAAACACAGCAGTACATGGTCTGCATTTTGCTCGAGAACTGCTTCCTGCCTCATGAAAGCTGGACTTCCGCAGGACTCTCTGGTGGGAGCTATTGTGTCCTTTAATATCTTTTCTTTTCTCCTTTTTCTTAATTTAATCTCTTTTCTTAATATTTTGGGCAACTTAAAACAGGCGGGTTGGATTTTGCTAAACTGTGTGGGTTAGCATGTGCTAAATCAGTGCTTTGTGGCTTGCTTTGTTTTGGTTGTATGTTGCCCTTTTAAACTTTTGCCAAGTACTTTTATTTTCTCCCATGTTTTCTAAAATTATCAGTAAAAGTATCTCCTGAGAAAATGTGTCCATCATATTCTCTTTATGCTACCTCAAGGTATTAAAGAACTTAGGACTCTTCAAAATATTTAGAGGGTGAATTTTTGGAGCCTTGTATATTTTTAGAAGTAGGACTCCCTGTTGAGCTCCTAGTTCCGGGGCTGAGGTGTTACATATGATTCTGTAAGTGCTGGATCAGTGGCTGCCTGCATGTTTCAGTGCTTAATGTTGTTCCCTGGCAGACCCATGGCCCATGTCAAATTGCAGCTTTTGAATTAATTCATGCCAGGGCATTATTTTATAGGTAATGTGCCCCAAAGTCCATGCCCAATAAACAGCATGGAAAAGCTGCATCAGGTTATGCTTCCTTCACCCAAGTGTTTTTCCAACACTATCCTGCAGGCTGTGAATGCTTCAGAACTCCGACGTGCTGTCATAACAGACTCCCAGTAACAAAGTGTATATGACTGGTTTCTTCATGTCCAAAACCACCATTCTGGTGGCTTGAAACACCACCCCAATGATTTCTGAAATTTTTGGAGCATACGCATAAACATTCACAGTGCACAATGTACAATCCCCACAGTGAATGAAGGGTTAGTTTGATTGCAGGACTACAAGGACCTAACAAGAAGCCCAGAGAAAGAACTACAGTCAAGTACTTCGATGAGAACGTATTCAGGTTATGGCACTAACCTCTTAGCTAGCCTAACAGTTGGCAAGGGAAGACTGACAGATATCATCTATCTAGATCTTTCATGTGGTCCTACATGCCATCCTTATCTCCAAATTGGATGGATGTAGGGAGAGAGTTGTGGCAATGGGTCTGTGTCCAGGTGGAGGCCTGTGATGAGTGGTGTCCCTCAGGACTCTTCAATATCTTTATCAATGACACACATAGTTGGATCAAGTGTGCCCTCAGCAAGTTTGCAGATGACACAAAGTTGAGCAGTGTCAGTTGACACAAAAGAAGGAAGGGATGCCATCCAGAAGGACCTGGACAAAGTTGAGAAGTGGACTCACGAGAACCTCATGAAGTTCAACAAGAGCAAGTGCAAGGTGCTGCACTTGGGTCGGGGCAATTCCAGATATGAGTACAGACTGGGAGAAGAAGTCATTGAGAGCAGACCTGCAGAGAAGGACTTGGGGGTTCTTGTGGATGAAAAGCTGGACATAAGCTACCAGTGTGCATTTTCAGTACAGGCCAAATGCATCCTGGCCTGCATCTAAAGAGAATATGCCAGCAGGTCAAAGGAGGTGATTCTCCCTCTCTGCTCAGCCCTTGTGAGACTCCACCTGGAGTACTGCATCCAGCTCTGGGGTCCTCAGCACAAAAAAGATGTGGACCTGATGGAACAGGTCCAGAAATGTGCCATTAAGATGATCTGGAATGTATTTATGAAGACAGGCTTAGGGAGCTGAGCTTGTTCAGCATGGAAGAGAGAAGGCTTCAGGGAGACTTCATTGTGGCTTTTCAGTACTTATGGGGGACTTAAAAAAAAGAAAGAGAGGGACTTTATTTATAGAGGCAGATAGAGGTAATTGTTTTAAACTGAAAGAGGGCAGATTTAGATTAGATGTTAGGAAGAAATTCTTTTCTAGAAGGCTGTGGAGCACTGGAACAGGTTGCCCAGAGAGGCTGTGGATGCCCCATCCCTGGGAATGTTCAAGGGGCTGGCTGGGGCTCTGAGCAACCTTGTCTAGTGGAAGATGTCCCTGCCCATGGCAGGGGAGTTGGAGCTGGATGATCTTTAAGGTCCCTTCCAACCCAAACCATTTTATTATTCTATGACTAATATCTGTCCCTCTGCATTGAGTTTCTGTGGCTAGGTTTTGGTAGTGGGGGGGCTACAGGGGTGGCTTTTGTGAGAAGTTGCTAGAAGCTTCCCCCATATCCAGTAGAACCAATGCCAGCCAGCTCCAGGATGGACCCACCGTTGGCCAAGGCAGAGCCAATCAGGAATGATAGTAATGCTTTTGTGATAAGATATTTAAGAAGGGGGGAAAAAAAGTTACTGGGCAGATGAAAATTGCAGCCAGAGCAGAGTGAGAACATCTGAACAATCATGTAGACACCAAGGTCAGTGCAGGAGGAGAGGGAGGAGGTGCTTCAGGCACCAGAGCTGAGGTTCTCCTGCAGCTCTTGGTGCTGACCATGGTGAAGCAGCCCATGGAGGATCACAGGAGCGCAGAAACCCACTTGCAGCCCATGGAGGAGGCCATGCTGGAGCAGGTGGATGCTCAAAGGGGACTTGTGAATCTTTGGGAGGCCCATGCTGAAGCAGGGTCCTGGCAGGGAGAGAGGAACCCACGCTGGAGCCGTGTTTCCCTGTTAGGACTTGTGACCCTGTGGGGGACCCACACTGGAGTAGTCTGTGCCTGAAGGACTACACTCCATGCAAAAGTGACTCACACTGAAGCAGTTTTTGAAGAACTGTTACCTACAGGATGGACTCATGCTGTAGAAGTTTGTGAAGGACTGTTTCCCGTGGCAGGGACCCTACAGGGAACAGGGGAAGGACTCCTCTCCCTGAGCAGTGGCAGAAACAACAACTGACTGTAACCTCCATTCCCTGTCTCCCTGCGCCCCTGGGGGTGAGGAGGTAGAACGTGAAAGGGCAGAGGAGGAGGGGGAAGGTGTTTATAAGATTATTTTACTTCTCACTCTCCTGCTCTGATCCTGTTAGTAATAAATTTAAATAATATCCCCACTTTGAGTCTGCCCCTCCACTTCCCCTCATGACGAAGTTGTAGACTGAAATGAGATCTCCTCTCAGTCTCCTCTTCTTCAGGCTGAAGTGACCTCAACCAGTCCTCATACAGCTTCCCCTCAAGGCTCATCACCATCTTTGTTGCCCTCCTTTGTATGCTCACCAATAGTTTTATGTCTTTTTTTTATATTGTGGTGCTCAAAACTATACACAGTACTCAAGATGAGAGGAGCCCCTGGTGGTCTAG
This sequence comes from Myiotriccus ornatus, assembly GCA_036023395.1. NCBI lineage: Eukaryota > Metazoa > Chordata > Aves > Passeriformes > Tyrannidae > Myiotriccus > Myiotriccus ornatus. The sequence continues at coordinate 122,456,202 of JAYRBT010000082.1, read as the reverse complement.
TGGTAAAGACGCGGCGCTGTCACCGCCGAGACCCGGGTTCGATTCCTGGTCAGGGC
>JAYRBT010000082.1:122418172-122429877 GCA_036023395.1 Myiotriccus ornatus | reverse complement strand
CCATCAAGGACTGTCTCCCATGGGAGGGACCCCACGGGAGCAGGGGAAGGACTCCTCTCCCTGAGCAGCAGCAGAAACAACAGCCTGTAACCCCCATTCCCTGTCTCCATGCACTGCAGGGGGGGAGGAGGTAGAACATGGAAGGAAGGAGGGGTGGCAGGAAGGTGTTTTTAAGATTATTTTACTTCTCATTCTTTTGCTCTGATCCTGTTAGTTATAAATTCAAGTAATATCCCCCCTTTGGGTCTGTTTTGCCTGCGATGGTGATCAGTAAGTGAATTCTCTCAGCTCTTATCAATTCATGAATCCTTCATTGTTTTTTTTACATCCTCTGTTCAGTTGCAGGGGGGAGTGAGAAAGCAGCTTTAGTGGGTACCTGGTATCCAGCTGGGGTCAACCCACTACATCTTCAAATTTGCCTTTCTTATTTCTATTTATGTGAAAGATGACAATAAATAGTCAACTCTATGTGAAGTCTAAATTATTTGGATCTGCCGTTTAATTATTAAAGCATAATCTCATAAAACATCAGTTATCTCCATTGTCCTTGATTTTAAAATGCCTCAGTTTACGTATAGTAGATTGTGGACTCATATGCAATGTACACATGTGTGGATTAAGGAGTTCCAATACTGAGACACAGTACAAAGGCTTTTGGGCCTGTTCTTGGATTGCTACCTTCACAAGAACAGTGACGCAGTGGTGAGATCTGGAGGTCATCACAGGATGCTATCACGACCCTTTTATGACTTTTTCTCTCGTGAACTATGTATGGAGCAATATTGGAGCTGATCTCCAAGAATGGTAATGGCGAGGATGAGGTTTTAACACTTCCACTCTGAAGGATTTTGTCCCACACTTGCTCTGAATGATCTCTGGAAGTGTCCTGGTTTTGACTGAGATGGAGTTAATTTTCTTTTCAGTAGCTAGTACAGTGCTGTGTTTTTTAGATCCAGTTTGAAAATAATATTGATAACATTGATGTTTCAGCTGCTGCCGAGTGGTTCTTAGCATATGCCAAGGACTTCGCAATGTCTCATGCTCTGCCAGTGAGGAGCTGCACAAAAACTGATGAGGCAACATGTCGAGGAAAGCTGACCAAAACTAACCAAAGGGATACTCCATACCATTAAAATGTATACATTCCTAGTGTATAAACTGGGGAAGTTTCCCTGAAGGGGGGCCAGTTGCAGTTTGGGGATGGGGTGTGTATTGGTCAGTGGGTTGTGAGCAGTTGTGTTGTGCATTACTTGTTTTCCTTGGGTCCTGTTACTCTCTCCTTATAATTACAGCTTTTTATTATGCCTATTATTATTTTTTTTTATTATTTTGTTTAAATTATTTAATTGGCTTTCTATTAACCCACAAGGTTTATCTTTTCTTTACAATCTTCCTTTCCACATGGGGAAAGGTGACAGGAGGTGAGTGAGCTGCTAGATGGCCCTTAGTTGCTGATTGAGGTTAAACCACAATAGAGAGTTTGGCTCTAAAACAGGTTATATTTGGATATCAAAGAGGTAAAGCTGCAAAGATTGACCATTTTACCTAATATTTTAATGAGGAAAAAAGCACAGCTGAGATACAGAACTTCATCTCGTCTTTTTGACAGATCTGATCCCAGGTCAATGTTGTAGTCATGAAGACATGAGGAAAAAGGAAGGGTAGATATCTGCCTCTTTTTTGTTTTGCTACGTACTTTAAATATTGGGCTACATCATCACTCTTCTGTCTTTGTCCTAATAAATATTTTATTATGTTATACAAAATCCAACCATGTAATAAGAGGCCCAAGTGGGGCTCTTAACCAGTCTGACAAAGAGACAGACACTCTCACCCAGTTTCTCTGTCCTCCTCTCAGTGAAACTGGTAAGAGAAAATAAGAAAAAATGGGATAAGAAAACTCATGAGTAGATACAGAGATAGGGAGATAACTCACCAAAAACCATTACGGACAAATCAGACTCGATTTGGGAAAAACTAATTTATTGGCAATTAAAATAAATTTGTGTGGTGAGTAATAACAACAGAAAACAAACACGAAATCCATGTATCTCCTTCCACTTTCCCAACCTCAAGTTTTCCAGACTCCGCTGTCTTACACTAAGTGGCATATGGGGAGCAGGAAATGGGGACTTGCAGTCAGTCCATAATATCTCTACTGCTCCTTTGTTTTCGCTTTTCATGTGCTTCAGCATGGGCTCCCTGTGAGCAGTGGTTCTTCAGGAACTAACACGTCCTCAGGTGTGGGGTTCTCCATGGGCTGTAGTATGTATATTTGCTCCACTGTGAAACTCCCTTGTCTTCTTCTCCTTTTCTCACTTTGCTGTTCCCTTTGCTGTTTATCACTCTTTTTCCCCCCCTACTTTTTTACCTTTATGGCATTTTTGCCCTTACTTAAACATGTATTCTCTAAGGTACCATCTTCTTGGCTCATGGGTTTATCTGTGTCCTGTGGTGGGTGGATTGGAGCTGGTTGAATGTCGAGCACAGAAACAACCCTGGGGTCTTCATCACAGAGGCCACCCCTGAAACCCCTGCTGCAAACACGCTGACACCTATACCCAACACAAATGTCAGCTCAAGTCCCCACAGACAGAATAGGAATGCATACAGTAATATACTACTGAATAAAATGGAGAAAAGGAAATGTTAAACAGGGAGAGTTCAAGGCTGTGAATTTTGATTGAGAAAAGATTTTTCTAAGTCAAGTACAAAGAGGTTACACATTATGTACTCTCTTTTGTGAGTGTTTCCCATCTGCAGGTACATATTTTTTCCAATGCACTCTGAGCATGCTAGATCCATGTAAATCACATAAACTTTAAAGTGTATATGATCCTGACCCTGGAAACAGACTTATAAGGAGAACATTAAAGTACAAATTTCAAGCATACCTGATTGCAAGCTATTAATCTGGAGAACTGTAAAGTTTCTTTGCAGAACTTCTGATTTCTGGCAGGCTGGAAGGCAATGCAGCTGCATCCTGCCCCTCTGCAGACTTTCTGAATAAGCCTCTCAGTATTTACTCTGTAGTAGAGGACATCACATCCTGAATGCCATGTCCCAGGCTTCACTAGTGATGCTCATGCAGCAAGAGGGAGGGAGTCTGACAGCGTTGCCTGCCCAGTCAGGTTTGCTTTGTCTTCGCCCTCTGCCATGACAGTCTCTCCCTCTGCTTTGTTCAAGGTGGGATCTCGTTCCTTGCTCTTAGAAGCCTGGTCCTCCAAGTTCACCCAGCAGGGATGTGACTGCAGCAGCACAACTCTGCTTCCACACGGGGCTTTGGTGACCTTGAAATCTCTTCTCTTTTCCATGCTGTTAATGTGTTTCCTCTCCTCAGATTTCAACTAGAAAATCAAAGCAATATCTTTTTCCAGTCAGTGTTAGGATCCTGTTCTGCTTTGAATTCACATATTCTTTCAAACTTAACAGGTCACTATAATTTCAAGATTCTTGCCATATTTTATGGATGATATATTGCAAAATTATTCTGTGCATGGATATTTCAACTAACTTAAAAATTATATCTTGGTTTTCTTTCCTCAGAGAGATGAAACATGATACTAAAAATGCACTACAGATAAGACATTCATTTCTATTTCAGCCTTGCCACCTCTTTTGCCGTCTTTCTGAATATTAAAAAGTTTCTCATGTACAGACATACATGGGTGCTTACAGTCCTACTTATATTTTTTTATCTTGTTATTTATGATTGTTGATCAAAATATAGCTTTACCCACAGATTTTACATAACTTTCTTTGGAAATTTGGAAGCTACATTCTAAACTGTTCTTAAAAGGATATTGTCTTTGTACACTAAAGCAAAGAGGGCCTAATTTGGAGAAATGAGTGTGTATTTCTTCTATGTTGGGACTAAAAGAGCTGCTGACTTATTCAAGGAAGAGTGTGTCTGAAAGAAGACATGACTATTCTTTTTAAGGTAAAATACTGTGGTGAAAGGATCAATTTCTGTTAAGAGACAGTGCACCTGTAATAACGAAAATGGTACAACTTTGTCAAGATTATATATATTGTACAAATTATTACTTTTCTAGATTCTAGAAAAATGGTGTCTAACATTAGGATCCATAGGGTTGAGTGCCGCCATTGCTTTTAGAATAGTGCCTGACAAGTCTGACACGGTAGTAATTGAGCAATAGTACCATGGATCAAGGCAATGGGAACAAATGTCAGTGAAGACCAAGGTAGGTTGGGCTCTTAGTCAAAATGCCCTATATCAGAAAGAATTGATCCTAAAATGAAATCTGTCTATGGTCAGTTTAAGGGATATAAAAGTGTAGCTTGACTGATAAAGAAGTGTAGCCTTAAAAAAAAAGGGGTACGTTCATTGTTGATAAAATAAGAAAGATTAGAAAAGGAGTAGTGGTGTCCTAATTACGCTAAAAACTTCTCCTGAGCGGGTCTCCATGTGTGTGGGGAAGCATTTCTAACATATGTTAAACTCCATATGAGTACTCATAACTAGAATTCGCATGTGAAAGATATGTGTTGGCTAGGATGACTGACAATGATAGACTCTCACTGCTTGTGAGGGACTAGATTTGACCTACTACCTACCTGCCTTCCAGGCTTTGGGCTGGATCTCCCAGATAAGGATGAATTTCAGTCAGTGTCAGTACTAGGTTCATGAAACATGTCAGATAGACAAGAAAGAGTTTTCTGTATATTCACAGAACAATTACATGATGGACAACTGCAACCTCTAAATAGAATGCAGCACTGCCCTAAAGTGACTGTCTCTGGGAACAAGAGGCTGTCTCTCCTTCTTGTCTATTCAGCAATGGGTTTGGCATGCTCTTATTGTAATAAATTAACATCTTCCAAGGAATTGATTTTTTTAAATAGTGTTTATCTAAAAATATACACCTGTCAAAAATTGCAGTTCCCTGTTTGCTTTTTATACTTTTATTCTAGACATTAAGTGAGCTCACAGAACTTAAATTCTTTTTATAGCTGTTCTTACTTTGAGACACTGCATGCTATTCAAGGTGCTATTCACAACCAAATTATGAACTGTTGAAAAAAAAGATTTCTAAAGTAAATATTTACAGATTCTTAAATCTAGTAGCAGTGCCAGCTACAGATATTGTACTCAAGAGAAAGCAATCTTCTGTTCTGGTAGATACTAATTAAGCTATAGTGTTCATGGTATGGTAAATATTAGTGACCTCTTTTTTCCTTCTTTTGTTTAAATCTTAACATGCAGATTATGATGGGGCAATTAAGTTCACACTCTTCTGGCCGTTTTCTTATCATTATCATGCAATGTAATAAGATATTTCATTACTATTTAGTCTGAAACTTTAGCAAAGAAGTTGCTGAAATTACCTCTAAATTTATACTTGAGTTACTGGACTCATTATTTCAAACATCTTGGTCTAAATCAATATCAGTAATGATTCATTCTTTTGATTAAGAAGTGACTCCATCTGTAGATGTCAGATAATTACTGAGATGACCTATAATGAGAACATTTCACAACTCTCTGACTTAAATTTCTTATTCCCTCAACAGCATAATGACTTCCTCCTAGATCTTTTTATAGTGTGTCTATGCTCCTGGGGTTTCTTTTCATGATCAGTCACTATCAGTGGTTGCTTCTATCATCCTTTTTTTTTCAGACAAAGAAAAATAGTATCTCCATTTAAAAAAAAAAAAAAAGGTGTTTTTTTCTAGGATTATATTTTTTCCCCTGTATATTTCCAAATTTTATTCTAAAAGCTCTGTTACACTAGAGAGTCTTTAAAGCTGACATGGGCTGCAATGGTAAAAGATGACAGAGGATACTCTTTGTTATTCATTTAAGTAGTCTTAGGGGAATCAATGTGTTTTTAAATATAAAATATTAAGATTAGAAATGCAAGATATTCTTTTGATCCCAACAGCTGGGAATATGGTATTTAAAAGTTTGTAGGAAGAAATGATAACTTTCACTGTGAGGCTTGCTGCAGTACTTGAAATTTATTGCTGTAGCAAAATACAAAGAGTACTTTGTAGTTAAGTCATAAATTCTCTGTTATTTCTTTTGATTCTTTTGTGAACCATTTCCAGGGAATAGAAAACTTACATCAACATCAGACTCTGCCTTTTGACTCAACACATAACATTTTTTTTGCTAATATATATTCACAAATATTTAATAGCTTGCTAATATAGTAATGTAAATAGATTGGACTATCTGCTTTTACTAACAGTCTCTGCTTTCTGCTGTCCTTCTTACTATTTTTACCTGTTGGTCTAACAAATGGATTGATTCAATATTGGCCTTTAATTGGGTTTGTATGTCATCCATAGCTACCAGCTTCTTTGCCAAGAGATTCTCCTGTGCATTTCTAATGCCAAAAAAAATTAGCTACTTTCTTTGCTTTTTTTAGGGTACTAAAACTGAAAACCAATAGGTAAAATATATGTTAAATGTTTAAAATAAAAGTATTCAGGCAATCAGTGTAAAGAAATATACTCCCTACTGACGACTGCATTTTTTCTGAGCGAAAGAAACTTCAAGCTCATTAATTACTACCACTTCATTTTTTTCCCAAGATTTACATTCTGTTATGTGACTACACTTGCTTTAACAGTTGGAAATAATGAAGACCAAAATGACAGGCTTATTTCCCAGCTTCATTTTAAACTAAAGAGAAAGAAATTTTGTCTAACAATAGAACTTGAGTACAGTATGTCAAAAACCTCAAATACATTTCTATCACAGAATACCTATAACACTGCAAATTTACTACATCAATAGACATCTGCTTTATTAGTATTAAAAAAAAAAATGGAATCATTATCCCTTCTGGATGTACATATGAATTTTAGACTCTACATTAAAAATACGTGCATGAATGAGACCACCAAGAACTCTAATGACTGAAACCCATCTAACTCAGGAGACCTGGTCTTATTGAATTGGAAAGAAATCCTAACTGTGATGACAACCCGTTTTATAATGGATTTTGTGTGTGTGTGTATGTGCATGTCTGTGCTTTTGATGACAGGAAAAAGAAATAGAGCAATGATGATCAAAGAGGAACAACCTAGATGAAATTCAGTGACTCTACTGAAACAGTAAAAACCAGCAAATATTCACAATAAGAATCAGACCTTATTGCACCGATGTCATAGTCTGGTGAGTGCTCAACTACACTGGATTCTATACTTCTGCTCTGTTCCCCTATGTCAGAAATCACTTGCCACATTTAATATTATCTAAATTGTTAACAGCTTCATAATCATGTGAATATCAGAAGTGCTCAAGAATAAAATGTTTAAATAGATGGATTAGGCAAAATTGATTAAGTAATTTGAGCAGTAGTAGGACATGGTCTTGTAAATTTAATATAATACCACATCTTTAATTTTCTAGAATGCATTTAATTTCCTCTCTGGATAATGGGATAAATAATATTTTTTTGTGTGAAAATGAACATCCAATGGAGTACAGTGATGCTTTTGATTAATCCATTTACGTTGTATAGAAAGTGCTAGTACCTTTCACAAGTATTCCCATGAGTCTTGGTTGGTACCTCACTTCCTAAGAAAAAATTCTTAACTTTCAAGATAGAATTGTTCTTCAAGAACTTCTTATATATGTCTGTCATTATAGAGTATAGTAATTGTTAACAGCATTAATTGGGTTCATTTCTCTTAAGATTTGCTTATTTGAAACTGACCTAGATTTTGTTGAGAGATCAGTATTAAGAATTTTTTACCACAAGATATTTTGCAGATCTGGCAAATTTCAATGGTGATTTGAACTCTCAGAAACAGCTGAGTATTTCTCAGTATCATAAGGGAAACACTGTTTAAAGTGAGGATGCCATGAAAGAGTGCCTGTAAGAAAACAATAAACAATAATCCTTTTCTGCAATATAATTTTTCTACAAATCTTCAGAGTTTACTGCATTATTGTCTCCTATACAGTATGTGCCTTTAAAAGCCACGTGTTTTACCTATTGGAAAGAGTTTAGACTAAACCAGTGCTGATGTAGTTTGGCCTTCTTTAGAAACATTCTTCCATGAAAATGTTTTTACATACAAAAGATAAATCCCCCGTTCCTTCCTTCCGTTCTGAAATATCCAAGGAACACCAGTCAATTTCTCTGTAATTTTTGAACCCCCATGTTTAGTGAAACTATCTAAAAAAAAAAAGTCAGTGCATGCATGTAAGATTTTCACAAATCACTAGCAGTTTTATCAAGATGAATCCAACTTTCCTGGGAGTAACATATGGATGAAAGCCCAGCCAAATTCTGTTCTTCTGTGATCTACTGCTGAGAAAAAGGTGCTCTTCAGATAGGTATGACTTATTTTTACAGTCCAGAAGATTTTTTCAATTTTAATCTGAGAGAAAATTATGCATCAATTTTTAACACACACAAAAAAAAGATTTTCAGAATGAGAACAAAATGGGCCTCATTTCAGTCAGGAAACAAAAAGTATAAATTGAGCCTTAAAAAAAAAAAAAATCCCTGTACAAATTGAGCTCTGATTTATTAAGCAGTCTCCATTTGTCTTGATACAATAAATACCTCCATTTCTCTTGATGCAATAAATATGAGGTTCTCAAGTAACTTTCTCATGCACTTTTGAACAGCTCACCTGACCTCCCACCCATTTATTCATTTCTGCCTCAGCTTACTCTTTAAAATCTGAGATCAAAATAAATGATGTTGAAAAGATTATAACAACTTGATACTGAAGTTTTTCCTCCTATCTGCAAGTGAGTAATTTCTCTTTTCATTAAATCTCAGGTAGGTAAGAGTCACTTTTGAAACAGCTACAACATTCTCTTTACATAACAATGAACAATTTAAAACTTAAAATTTCAGTGCTTGAAGTTTTTAATGCAGAAATTTAGTACCTCAAGAAAAAGAATTTCCCATTTTTCCCAATGAAACGTAAAATACCCTGCTGCAGTTGCCAAGGTCAAACATATTAGACTGAATGATGTTATCATTTAAAGGCCCTAGAGTTTTTTCAAGTCCTTCTTTTATGTTTCTACATTTTCTTGGGAGCTTTGTTTATTCAAACATCATGTAAATAATAGCAAGAAATAATCTTGATAAATTTTCACTAATTGTATCTGTTTACAAAATAGCTGATAAAGATAAAATGTCTAACTTGTTTAAATGTTCTGTTCTATTTAAAACTAATTCTCTTAGTTTTAACAAAAGAATTGTAATGTTAGAAATAGCAAATTAGGTGGTCTGGATAAAAATCTCTTAATAACAACCTGTGCCATAGTATTGAAGAACTTGAAAAAAAAAATCCCCATGCTCTGAACAGCTTTGGAATTAAAGAATAGAGCCTCTTTCCACCACCATTTCCCAGATGCTGTACCATGCTTAGTGAGGTTAGATGGTTACCTAGTGGAAAGTACGTTTGAAACAACCTCATGTTTTCATAAGGAATTCAGATCCTTATGCTTAATCTCATAAGAAAATTATCTGGTCTTTTAAATCTTCCTGGTAAATTATAATCTGCTTAATTTTTTTTTTTTTACTTTCTCTCTCCTCTCTCTGTCCTTTGCCCTTTCTTTTCCATTTGCTTAAGAAAAGGCCTTGGCCTTTTAAAAACATCTAATGCATGGATTGCTCTTTTTGTAGTTTTTAGGTACTACCAGGCAAAGCCATTATCACTGTAAAGCCCAGTGGGAGTTACAGAGAACAAGAGAGAGGAAATATGCACTGCATTTTTGACACTGAACAAAAGAAAATTTCAGAATTACTTTGTGGTGCTAGTCATGGCTTTTCCAATTGTAGTAGCTAATTGTGAAGATAAAGGTAAATGATGAAACAAACAAACAGGTGTAAGCAAGTTTTTCTCTTTTAGATTCTGCTGAAAAAGAAAATAATCATGCTGTGCTGAAATATATTCTGTTATCAGCTGTCAGCAGAGAATTATTTCAATACTCTCTGTGTCACGGTGTGCAAAGTTCTCTGGAAGAGTACTTTGGCACTACTATGGTACCCAAGAGTTATAAGCTCAGGTATGGGGAAGTTAAATTCAGAAGCTTAAATTATTTGGGCATATGCACTACAGTGTACATAGGAAGTATTCAGTGCCTGAAATTATGACAGCAGTGCTCTGAGCAGGTTGACAATTAATGAGATGATTATGTTTAGAAAAATCACTTAAGAGAAAGGCATGTCAATGAAGTTTTCTTTTTCTCAGCCTTTGGCATCTCTCTGTGATAGATATTGCATAAGCTATATTTATGGGTAGGCTTTAGGAACTTCAGCACTAATTTTTCCTCTTTTCTTTCCAGACAAGAACACTATTGTTCCTGTTTTCAGGTGAAGCCATGAAGAAAATTTTGCCTTCCTTTTGCATGCTAATACAGTTTAGACTGTTGGCCCAAGAATAGGGCAGATCTGAGTTCTGACTGTTCTTCAGTATGAGGGGTTTCAAATGGTATCTTAAGTTCTGAAGATGCATATGCTAAGTACCAAATTAAATAAAGTTCAGGACTGTGCAACACTGCTTGACTCTTCTATTTCAGTCTGTAAATGAGATTTAGTCAGAAGATATGTTAGCAAGAAGCAGCATGAGTGCTCTAACTGCAAGAGAATCCTGGCTGAGTGGGGGAATCCAGCTCTTGGTCTCACTATGGCAGAAGAATTTTGCATTAGCGAGTCACTGGCTTGAACGCTGTCATTCTACATTAAGCACATTGTGAGCATATCTACAGGACTAGTCAGTAGATACAGGGAAACATGTTCATGAATCCTTCATAGTCTTATCTGTAAGCCAGGATTTGAATCATCTTGCTCAGCAATGTGATAAAGTCTTTGGATATGTTGCAGGAGTACAGATCTCAGGACCTAAGCATGATTTTAAAGTGAAAATTCAAGTGATCAGTCTACTGAAATGTCTATAGTCTTACACTTAAATAATAACTGTACAATAGCTTAAATTTTAAGTAGGTATTAGTTTGGGAATTTTGCTGGTCAGTCTAAGAAAAAGTTATCAGATCCTCTGAAATTGTCCTGTTTTAACTATATGGATCTGCTAAAGTAAAAGGAAAATACGATATTTTGTATATTTGTGACAAAAAATCCCCTTGTGTATGAATAAAGTTTGAAGAATCATAACATGCACAGCACTGTATATGATCACACGCTGGTATGAATATACCGGGCACCTACAGTTAAATACCTACATAATGCACATCTAGGTAATGAAAACTGTTTGTCTTGTTGAAACTGTGAAGGTGTCTGCATAAATAGATTTATGAATGATGTTCTTCACATATGAATTAAAATGAAAAGGCTATAGAAAACTAAACACAAAATGAAGGGAAGTGTCTTCTGAGAGGACAAGGAAACTAAAACAACCATCACAGGTGAGATAAAAGAGAGTCAGCCTCAAATTTCATACTTTGTCTTGAGTGCAAAGCCTGTCAAGAAGGGAGCTGTTACTCCTGCCAACATATTCCTGTGATTAGTAGATTAAAGAAAACCCCCAAATCAATACTCATTAAAATTAATTTTTTTAAAATACAAAATATTATATGCATTTTGAAATAATGTCAATTATAAAATATTTTCTTTTTGTGGGGGAGCCCAGCTGGCCCTGGGCTCTCTGTAAGCTAGGATACTGAAGACAGAACTTTACACCTGGCGGAGGGTTAACCACGGAGAGTAAGGACTGTGGCACAGGGTGGACTTCCTGCTAGCATGTCT
>JAYRBT010000082.1:122366785-122418072 GCA_036023395.1 Myiotriccus ornatus | reverse complement strand
GTACATGTGTGACACCCAGAAGTGTATATAAGTAGAGGCACTGTTGTAATAAAGGGTGCTGGTATCCCTGAACACCGCGTCGTCTTCCCGCTCCGACCGACAACACTTTTAAATCCCTTACTCCCCCTGCAGGCTTGTTCAGATTTTATGCAGGGATAACTAATAGAACTAACTACATTAGAGACATAAAAGTAATTATGAGTCACTGCAGTGAATGCTATACTGAGCATAAAGAAAGCAATGCATTTGAGTGCGTGAGGGACTTCTGTAACTGTGAGTGTGGAAAACATCCTCTAGGGTCTACAAAAAATGCTGTGAAATTCTGAGCTGACCAGCAAAATAGTATGTATGGTCATTTGTAAAAAACTCTAATATAGCAATACATACCTGCATAGCTTTTTACTCTGGGAATCCAATGCCTTTTACCAAGTACTGTGCGATGCACAGAATAATTTATTTGCCTGCCGAAGGTAAACTTGTATAAAAAAAACCAAACAAGCTTTTATAAAACTTAAATTCCACCATCAACCAGATCCTCTGCCATCTGCCTTCCTCATGATGTGTTCAAAACACTCACCTTCAGAAATGTGGGCATGTGAAGAAAGAGGGAATTACTCCATTTGGTACAGAAGTATTAAAAATTCAGTAATGTTATTAAAGAAACTCTGTGGTCCTCTTTCTCCCTAATCAGTGCCTACTACCACCCTTATTTATAAACCTTGATTGAAGGCTCAGTACCAAAGCACCTAAGATAACTGGTAACCAGCATTACAGAGTAATGCAGCCAAGAATTCATGTCCTAAAAATACCAAATGTTTTTTACCAGTATGTCACTGCTGCAAATATATCTATTAGGCTTATTTAGTGTGCAGCCACCCTCTAGCTATGTAGAATTGTGCTCATCATTTCTTCATGGAAGGACGTTTGGGTAGCACATCTGTCACTATGGAAATGTCACTTTCAAATTAATGTATTTTCAAACAGATTAAATATTTTATCCATGTGTTCTGGATTCAGTCAATATGAAAAATTTTGAGGTTAAGACTGGGTGTTTGAAGGGATCTAAAGAGGAACTAATAACTCAATTTTGTGTTTCCAAAACTGTTTGAAACTCAGTCCAGTTAAACAGCATTTGAAGTTTATTACAATGTAATAGCTGTTCACATATGCAGAAAAAATAAATTGATAGCCTAACTGGAAAACACAGACAACCTTTATATTATTGTGTTTTTGTTGCCTGTTTAATGAGAAACTTATCTAAATAATAGCTGAGAATGTTCCCTGAAAATGTCTCTTCTTTGTGGAGACGGAGCCTTTTGTTGCTGGTTTGTGAGAACACTGGTGATGTTGCATATCATTTTCTTCATATACTGATGTTTATCTGGGGTTAAAATAGGAGACAGCTCAAGCTTTGATTCACCAACATTAATCAGAGTTGAATGCTCTCAGGAATTTGGTAGAGATGTGAAGTCAGGCTGAAGACTTTAGATCGGAAGTAATTTTTGTGAGTTTTTGTCATAATAGCAGAGGATCAATCTCAATGAAATTTTGAATTGCTCAAGTGCATAAAATTCCCCAGCTAACAATGGTTTCAGGGGCTAGAATATGACTTGAGAAATGCTTGTTTCATTCAGTGGTGATGTGATGATGTTCTTTCCTTGTATTTCATGACCTTTGGTTGTTAAACAGGGTAACGTGTGAACACAACATGGAAAACAAGGAGTGGCCTAAAAAACAAGTTGACAGGTCCTTTCACTAAGATGTGGAGGATTATATCTGCACATACATGAATTTCTTCATTTATGAATAGGGACATGTCGAAGTTTGGTTCCCATGACAAGCCTTTGGGGAAACTGATGAAATGAAGAGTGGCAAAAAGAGTCCTTTATACATAACATCTCTTGACATTGTTCAGACTAGGTATAAGGAAGATATTTTTTACAATGAGAGTGATGAGACACTGGAACGGGTTGCTTGGAGAGGTGATAGACCCATTCCTGGAAATATTTAAGATCAGACTAAATGGGGCTCTGAGCAACCTATCTAATCGAAGATGTTGCTACCCATGGAAGAGGGGTTGGACCAGAGGAACTTTAAATGTCCCTTCCAAACCAAACTATTTTATGATTCTATGACTCTATGACTCTGTGTAATGTCTGAAGTTTGCATTTTTTATAAATGTTATTGGTAATGTTCATTAGCCATTAACAGATTAACGCTTTCATAAATTGCTGTCCTTTTGTTTTCTTCACTTTAATGAAAGAAGTGTTCAATATCACAGAATCAAGTCCTAAGTTAGCAGAAACTAAGCAATGTCAATGATTGTCAATGTCAAGAAAAATATACTTCTTTGCCAGTAAAACCAGTTAGTTTTTGTCCTTACTTTCAAGTAAATAGTCTCTCTGAGAGATTTTTTTTAATGTTGTGGGTAGAAAATGCCAAACTCTCATCACTAAGAAAAAACTCAACTTCATTTATTAGCATAAGAGACAATATTATCATGTTCCTCTGACTTTGCTAATGAGTACTGAAACAATATGAATCCAAATTTCACTCTCTATGGGAGAACAAAACCCTTCCTGACTGTTTTGTGGTATGAAGCACTGAAAGTTACAACACAAACAACGACAAAGCTGGATGTCATTTCTAACCAAAGAGAGAAAGAAGGAAAGAGAGAGAGAGAAAGAAGAAAGAGAGACAGAAAGAGAGAGAGAAAGAAAGAGAAAAAGAAAGAGAAAAAGAGAGAGAGGGAGGGAGGGAAGGAATGAGGGAGGGAAGGAAGGAAGAAAGAAAGAAAGGGAGGGAGGGAAAAACAGAGGGAAGGAAGGAAGGAAGGAGGGAGGGAAGGAGGGAGGGAAGAAAGGAAGATTCTCTTAGCTTCTGCCTCCAGAAAACCTTGAAGTTATATTGTTAAGAACCCATGACAGGAGGTGCCAGTGAAGCCTGCATTAGTGATCTTAAGACTGTCTCTTTATAGGGGTTTGTTACAATAGTAATTAATTAGTGACTGCATATTATTTCTCAAATAATATGAATATAATTTAATTTAGTTTTATGTGTCCTTAGATGCATATGCTTAGCATCTTGAAATATATTTCTTGTTTTGTAATTCTAGTGTACTTTTTTACTGTCATAATGAAACATGCATGTTTATCAGCTATGACTTTGGCTTAATAACAGTATATTATTCTCTCTTAGGCTATGTCCGCTTTGGAATTTAAGCAGCTACCTTGTCTGCCTTCAGTCTAACTAGGTTGTGCTCCAATTGCCTTGAAGATACATCACAAGATTCAGTTCCTCCAGTAAATATAAAGGGACTTCTACCTTCAGTTGTTGAAGTCCATGCTCTCACATTTGCTATTGTTATTTGAATTACCTAGCACAAACCTAATTCAGGTATATAACTGTGCTGCAATCATCAACTCCTCTAGCTGCTGTGCAGGCAAACCAAAGATTTGAAATTTGATGATCTGAGCACTGATACCTACAGTATGAAACACATGGGAAAGACTACTATTTAGCATAGAACTGGGGTTGGTTCAGACAGATCTAAAATTATAGAGTAGAGGTTTGGGTCAGCAATCATGGTTTATATAGTTTATAGGAAAAAAAAGGAAAAGCACAACATTGCCTTACTACACTTAGGTACTGCTGGGGTCCTGATTTCATTAACTGCAGAGATTCTCAGCTCAGACTGGAAATCCCTGAAAGATCCAGGGAATGAATCCAGGTTGTGATGATCTGAAAACAGATGAGGGGAAAGATAGGCTTGAGGCCAGGGCTGAGGAAAAGACATGACCAAGGAAGAAATGAAGGATCTGTGACAATTGGTGTTGGGGAAACGCCAGGTTTGAGATTTGAAAAAGGACAAAGTTAAGCAGAACAACAGGAATGAGGAATGTCAGAATCAGGGCAAGGCATAAATTGCAGAAAAGCAGCAAAAGAAGCCTTCAAAATGTTTATCTTCATCTTACAGAACAACTGAAGTAGGTGGCACTTAATACCCAGAAAATAGATTTTCTATAAAAAGGCTTGAAAATGGATCATTAAAGCTGAAATGAACCTGAAAAATAAAACATAGGTTGTGGTAACAGGTAGCCAGATAGTCTGAAGAAAAGTTATGAAAGAGATCCAAGAAATCTATTTCCAGTTCTTTCAGGCTGTTTGTAGGGATTTGGTATGAACACAATTCTTTTCCTTCCTAGGATTTAATATTCTTCATAGCTCTGGCCAAATTGAATATTATGGGTTCTATTTACTTTTACTGTATGATCTTGCAAGCCCTGGTTAATTTCATGCAGACTTTGAATCCCGTGTGTTTGACTATTTTCCTCACCATAAAATTCTGGTAGAAGATTGAGAAGGACACTTGCTGGCAGTTTTTGAACACTTCCAGTATTGCTGCAGGCTGATGTTTTTCATCCATCTATTGGTTTGCAGGTGATCTGATAACTTTGACTTAATTAGGTAATTTTTTTCCATTAAAAATTGAGAAATAAACTGAGTATCTAATAAAAATATTAGCATAATTTGTAGACCATATGAATAGAAACTATGAAGATTGAGCAGCTACCTTAGTATGGAGAAGAATAGGAGTATCCTGCTTTGGTTAAGATGATAGTGATGACAAAAACAGTGCCCTTCTCAGAAATCCAAAGCAGGGATTTGGATTAATGTGTGTACAGTAAATCTAACAGACTTACCATGCAGAATTCTATTGCATATAGAAACTCATCATGCTACTGGATCATAATGAGCTGTTGAAGTGATCTAGTGATCTCTTAAGTAATATTGACCACAAAGTGTCCTGCCAAACAGGATCATGTCATTTGGAGTGCTAAAGATATGTTCTCCTTCTAGAAAACATAGTTTGTTTCTTGGCTTCTTGACCACAGGGAGTTGCTGGGCTTTTAGATTTCAGCATGGTTTGTGGGGTTTTTATTTCACTGGGGTTGTTTTGGCTTTTTATGTTTTGGTTGTATGTGCTTTTTTTGATTTTGTGTTTGTAAAAGAGATTTTTGTGTTTGAAAGAGAATTTGGGGAAAGAGGATGGGTAGCTTCTTTTCCTGCAACATATCTGTTTTACCCTTTCACTATCCAGTATGACTTGTCAAAGTAAAAACAGGAAAATAATTCTAATAAATCAGAAGGACCAGACAACACAGTTTTGGCAGTTGTAGCTTTTTACTTGCATTTCCAGAATGAACAGGACCCTGAGGAATTCATCGTGTCCACAGTTGTAAAATCTTGAGGGTGGGTTTAAGTTAGACAGATGTTACATTTTGTGTCAAACATAGCCCCCAAACTGACCGAGGTTCACAAGAAAATCTCAAGACCATGTAATTTATGGAGAAGTACAAATGGAACATGGCACCTTTGAGAGCTGTTGGATAAATGGCTTTCGTGACCCTAGTGAGAGGTCCAGTTCATGATTCAGAGGAGGTTGCTTCTGTGGAGGCATGACCACGTGCTTGGCCACATTTGGTTGGCTATGCAGGCATAACACACAGCCCTGATACCTTTCTGAGTATTTTTCTTGGGTTGTCCTGCACTCGTTTTCACAGATTTGACCTAAGCAACAAGAGATAGAGGGCAAACCCAGTGGACCACTGTGCAGTTGCCAGAGAAATATCCTTCTATTGTGAGAAAAGTCGTTCATTCAGGAAAGCATTTGAAAGAATATAGGAGATCTACAGTGGTTATTAATAGTAACTCCTACCACATGAGAACTTCTTTGACCTCTTCACTCAGTTTTTAACAGAATTTTAGAGCCTCAAAATTTTTTTTTCCTGTATTTGGCTAAATAATGTAATACAATTTCCACTCTTCTGTGCTGGAGAAAGGAGTTAGGAATCAATAGTTTCCAAAGAGATTTCCCAAAGTGACAACTAAAATAGGTGAAATGACTATCATTAATGAAATTTATAGTTTATGGGTTTTTGGAGGACTGGGTCTTTACAGTCCTACTTCATAATAAAAAAATCCCCAGAACAAATCTGCATAAGAGAATATGAATAGTGAAGGCTTGACTTAGTTGGGAGCTCCAGAAGAGTGAGGATTTTTCTTTTACAGCTTCTTTTGTCAGGAGGAAAAGGGTAGAAGAGAAAATAGGAGCCCAAGTGCTCAGTATTCTTGGACTTGTGACTTCTAAAAGTTTTTTAAAGTTTATAGCCTTGAGTTGGATGATCAAATACCATTTTGCAAAGCTGTCGGTGCTGCAAAGGATGGAGTTGCTCTCTTGCAATTCACAAGGACTGTTGAGAGGGAAGCTGCTGAGGCCATGGGATGTAACTTGCAATGTTATAATAGACAAAGAGAGCTACATTACCAGCTTAAAATGCATAAATTAATGTCCAAATGGATGTTTTCCTTAAAATCACAAAGACAAATCCATCAATTTAGTCCTATTTTTAGTTTTCAAATGTGTCACTTTATCTTCATTGCAAAGTGAACGACCAGCACTCACAATAGAAGTAGGAAAAAATTACTGAGCAGTAAAGAATATTGCTGAGCCACACACCTTTGTTGGCTACCTCTTCTGGAAGGATATCTCTGCTGGCAAGGAAAATGGCAGGGAAAGCCATTTATGGAGGGAACCTCAGAGTTCACAAAAGACATTTCCTTATCATTTTCAAGTACTAACACAGAAGTTTACAGACTTCTTTCCAAAGTGTCTTG
Source organism: Myiotriccus ornatus (assembly GCA_036023395.1). Classification (NCBI taxonomy): domain Eukaryota; kingdom Metazoa; phylum Chordata; class Aves; order Passeriformes; family Tyrannidae; genus Myiotriccus; species Myiotriccus ornatus. Next base: position 122,411,394 of record JAYRBT010000082.1, on the reverse strand, counting down.
GTAATTTATTTATCCTGCTTTTCTTCACATCTTTCTCACTGATACTCCAAGAAGCACTGCCAAAGACTCCTCTGTGATATGGTCCCTCTGGCTTGACTTGAAATGAGATGTGGATTTTGCTATGCCCTAGGGTCTTGTAGTTCAAATACTCTCCTGAATGTTGCTAATGGGGGCAGACAACTCCATCTGTAAAATACAGTACTTGTTCTCTCTTGATTCATGTGCTTCAGAGAGACACAAGGTGAGGATACCCTTCTAAATACGAATCAGTGACACAGAGGTAAAATGTTAGTCTGTATTAGCACTGTAACTACAAGTCGCAGAAAATAGGAAATGAAGCTTGGAATGTAGTGAAAACATATTACTAAAATGAGATGATACAATGAGGTTTGTGGTGCTCTGGATGTTTGTTCAAAAGAAAAAAAAAGGTGAAGCTCCCTGAAACACAATTTTCCGATACTTAACACTGTGGTAGCTAAGCAATGTTACATTAAGTAACATAATAAAATTAACTAAAACATTCATTCTTTCGAGTACTAGCTAGTTCCCTGCTCTCCAGGATATAACAATTATGTAAGAGAGCCTGAAAGGAATTCTATCTTCACTGTCGTTTCAGCATTTAATTCCTGTCCTTCACCCTCAATTAAATCAATGAGAGCTAGACACCTGGGTGATTTTAAAAATCCTATTAGGTGTGCCTCTGTATCTTCAGGTTCTCAAATACTTTTAAAGTCTGGGGTTTAGGCCATATGGCTACCTGAGAGGTATACATTAAAAAGAATTGTGTGGCTTTTTTATTCTTCATTTTGATGTATCTTGGAGTAAGAAATTGTTAATTTGCAGTTCATCTTCAATACAGACTGATTTATGTATTATAATTAGAAAATATACAGTGCTCTTTAAGGCTCTGACATCCTGTGCCTCAACCAATATCGACTGCATAGGGCAGACCGCCGACACACTGCCCTTGACTAGGATAGGCAGCGTAGGCAGGATGTCACCCATGTCACTCCCATAACACATGATTGTCTCAAAACTCCTTACCATTGGTGCAACCAAGGGGTGGTGTGAATCTTACCGAGTCTCAAAAGATGTCTGCATGATTGGCTTTTGTAGCCAGATGACCTGGACTCCAACTGTCCCTGGCACTCCACCAGAGAGTGACAAGATATCAGTTATGATCCTGTGTTTGCTGTCAGGGATTGCAAAAGTTGCCTTATGGGCATGTTTTTATTTGTCTTTCCTGCTGTCTCAATAAAGCTTTGCTTTATAATGTATTGTCAGACTGCATTACTGTTCAAACTACAAACCCTTAGAACTTCTGTGCCGATTATATTTCAGATACCTTGACTGGAGAAATAATATATTACAATTTCCCTGAAGTCAGTGCAGTTTGATAGCTAACTATTGTGGGGCACCCACCTTGCAGAATGTCAGGTGCATTTGTATGGCAGTTTTGTTTAGTGGTGATGAATTTCCCTTCTTACCTTCATCAACAGGATAAAAAATTGAAGCCATTGCACAGAATTTCTAATAAGAATATGTTTTGAAGCTATGTATAATTTTAAAATATTCCCAAATAATCAGATTAAAATGTGTTCATTTTTTCCCTATCGTGTGGTTTCATCCCACCTGAGATGCTCTGTAATGAAAGCCTTTGCTGGATAAGTAATTACAAAATCTAGAAGGAGTTATTCACTTAGCTTTGCATTTGGTTCTTTGTGATAGTCGCTAACCAACAGTGAGAATATTTCTTTCAGTGGTGCAGAATGATAGTTGAAGTAGGTTCTTCTAAATCCACCACCTGCTTTTTAATTTGCCTTTATGTAGATAAAATATACTTTATAAGAAGATGTCACGCTTCTTTTTCATAATGTATTTTATTAAATGCAAAACAGTGAAGTTAAAGGTCTGGATTAAACCAACAAAAGCAAAGACATTTAGCACTTCGTTCTTAACTGACTCCATATGCCTAGTTAATGGAGCACACAATAGGAAAATTGGCAACTGCTCTAAAACCACAGTATTACCATTGGAACCAATGAAATGGGCTTAAAAACTATACTGAAGTGTTGGAGCATTCCCTATTTACAGGTTTTTGTTGGTTTGGGGTTTTTTGTTTATTTGTTTGTTGGCTTGGCTTGGGTTTGGGGGTTTTTTGTTTTGTTTTGTTTTTTTTTTGCACCTGCTTATATACACACTGGTTGCTAACACAGCATGCAAAAAAATTACAATTCCTGTACTTTTCATGTCTTTTTTTAAATTTAAAGTAAAATCACATGGATTTAATCTGATGAAAAAAAAATTGAAAAATTTCAACATCATCATGAAACAAAAACAAGCTTACCCTTATACCTTTTCCTACTTCTCATCTTCCCTTCATACTTTGATTTATGGTTTCTTAATGTTTTCCAAACACCTCTGGAGTTTTAGATTAACATTCTATGATTATTTCCCATTAAAATCTCTATAGAATGAGCTTTTTTTTTTTTCAGTTTAAACTCTGCCCTACTTCTTTTTCTGTCTTCCTTAATACCTAATTTTTTTGTTTCCTTTTCTGTTACCTTTCTTCACTCATTTTTAGTATTTCTTTTTTAGCTTAAATAGCATCCTTCAGCTTCTGATAATTTAGAGGCAGCCTTTCAATCATCTCAGTTTCACCGGCTAAGAATTTTACATCTTGCTACTTATCTTGGTGTTCTCTCCAATGCGTGAGATATAGACATTTTTAATTTCACCTTAGTAGGTGGTCTGTGAAGACCCTCTTCTTCATCGGCTGCTGAGTGAATCTATCTGATTCTATGGCTGGTTTCCAGAAGACTGAAGGTGAATAACATCCTCCTAATTTACCAAAGATAACACTGAGATTCAAATCCACTTTTCTGTAGGTGTTTCTGAAGTACCTTTCCAGCGTGACATAACCAAGTATCCTACCCTCTCGCAGTTACAGCCTATTTACATTAGTAGCTAGGACCAAGACCATGGGGAGCAAGTCCCAAGTCCTTGATATCTGTGTGTAATGCCTGTTACTACACCTAACGCCTAATGACAACACTCAGAAAACCCTTTTCAGAAATTTGGATCAACTAGTTTTTAAAGTCATGTTACTGTCTAGATCACCGTGTTTTGGTTTAGTTTGGTTTATTTTCTTTTCAACTCAACAACAAAAATCCCCAACCTCCCCATCCTCCAAATGAGAAAGACTTACTGTAATGCTTGTCAAAGTAAATATTTTCTTCCATGAAAAATAGTAAGTTGCTTTCAGAGCTATTTCTTGTGATAAAAATCTAGGGTAGAAAGAATAAAAAAATATCGCAAATTAACAATTAAAACATTTCTATCACCAATTTTTTACTTAAAAGTTGAAGACAAAATTGAAGGGCAACTTAGGTAGAAAGAATGCTGATACTTAGACAACTTTGTGTATATGCAAAATTGCATCATTCTCCTTTAGGCATAATTTGAACATTTACCAGAGAGGAAGGGCTTGTGTATAAGAGAGTTTAGGTGGTTAGGTTCTTTCAGTAACAAAAATCATATTTTGCTTCTCTAGATATATAAAGAATGAAAAATGGAGATTATTTGTTGAAGTTCCTACTCGAGGCTTCTGTATTATACCTTTGAGAGGGATGGTTAGGTAAGTAATAAAGGAAAATGTTATTTTTTGCACGCCTTATTTTTAAAACAGAAGTCTTTTAAGTTTTGCTTGTTTGTTTGGAAAAACTCTTTTTCTCTGATAATTATATATTTTTCTAAAACTTCAATTTCTTTTATAATAGTATTACCCTTTATATTAGGTATAACTTTTCATGAACTTAACAATAATGAATTTTTATATGTGAATTCTTGTTTTTATGATTATTCCTAGTGAAAGTAGGTGGTTTATTTTTTAAAAGCTGATTAATATTTTTAAGATTTCCTTACATTATGATATTTTTCTTGATTCTAATCTTGCAGTTTCATAACAATCTCCTCAGACATATTTTAGTCTTTCTGTAAATAAATAATAAAAAAAAACCCTATTGTTTTCCAAACTTTATGGAAAATTAATGGTCCTTTCAGCACTTAAAAGATTTTTTAACATGGGTGAAGTGTTTTATAATTAGATAGTCTACACAGAATAATTCTTTTTGCAGGCATTTAGGTCTGATCTGAATGTTTACAAAAGCAATGCTAAATCAGTATTTAGGTAAAATTAAGTTAAATGCTTTACTATATTTATGTCAGTAATAGCATTTTAGAAAAAAAATAAAAGGAGATCGGATTGTCTTGCAGTTAGGGCAGAGAACATAAGGCAGTAGTTCAGAGTTATTTTCTTATATTTTGTCACATACATAGATGTCTCGTAATCTCAGCAGTACAAAAAAGTGAGGACAAAATTTGCTGATCAGGCAAGTTGAAGATTCGTTGCAGAAGGGCACGGCCTTCTGCAGGCCCTGCGTCTCATGTGAAAGCTACATGCAGATGTCTTGAAGACTTCTGGTCTTGCTAATGGCACTAGGAGCTTGTGTTTAGGACACTGAATCCCCATGAAAAGTGGGATTCAGTTCCCTACAATGCCTGCACATAAGTGCCTCCATATGGCTTAGGTATCAATATATTTGTTATGGTTAGACATCTATTGAAGTTAGCATGTGTAATAGAGAAAAAATAATCTGACAATAAAATCTTCGGGTAAAAATGATAATATTCACCATTGTGAAATCATGGGAAGTATTTTTTCCATGATGAGTCATTCTGTGTTTTGGTACTGAAGTGTCTTTGGACAAAAACATTCCTGCTGCAGAAACTTCTGTTAATGCTTTACTGACTTCCTCCCAGCTATTCCATCTTGGCAGAAGCTTGAAACAGTTTCTGTTTGAATGCCACTTCTTGAATCAATGAAAAGGTGTTATAATCATGTTTACAGAATGTACTCTTGTCCATGGTATGAAGCACATGGTGTAATAAATATTGTACCTGCCATATGGAGGTTGAATACCACAGGAAATGTAACTCATTAGCCATATCTCTACTGGTGATTAGATTTAGTATGCACATACGTTCTGCACATTACTGTGGTTGTAACTAAAAGTAAGACACTTAGAGTCTGTACTTAGTTACTCCACAACGTCCTCCAAGAAAGTTCTCTCCCTCCAGCTGAGCCAGGAGGAGTTCCAATAACTTTGTCTCAGCTGGAAATTGCTCTTTGCAATAAATCATGGTCATTTCATGCTTTGATGCACCATGGTAAAATGTGTTAAAAAAAACCCAAAAAACTTATACAAAGCAAATTCTTGCTATAATCAACATAGTAACTTTTTGCTTTAATAACTAAGAAAAAATGTAAACAATTGCACGCAATCATATAAATAAGTTTCTTAAAAAATCCTTATATGGCATTAGTCTCTTGAACTCTACTTTCTGCATGCTGAAGGGCTACAGGTTTTTGCTGTGTGTTTGAACATTGCTTTGCTGTGTAGGCAAACAAGGGTATGACATAACTGTTCAGTTATACGTGCTCAATACTCTTGAAATGAGGGATGTTTCAAAGAATGTGTTCATCCTAGTGGCATTTAGAATTTTTCACCTTTTCCATGTTTCCCTTGATGGTAGATTCACCAAACGATAGCAAGTTGGATTACTATACTTGTATATATACTTCCTGTGTTGGAAATTAAAATAATTTTCAAATATATTTACAAAACTGTTTGAATTAAGGAGTATTCTCAAAGAAACGTGAAGGGGAAAAAAATCTAATGTAGAAGTAATAGTCTGTATTTTCTCAATGGTAAATATGACTTCTGGCTCAAAGAGGACAGTCATTGCAAACTACCTTGAATTATCATCCTACACATCCTTATGGTCATGAGAGATTTTCTTTCACCTTTAAACATATTAGCTTCAATTTTCTAGACAAATGGAACTAGACTATGCACTCAATGGTGACAAGAGAAGCCTTGTCAACTTCTTGTCCACGGGGAAGGGACTGTAAGAGAAAGGGGGAAACATGAAATACAGAAGAATACATGGAAATATAGAAATATACATGGATAGATAGATAGATATGACAAATCAAAATATCTTATTCTCTCAATGTGTGCTCTCGCCCTGCTGCTTCCATTGTTTTTTTCTTAATTATTTGATAGATTACAGCACAAGCAAAATAATTTCATATCATACATTCTCTTTGGAATATTTCAAATCACTGGTATGTTATTTTCCACAACAGCTTAATTGCTATACATGCTGTAAATACATTCAGTTTGCACTGTAAGTGCAAGCATACTCTGGAATTGAGACTCTTTTGATCCAGTTTTCCTTGATGAATTAAAGTTAGCACAAATTATCATCTTTTTAGTAAGTGCCATTGTTACACAGGTGTAATAAAATTAGTAGAATATGAAATAACTGGGAGGGGAAATGAGCTTTTTGTTCAAGACAATAGCTGAGGAAAGAATGTAGATATTGCAGTGTTTGAATAAAAAATTACTGCAACATGCATTGAAATCATGGAATCAGAGAATCTTTACTATTGGAAAGGAACTCTGGAGGTCATCTTGTCCAAAATCCCTGCTCAAGCAGGGCCACCTAGAACATATTGTTAGTGAACGTGTCCAAACAGCTTTTGAATATCCTCAGGGATAGACTACACAAGCTCCGTGATTGAGCTGTACCTCAAGTACTTGTGCTTGATCAACCTAATTGAAAAACACTGTCTCTTGATCTTCAAATGTAGCTTCCATCTCTGTTTTTGTTGACTGGCTCTGGTCCTGGCTCTGTCCTCTTTGCCCTTCCCTCACATCACACCTTAGGTATTTATACACATGGATGAGATCCTTCCTGAGTGCTCTCCTCCAAACTGAACAGACTCAGCTCTCTCAGACTTACCTCTGAGAGTTGCTCCAGTCCCTTGGTCATCTTTGTGGTCCTTTGTTGAGCTCTCTTCGGTATGTCTGTGTCTCTCTTGATCTGAGAAGCTCAGAACTGGACTCAGCACTCCAGGTATGGCTTCAGCAGTGCTGAGTAGAGGGAAAGGATCACCTCCCCCGCCCTCTGGTAACGCTGGGAAGGAAGCAGGAAGAAAAAGGGAATGAAAAGATAGAAATAAGAAAAATTACAGTTAGGTGCTATTTTTTGTGGGTTTTTCTCTCCGTTTAATTAGTCGGGGGAGGGCATATGTTCAACCATGTAAGTGTTTATGATGAAGACACAACAAATATAGAAATTAAGCAGATCAGTATGAAAAACTTCATAGCAACCTAGCTGTTGAGTATTATTTCATAGTTTCATAAGTTATTTATATTAAAAATAATAACTGTATTCAACAGTATTCATCTTCACTTCATGGAAGTATATGTTTCCAAAGCACTTTATGCAAGTTGTCATTATTTAGGTGGAGAAACATGCACAGTGATGTAATGTGTTTTGCCAAGACTCTTGAAGTAACACAGTAGAAGGCTTAAAATAGAACTGAGGTCTCTGGAGTCCCACCTGATATCCTCTCTGGAGGAGTCCATTTTGCACTGGACATTGGTTAGAACAATTCGATTTTTTATTTCAGTTATAAGTTAAAACTAGCATAATTAATATTAATTAGATCTTTCATTTTCCATCTTGCTGACTGAATTAGTCTCAAAATACGTATATACATCTTTTGCAGATAAAGATTTGACATGTAGAGAGTAAAATTGCAATATGGTTTATATATATTTCCATTTTTTGATTTTAAAATACATTAAAGTAAAAGCTCAAAACCAAACAAACACCAACACTAAAAAAAACCAACAATTAAGCATCTTTGCATTAATTGCATTTTATACTGATGGCCGAATTGTGCTTTCAAAGATAATTCCCAGTGACTTCCTTTGGGTAAGAAAGTTCACTTAAACTTATGAATTCTAACTTTGAAGAGAATTTAGCTCTAATGTGCTGCAACCAATTTTCAGGTGCCTGCAAACTGAAGTCTTCTGTAATTTTGCTTAAAGCTTTTAGATTACATTACATATGACCTTGTGATGGCAAAGAAAATGATAAAATGGGGCTACAAAACCCCATAAACAGAAAGAACACTTTTATTGTTATTCCTAAGTTCCCTGTATTACAGAACTTTTACATCACTGACCTAGTACCTATGTTGTAAACATCACTGTCAACATATGACTTTATATGCAGGTGAATATTAATTTACCAATTCATAGTTTAGCTTTACAGTTGCATTAGTAGAACATCTGCAATTAGGTAGAGGCTGCTCATACTTTCTGACAAAAAGTGTTTCTGCAACATTGGACATTGGATATTCTTAAGTCCTGGAAAAAATTTTAATGAATAAAAGAACATTATTGCTCTCTGATCAAATAAATATTAGTTCAACTCAAGTACCCTAATGAGCAAAGTAGTGATGAAAAGAATGTTTTAGATAACTCTTAGCATAACTAAATCATGTTGACAATTTTTGTTATGTTTTGTCAAAGATCTTAATTTTTTTCCTATCTTAACTTCTACAAATACAAATGACGGATCTCTTTCCATATTCTCTGCAATGACATTTGCAGTAAATTTAATTTATAATATTGTACCAAGTATCCACTGCTACACTGTCATTGAGATTATTGAAATGATAGTTCTGCTAGATAATCTATCAATCCAAACTGCAGGACTTGGGCCAATCTCGTCTATATTAAAATTACCTTCCCTGTAAGAAAGACATAATTCTTCTCCTTTCTTTCACAACTTTGCCTTCTGTTTTGAGTTTTATGAATAATTGCTTTCTACTGATCAAAACCAAATTCTAATATACTGCACAGATGGTCATTGATCACTATAAGCACTAATGTATAAATAAAAATATGTTTATGTTTCAAACTAAAACTGACATCTCTATAATACAACCTCATACACACAAGCTAGTACATTACTATACCATATCCAGAGAGGCTGATTGCTCAGTTTCTGTGAGAGTTTTTCCAGATGAAATATGGATCCTATACTAATGAAATATAGAAATATTAGTATATATTTTCTGTGTGAAAAAAAAACCTCTGTGTATTTGATTGCTAAATTAACTGAACTCTAGGATTCTCCATTAATGAAGATAGTATTGCAGGTGTATATTTTAGCTGAAGTACATTTACAACTTTGTCTTGATATACCACTATAAACCTGTTTTCTAGTTCTGTTTTAGATGAGAAGTTGTTTGATGTTCCCTTCCCAGTCTCTAGTGGATAATTACCTATGTCACATGATCACCATACAATTTATGTACAATTGCTCACCTGGTATTGATAAAGGTCATAAATAAATATAAGGCAAATCAGAACTGTGATGAACTAGAAATTCTTTCAGGCCCACTGGCACTTGAAAAACTGGGGAGGGGAGGGAGAGAAAAGGGAGGGGAAAGGGAGAGGAGAGAGAGAGGAGGCAAATTTAGTTCAGTTTTTAAAAATTACCTAAGCATGATTTTTTTTTTTTCCTCATGTACCATGTAACCCATATTAGGTTTAAAAGGTGTAGCCTAACAGTTTGGAAATAAATGAAAACAGGTCTCTACCCTGAAATTCTCTATACCTTTTTTAAAAGAATTTGTCATTGCTGATTGTGAGAATGGACACTAAGTTGATAGTTCTATAAAAACCAAACCAGAACTATAAACCTATTAAAAAAAAAAAAATGGGGACAGATCAAAGCTTGTTAAAGAAAGGTCTAAATTGAAAATAATTTATGGCTTTGATAAAATCTGAATGTTTTGTATTTGTTTAAACAAGCATTAGCCAGAGATAAGGTCTTCTTGCCCAAGCTAGTGTGTTGTATAGTGTGCTTCTGAGATTAGACTGCCTTCGCTGAATTCTGTCAGTCTTACTTTTGACATCTTAATGGTTTGACTCTAACCTTGATAGTGGTATAGGAAGAGTTTTTTTTCTTTCTTGGGATATTCTCTGCTCTCTTCTTATTGGACTTCAAATTGTTCTATTAAGCACGATGGGATGTTTCCCAATTTTTCTGCTATTACATGTTAGATTGTAAGAGGCAGGAAAAGAGATATTAGAATTTAATTCTAATTTTCCACTCAAGAAATTTCTCAGGAAAGTTCTCAGTTTGGTTCCTTCCTCTATCCATAAACAGATAGAGTTTGTGGTCACTTTGACAAATAGTGCATTTCATTATTGCAATGGGAGAGGCATTATCATCAAGCAATGTTTTAAAAGGGGATTATGAAAAGAAAGAAATCAGAAAATACAATTTCTCTCATGCTCTTTTTTTTTTTTTTTTGGTCTATTTTCTACTTTTTCCCATCTAATACTGCTTTCATTCTCTAAACCTCACTAATCAAAGCACCTTCTGGTTTTTTTAGGTGTTTCAAAGAAAATGAAGTTCATGATTCATGACACTTAAAAAAAAAAGTTTTTGCAATGTTACTGCTGAGAAAAAAAAGAGAGTTTTGCTGCAGATTGCTATCCAAAGTAAGATATGTGAAGATGAACAGAAAAACCCTTCTAAGCCAAAGAAAGAAAGAAATAGAAATTTGCAGATGAATATGTTGTCTGACTGGCAGCTACTTATCTGTGTGAAGTGTAAAAGTATTGTAAGAAAAGAACACTTTTTTCCCACCTTTTGGAGCAGGAGAAAAAGGTATCTAGACACTGGATGATATAAGAGACAAAAATATAAAAGTCTAACCTTTGTCACCTGTTGAAGAGTATGTAATGCATTAACTGACAAAAATACCCTTCTAGATTATCCTGCGTAGATGTGAATCCATGGCTGAATCTTATCTGCTTTCCTCCTGTTAGAAAAATGATGCCCAAGAGAGCAAAGCTTGGTCATGGTTTCTATTTATTATTTTATTTTTTATTATAGTGCTTTCCAAAGTAATACCTAGATTGATAATGGACTACTCCTGTGCCATATTAATTCCTATTGATTTCTATTCTTTCAAAAAAAAGCTCTTCCTAGCAGATCTTTTGTAGTGCTCAAAACATGTCAATGAGATGCAAAGTCAAAAGCATTTGAGTCCTGGAACCAAAAATCTCTAAATGGAAAAGCAAACCCACAAACTTTGTTTCCTGAAAGAATGAACATGCTCCTCCTGAGCTCTGCCTGGATCAGATTCTCCTATCACTTTAATAGTGACATATTCCACTCATAACTGATGCTCAATTACTTTAAATATTGTTGCTTACTCTCTTCCAATTATTACTAGACCCAAATTGTATGAGAAGTTTACTTTAAAACACAGTTAATCTGAACAGACTTCTTTCCCTTGTCAAAAAAAGCCATGAAGTGTTATGGTTTGCCTTCCATCCAGGTTAGCTAAATAACTATTATTGTTAGGATGCCTTATTTTATACTCTCAGCTTCCCACTTTCCCTCCACAGAAACAAAGCTACTGTCACTTTTACAATCCATTCTACTGGATACCTTAGATCTCTCAAATTACACTAGAAGTCTATGTGTGGGGAATCAGCTGTGTGACCAGGAAAGAGTACTGTCCTCACTCTTGACAATATATTGCAATAGATATTAAATCTTTTATGAACTTTTAGAAATACTTAATGTACTGAAGAACTTAAGATAGTTAAATTGCTAAGAAGTTTTAAGTCAAATATATCCACATAATTTTATAGGTAAAAATCTTTACATTATTGTAAAGCACTGCATTCCAAAATCCCCAAACATCCAACTTTTAGTAAGCTGTACTCTATTTCATTTTCCAAAGTATAAGCATATGATCCATTTAAAAATATTTAATTACACACAGTGGTATTTTTATTATCAGGTATGTGTACTATTTATCTTAAATATGTTCCAAACAATCATTATTGTCTACTAAATCCATAAATATTAAAAATAATCCAAAAAAAAGTTTTTACGCGTTCCTAAATAAGTCCTGATTACAAAAGAACTACCAGTTGGTAGAATTTAGGTGTATTATAGCCTAAAGTAAAGGTATACATGGGGCATGGGGCCACATTCCACGACAGAAAAGCTCCAGAGAAATGTTTGATCATTCTTCATGATGCATAAAATATGTCACAGCTGTACTATAAAAGATATCAGCCATCAGGTAAGGCTGTCATTTGCCCTGGCTGGATTATATTGGAAAAACATAGTGTTTCTGCCTTGTACTTCTGTGGGATTATTGCTGGAGAAAACACAATCTATTTAGTCTACATACATATTACCATAACCCTGCTCTATTTCAAAAGAAAGTAGTCATAAAATAAACATGGTAAGGAGAATAGATCTGGTCGATATTTTGTTTCAACATACACCCATTTCATACGTTATAAGTTGTGAATATGTTAAGTACTGGTCTACATTAAAGCTAGGTTCTACAAAAGGATTGCATATTTCTCTGGGGATTATTCCTTTCATTTGATTTCTGTTATGCACACATCTTATTTTAGTTCAAAATCTAAGGCTGTGTCACAAATAATATGTATAACAAAGGAAGAATGGCAGTAAAAGGAAACCAAAATGTATAAACATTTATTACATTTCCCATTAACTCACAGACTTTAAAAAAAATGCAGTTATTAAGGCAGCCACGCTATTAACATATTCATCAAAATAAATAGAAACTACAACTGTTAGAATTCTAATAGAATTTAAAGATTTTTTTGTGTCCACTGTGTTTGTCCATCAGGAAGCAGCTTTATCAGACATTCATGCCTCGTTATTTACTGGATAGAGAGGAAATTTCGTACTTATTAAAACAAAAATTGCCTGTTAAAATAACTTTGGAGACTTGCCTTTGTGCAACTTTTACTGAATGTAGTATGGTTACATAAAATGTAGTATTTTAATATGGGAGAGATAGGAAATACACAGAAATGTGTTGGGTAGACCAATAGTTAAAGTTTGTAACAGTTATTGTATCATAAAGTATCTTTATTGAGATGTAGAGATAGATGCTATACTCTTTTTCTAGTTTAATGGGTTTATAGTTTGGAGTAATGAATTTAGTGTTAATGATTTGAGATTTTACTCTGGGGTCTTTTGGTGCTCAAAATTACTCAAATTTGCAAAGTGAAACACTATCATTAGTTAAAAAAGACACAAGAAAAACAGAAATGCAAGATAAGGAATATCATCATGAAGGAAAATTTATTCAGATTCACATGAAATGATATGCACACTGATGAATAACAACCACAGCTTTCAAGGCCATTAGAATCAATTTTACCTGTTGTGTAAATATCTTGGGGCTTTCAAAAACTTTTCAAACTTAGAGACCTATGCAAATGACAGTTTTAGCATTAGTTGCTCAGTAAGAAAATGAAAGTCATTAATTTTTTAATTGAGTTTGAAGAAACACTTTTCACAGAGAATTAACATACAGCACAACAGACAAAATCGATTAAGGTCTGCCATCTGGCAGAAGTCTAGAAAAGTTGCTGCCATATGTTTTGACCAAGACTGCAAAATAAACTGTTTTATACTGTCAGCACCTCCAGTCCTGTTTTATAAATTACATTTGGTTTTATTATATATATGAAAAAGATTAGGAAAGGTTTCATCTATGACTGGCTGCTTAATTGGAAAACAGACGCTATATAAAATTTTAAAACAGGCTCAGGGTGATTTGAGCTCAGTTTGAAAGCTGTTTGACAGCTGTAAGTAACAAAAGTGCAAGGATCGCTATAAATTGTGTATTAGGCAGATCTTTAATTCTTAGTTGGTTATATTTAAATAATTTTTCAAGATTGAACAACCGTACCTTTTCTTTGATAGTAATTACAGAAGAAAATGTTATACAAAATTCCTGGGCAGAGGGGAAGAATATTCAGGAAATTCGTAAGTAATATCAAAAAGAGGAGAAATGGAAAAAAAAAAATCCATCTTTTTCTTAAAAGGATATAGTTTCATAAAGAATAGATTTTAAAAATCAGTATGTATGTAACTTGCTGTAGGAAAAATAACATCTCAGGTTCAAATGAAATTTAGGAATGTTAATCTCTTTTGCAGCTGCTATTTTTGTTTTATGGTATTTTTACAGCTGTTTTTAATTTCTTTTAAGAAATACTAAACCTTTCGGAGCATTCCCAAGTGAAACACCATGGTACAGATAATTGGTTTCATTGCAATTCAGATTATGAACATCATTTTTCAGTTGTTACTTTCAAACTATATACACAGCTAAATCTGTAAGCCATTTTCTTTATTTCAGCTACTATCTAAAAGGGAGAAAATAGCTTAAAGTATCACAAAGCCTTAATGTCTTTGCGAGGATTTGCAATGTTTGGAAATATTTACTCTCTAATGAAGAATGTTCATATTAAATGCAGAACTATCTTCAAACACATTTATGATTATATGATATATATATGGGAACAGATGAATTATTGCTGCATAAGACATAAATTGATACCTCTATGCACCACAAAATCCCTTGTTTTCTAAAAACGTCCATACAAAGGGAATATGGGTAAAGATGAATTTCAATTCAGTTTTGAATAAGTTTCATTGCAACTATAACTGAAGAGGTGGTGAAATCTCCAAAGTTACCTCTGTCCTGTGCTTTGTACATGTCACATACGAGTTGGCTGTCAAACTCTTGCAGGAAAAAACAGGTTTCCCCTCTCTCCTTTTCCCTCCCCTGGGCCTTTAGTTAATGTGGGGGACAAAGTGCTAAGCAGCACCTGGATATGTCTTTTTATCCTTATGCTCAACATGTGGTTCCATATTGTATTTACGACATATCCTTTAAGCCCTGAAGCAAATAGGCTTTTATTTTTCTTCATGAGCTTCTATCTATGTCATCACTGTGATATCAGCGTGTTTCAGAAGGAGTAATGAATTTATTTTCAGAACACTACTGATAGATCAGGAAATACTGGAATGAATATTTACAATGGCAGAACAGAGAGAGGCACTGAGAGCTGTAGTAACATTTCAAGCAAAGCAGAAGCCCAGACTGCTCCATTGTAACCCATGGCCTCTGTCACAAGACAACTCTCACTTTTCCAGAGGATCCTAGCTCACTCAGGTTGCTCAAAACTTGCCTTACTGTTTGCCTAGTGAAGACCTAACTCACCCTGCTCTGAATTTGTATGGTTTGGATTTTGACCTGAAATTAAATGGGGAACAAAAGTCAAAAACTTACGTGATTAAATAATAAAAGACCTTATCAAAACATGTACACACAGGGAAGCCAAGTTCATGCTGCATGCATAACCTTAACTTTGTCATTTCCTGACTCCAAGTGCTTCTCTTTTTGTTGCACATTTCACTTAACACTAGGGGTAGGAGGCAGTGTCGACATTGAAAGATTTGTAAAGAATACTTAACAAACATAGAAAATTCAAACATTTTATTGCTTGGCAGACAACAGTGATATTTTTGTCCAATGTATTTTTATACACATATTATATTTTTTAATATCCTTATATATATTTACAAACAGTGAAGCAGAAAGGTTTGCTTCATTCCATATACATGTCTCTTTCAAGTCTTGCTTTCTTTCATATGCATCTTCACATATTTTACAAAAGAAAAAAAAGCAGGACACCTTCAGGGTCTGTTTTATGCCCTGTGGAGTGTCACTCATTTTGGAGTTCCCTGTGAGCTACAGACACATGTACAGAACCACAAAGAATATAAAGCAGACAGTTATGACATCAATTACAAAATTCACCATGAATCCATGTAAACCCTTACTCTGGTTCACACATCAGCACCAATTTGATTCTGACACTAAGAGGCGCATATGAGACTAAGACTGATCCCTGTGCCAAATTTCATTTTTTTTCACAAATACTCGTTGTCACCTTTGTGTCTTAGGAACCTATCTCCACTTTTTAGACATGGAATATACAAGAGACTATTCCTAACCTACAGAGAATTGAGACTTATGGCGTATTGAAAGAGAAGAAAGTGACCAGAAGAATGGTTGAAAACTGTCAAACAGGAATTTCTACTTTTTAGCTAGCTATTAAAATCTCACTTGCTCATTTGTTTTCAGGTAGACAACACTCAACTGCTCTATGACTTCAGCATATTTGAAAATAATAACGAGTTCCAACATCTCAGGTCTTTCTAAACTAAGTTTTGGGATTGAAAATGGTAAAATAATACTTCTTGAAAAGTATTCACCATCAAATTTCTCAGGAAACAATGTTCTGAGAGAGAGTGGTTTTTTACTGACAGATATTTGGGTGTTTTTTTGATGATCTGGCAAAACATTAAATTTTTGCTGTCAAAGCTTTCAGGTCATATAAGAATTGGTGAAGTAGTAACTTATGATGAGGACAAGTTGATTTTAGTTTCAGCAAGTGATAGCAAGCTATTTAGTTGGTTTAGGAAGTGTTATAGATTACTTGTGGATCCCATTCTTGTTTGTATAGATTACTTGTTTGATCTCATTCGAACAGCCTACATTGTATGGCAGACACATGTACAGTCGTACATCTGGCAACAACAAAAAATGTAGACTCTTAGGACTGGATGCCTATACTTTGGAAATTAGTGACGCACTAGAAGATAGGAATAATGGTAAGTAACTGGCTGAACTTGAGCTACCAGTACAGTTGAACATGTGGTGGACATGGTTCCTGGTTACACAAACAAGGGAACAGTGTTCAACCTTGTGGAGTCAGGTACTGAAGGAATCCTCCGTTTACTGAGGTGACTGAAGTCCTGTGAGTCACCAGCTCCTAAAAAAAAAAAAAAAAAAAAAATCTCAAAAGGAGAGTTTTCTTACACATACTTGTCATCTTTAACTCTAATAACTTTGAAGGCCAAAATATTTACATGCAACACAGAGTGTGAGAAATACGGAAATTAATATATATTTTATGAAATAATTAAGTTTATAATGTGACAAATTAGAATAGAAAATATGAATTTTTACTCATCTTTTAATCATTAAAAAAGGAATATTTTACCTATATTCTATATGATATAGTTCAATACATCAAGTACTCATGGATCAAACTTCTCTTCAGATGTATCAAAAGTATAAGTAGGAAAATTATTTTCAGGAAGTAGTTTCTTTTGCCTTTTTCTTTCTTAAAGACAGACAGAGTCAGTTTATAAGCCATATTTTATCAGAAAAAAAACCATACCTATCATTGTTAAAAATAACAGATAGAGCTACTGTACCTAAAGAAGATTACAGACTGGTGATATTTTGGCCATTTTTATATTTTTATATTTTCATTTTTGTGCTACTAACAGCATTTGACATATGGTGTTTCATAATTTCTCTTACACAAGAAATCGGGTGGTGTTTCTTTTGTTTTATGAATGTTTGACAGGGAAATAAGAGACTGAACTCTACCCTCCCCCCAAAAATGAACATATAAAAGAAATAATAGGAAAATCACTAAAGCTTACAGAATAACTCAAGGGTAAATCTTCTGTATGACTATTTTCCAATAATTTAACTGAACTTTAAAATATACTAGATTCAAACACACAGTGTCCTTTTAATCAAATACTAAAAGCCTGCTCCATGCCTGAAATGATCAAATGGAAATTTATCAGGCAATATAATTATAAAGTAAACAAAAAACAACCAGAGCAATAGTAATAGTAATGAGAGAGAATTATTTGGTAAATTAAATGCAATATACTGTCAAGGTAAATGGAAGGAAGATTCAAAGAAAAAGTTAATTGCTGAAAGGAAATAAGATTTAGAACTTTACAAGTTCAAGTAAAACTCAAGTGAAAGATATACATGGAAAAGGACAGGTTTCAAAGCATAGCTTGCCCGATTTATTCATTTTAATTGAAGCAGGGGATGACTGCTTCTCTTCTCAGAGCTCATCTACTTTATCAAGTACAGTGGAGAATGTAAAGACCAAATGTAGGGAACCACCTAACACGAGGTTGGTTTTTCAACCCATTTTCTACTGCTTTTAAGCCACAGGTTATGAGGGTTCATGACAGGACTTCTGGGGGTTATGTTTTTTTCCTAAGCACACAAAGTGGTCCAAAGTAGTCTAACATTTTATTATTCACTGCTTCTTCAATTTTTGTACTTCCCACACAGGCTTTACAAGCAAAAAGCATATTCTTTTTTATATATACTGTACCATAATACTGAGAGTTTGTAGTGCTAAATCAAAACAAATTTTTTTTTTTTTTTTTTATTTTTTTTGCAGTGTTCTACCAGGAATTCTTTAAGGTACAAGGAACACTTTAATCCACCAAGCTAGTAGTAGGTTCTCCACCATACTCGGGGTGTTAAAGTGAAAGGACAAGTACAAACATGCCTAAACTCCTTTCCTGATATTTCTAGCTGTTTCACTAGAAATCTGCTGTAACTTAAAAATCACATAGCTAGTTCAGTGTTATGTCTAAACTTGAAGGATTTGTTTTACCTAGTGGCTTTAAATTTATTGCCTCTCCTCTTTAGAGCACTGGCAGAAAAGCTCAGATATTTCTATGTTATGATTCATATTTATTATCAGAAACAACTCTTTCTATTATTTTTCTATCTTGAACCAAACATTTTGAAAGAATTTCCACACATTAAGTTAGTATTGTTTGGTACAACTTTTTTAAACAGTGGAGTTCTTCTGGAAAGGTAAAATACTCCCTAATTCTGGACATCACCATTATTGCAACAGAGGAGAAAATCCCTTCTGATCTATAAACTAGATGTTCTGCCAGAAACACATCATCTTAGAACTGTGTAAGTAGGTAGAGAATGAAGAGGGCAGCAATACTGCCAAGATGGTTGCTGAATGCCAGCAAAGACTAAGGATGAATAAGGGTCATCTGTCCCATAGTGTTCTGTGTAGACCAGAGTGTTTTGAGACAGAGAGGCTGCAAGGAGGAATAAACTCTGGCATAAGTTTAAAAACGTGTACCCCAAACAATATATGTGCTAGATGGCTTGTCATTCCACAGATTAGTCCAGTTGAATTTAATTCAGCAAGAACTTTTTGGGTTTATCCTAAAAGACAATTTACTTTGCCAAAATTAGTATAATGAATGACACATCCTTTGTTCATATGAAAAAAAGGCTACCTATTGGATTTTTATTGCAATTTAGCTATTAGAAAGGCATAAAGATGGTTCTACAGAATGTGTATACAAAAGATGTTGTCAAAACCTGGTTACTTAAAGTAAAAGAGCAACATCAGATAAAGATCTGTAGAATTTCCTGAATTCCAAAATTCATTTTTGCTTACATTTCTGGTACTCCTTCTTGTATGATGATTTTCACTGATACACATAAAAAGACTAGAAGTGAGCAAAGATTCCCCCTGCAATCAAGAATTAACTGTACCTAAGAAATATATGATATTTTTACAGAAAAACAAATGTTATAGTACTAAATTAATAGAGAAATGACATCAAAAATATTTTTTTTCATCTTAAAAATTAAGTAGCACTTACCATTTTTTGCAGCAAGACCAATGAGGAGTTGATTTTGCACTCTGATCTTCCCCCCCAGTCTTTCACTTGCTAACCAAGACATATAACAAGAATCCATTTAGGTAGCATATTATTCTTTTTATACAACAAAAATGTTACATGATTTCATGTTGGACCTAATTTTTCAAAGCTCACAGATAGCCTACATTCCTTCTAGTCCTTGCTCTTGGAAAGGTGTTAACAAATGCCAAGCATACATCTGTTGCTCAAGCATCAAATACTTTAATATGTCCTACGTACAAGAGGCATTGCAATTCTGTGTCTGTATTCAAGTGCTTTGACTATAAAAGACTGTGAAGTTAAGGAACCTGAACCCTCTGTCTCTGCCCTAAACACTGAGGAGAGAAAAGTTGTTCCCGGACCCAGACTTGTGACACTTTACCCTCTCCTGTAGATCTCAGAGGGAAATATATGCACAAACAGAATACTGCCTTAAGGTCATCATTTTCCTCATGGCATTCTAAGCATAAAACATGTTATTCTGGCAGAGCCATTTTGTGCTCTTGTGAAGTTCAGCTTTTAAAATCAGACATCAAGATGCCCATGGCCGTAATAGCATCTCAAGGGGGAAAAAAACAGCACTTTCTTTCTTGTCTGTAAAACCACATACCCCCAGTAAAGCTAAATTGAACGAAACTACCCTCATGTTTTCAGAATTTTCAAAGAAATAATGTAACAGTAGACTACAGGTGGTAACATTTTAAGAAAAGTGCATCTGAATGGAGACCAAAGATTCCAACACCCCTTGACAGGACAAAAAGCAGGACCTGAAGGAAGAGGAGGTACATGCCTCCATTTAACATAAGTCCTAGTGTCGAGCTCTTCATCTATAGCAGGAGGTGGCCCCTCCTAAGGCTAAGTGCCTTAAATTGTACATGCACAGTTCAAAAGTGGGGCTCTCTGGGGAAAACTTCATGAGGAAGGAATAATGCTTTCTAAAAAAATTTATTTTCAAGTAAAGTAAAAAGTTTAATTCAATATACAGATGTGCTTTTTTCCCCTCCTTTGATCTTTGAAAAGCTCTGGGTAAACACATCTAACAGCTCTCAGCTGCATTTATTTAGCTTAGGTAGCATGGAATTTTACTACAGGCAGTTGGAAGAACAATTGGATTTCTACTGCAATTGTTCTGAAAGAGATTGAACAGTCTTTTCAAACTAAATAGAACCTCAGAGTAGAAATTTACCTCTTGTAAATTTAGACTCATATTAATTGAGATAAACAGAACACCTGATGACTTATTTTCTGCAGCTGATTCCAAATCTCAGAAATTGCAAGCAAAGATACAAACTATTAGTATGCTCAATATTTTAACCATTTATGTTTTCTTTTAAAAAAACAGCAGACAAAAAATTTATCCTTAGTCACATCTATTATTTTTTTCCTATCTGGTCAATATTTTATATATAAAGAAATCTGCACAAGTAGCATTTAGATGGTAGGCTTTTGTAGTTACTCCCCAGTTTTCTGGAATGCATCTGATAGCAATACATAAAAAATGAGTATTTCAGTCAGAAATACGTTCTGAAAAAGGAATCATAATTTTTTAAAGCAGTAGTGTTGTGGTAGTGATATGGTGTATTTGAGATGTGTATGCAGACACATGCATGCAGGAGATTGAAATATTTGATGTAGAAAGGTTTTTCTGGCAGCAGCTTGGAGTGCAGTTGTAAATCATTTCCTCTTTTTAGCACTTAGGCAATTGTATGAAATGTTTTCTTACCATCATCTGTAGATCAAATACAGAGCATGCTATGTATACATATGTGTACAGATGTACACACACATGCACAAACAGTGAAATATAAAATGTTTGTAAGTAAACCCACATTGCAAAATTGTGTTTAAATGAATTTAATTATTCATATAATCAGAAGTACACCCATAAAACCATTTTTTCCATCAAAATTCAAGTAATTTATTGTGCATGTATGTGTAGCTACTTCTTGTAAAATATATTAAAATACTTTTGATCCTTTTATGAAGTTTGGCTCAAAATCTATTACACATTTTAGCAAACTGACAGTGAGCTTTCAGCTGTTGAAGATCTCCTCAGCCTCACCTGATATCATTAAAACTAAAGGACAAGGTAAGCACCTCCATGTGGAAAAAAAGAATACATCAATGCGTATTATTGTGAGGTGGTAGAAATGGGCCTTCTCTCTTTCTTCTTTAAAATAAATGAAGTCATTGTAGCTTTTCTTAAATGTACAATAATAGATTTTTTCACTGTAGTTGAGGTTCCTATAAGTAGATTCTATTGTAAGGATAAAATTTTTGTACTACTAGAAACAGAGACCAGATCTACTTTAGCATTAAAACACCCAGACTGTCTTCATTCCAGATCCCTAGCCAAAGCACATGAAAGCAATAAAAAAATAATTAGAAAAAATAATTGAAAGCTTATAAAAACACAGACCTACATCTAAGCTACATCATTAACTCTTAAACAAATAAAATCAACTATGTTGTTGCTGCTGCATTTAGAGAAAAGTGCTGAAGAGGGAGGATGTAAACAGGCAAAGAGACAGCTAAGCATAAACTGGACACACCTTCACATACACTGGTTTGGTATGTAAGGCTCAGAGTCACATTTACCTGAATTCAGTTTTTGCCACTTCTTTTAACAATAATACTAAGAAGTCAAAAAATCTTAACTGAAAGCTTGTTCAGAAATATGTAGTACTGCTGGGGCAATGTGTTAAGCTGAACCACTGAGTTTCCGTAAAAATGTAAACTTTTTTTTTACATTGATTGTATTTAGCTGACATGATGAAGCCATATTCTAAAACACTTTTCTCTTATGTCAGCCCTCCTACTAATACCAATTTCAAGAGATACCTTTATATATTGAGCTAACTCCTCCAAGTGCCTTACCTTTCAGAGACAGACATGGCTTCCAGGGCAGTTATCCTGCTCATCAGTACTTCTGGTTTCACTAGCAATCACACACTGATAAATGGAACCTCATCTGCTCAAGTCGCTGGAACCTTAAACACCCTATGGACCCCAATGACCCATGTCTCCAGTTGCTGGCACTTACACCCCATACACTCACATATACGCAAAGAACAGTCAGCCATTCACCCAGGAAAAGAGAATTGGAGTCCATTGAGAAGACCGGACAGACTTCAGTGATGAGGAACAGGCTGCAGACAGGCAAGCATATTGACCAGGAAATTGTTGACACAGGACTGGCCCTAATTAGCCAGTTATCCCCCTATTTTCCTGCTTTTTCTCCCCCAAATCTCTCTCTTTCCATGGCCTTGTTTATTTCCTTAAGCAACCAATAATAAGGCTTCCCCAAATCCTCTATATTCCTCCCATCATGCATCCCATAATATGTACAACACTGCTAGGTAGTAACCCCCTTGATCTGTGAGGTGGCTCAGAGAGCCTTTTGTTTGGCTGCTGGTGCTGGGTGTCCCCTGGGCTGACTATGCTGAGAGTTCCCTGGGACAGCCCTTGGAGGGATCAGGAAGAGTCTTTGACTCTTTGACCTGACTATTGAGATCACCCTGCCCAGCCATGCACCCCTGTGCACCTCAGGGCTGTGCAGACAGGCCTTTGATGGTCTGATATCCCAGCAGATTATTATTCGGGTTTCCCCAGACTTCCATAGTCTCTCTGTGCTCCTTTGCAGGTGTGTAGGTAAGATTCTATTGAGTAACCTAATAAAATCCAATGCAAGGAACCAAAAGTACATTACTTTTTTCCTGACATATTACCTTCTAAACAACCATGAATCTGCCACTCAGTTGTCATGGCTTAACCCCAGCTGACAACCAAGCATCACACAGCTGCTCACTCACTCCTCCCTGCCCCCTCATCTCTGATGAGACAGGAAGGAGAACTGTAAAAAAGTAAAACCTATGGGTTGAGATACAGTTTATGAAGTGAGATAAAGATAAGGATAAAGATAAAGATAGTAGTAGTAGTCCCTACAGTTTATATACTGAGCATGATGTTCTGTGGTATGGAATGTTCCTTTGGGCAGTTCAGGTCAGCTGTCCTGGCTGTGTTCCATCATAGCTTTTTGTTAGAGCACAGGAAAATGAAAAGTCTTTGATTTAGAGTAAGCACTGCTCATCATGCACTAAAACATCAGTCCGTTATCAACACAATTCTTATACTGAATCCACAACGCAACATTGTATGAGCTACTAAGGAGAAAACTAACTCTATCACAAAAAAACCCAGGACAACACTTTACATGTCTTTAATGACTAGTATAGTAATTAAAGTCACTTTTAACACCTAACTGATAAAAAATTCATGGTCATGGAATTATTACATTTACTTTAAAAGAAACATGACAGCAGAAGAGTTTCTTCATTCCAAAGCAACTTGATCCCTTCCATATTACTTTATTATTATTTCTTACTTAGAGCATTAGTTCAGGCACTTTGACTACACCAAAATCTTTATCGAAACCAATAGGAAACTAGTGCAACTCATAAGAATGCAAACACGTGTTATATCCCAATTTAGATATCCGTTATTAATATAAGCATGTTAAAGCATTCCACCTGTAAGTAACACATGTATGCTATGATGTGGAACTTCATATCTGAAACAGAGAATTACAGTGTGTTTGTCAGAAGGAAGAATTCCTGAACTGGAACAGCATGACTATTCAGTTTAAGCTGGAGATTTGAGACACTGCAATTTCGCAACTTGCAGCAAAAAATGAGCAGGCATCCCTTAGTCAAATGCACACCATCCTTGTCTCTAAACTGGAAAGATGTGGGTGTGACAGATGGGCCACTCAGTGAAAAAGGAATTGGCTGAATGGTCACACTCAAAGAGTTGAGATTAACAACTCACTGTTGTTGACCAAGTGAGAGTGTCCAAGTGGAGAAGAGTGACACTTGGTGTTCCTCAGGGATCAATATCAGGACTGGTATTTCTTAACGTATTTGTCCATTGCATGTCCAGTGGAATGGAGTGCACCCTCAGCAAGTATGCTGATGACTCCACATTGTGTGGTACAGTCAACACACTGGAGGGAAGAAATGCCACCCAAAGGAACCTTTAGAGGACTGAGAGGTGGGTCTGTGTGAACCTCATGAAGTTCAACAAGGCCAAGTGCGATGTCCTGCACCTGGGGCAGTCCCAAGCAAAAGTACAGACTGGCAGGAGAATGGATCAAGACTAGCCCTGGGGAGAAAGACTTGGGAGTGTTCATAGACAAGAAGCTCTCCATGACAGCAATGCACACTGGCAGCCCAGAAAGCCACCAGTATACTGTGCTGCATCAAAACTGCCCAACCACATCCTGGCCCTGTAGAGAGTCCTCAACAAATTAGAGGACTGGGCAATCAACAACCATATGAAGTTCAACATGGGAAAGTGACAGATTCTGCACCTGGGACGGAGCAACCCTGGATGTCTGTACAGACTGGGGAATGAGATGCTAGAAAGCAGTCAGTGGCAAGTTGAATGTGAGTCAGCAGTACCCTGGCAGCCAGGAGGGCCAACCCTGTCCTGGGGGGCATCAGGCAAAGCATCACCAGCCAGTCGAGGGAGGGGATTGTCCCGCTCTGCTCTGCACTGGGGAGGCCTCACCTGGAATACTGTGTGCAGTTTGGGCACCACAATAGAAGATATTAAGCTATTAGAGAGCATCCAAAGGAGAAGCAACAAAGATGGTGAGGGGCCTTGAGGGGAAGGCGTATAAGGAGCAGCTGAGGTCACTTGGTCTGTTCAGCCTGGAGAAGAGGAGACTGAAGAGAGGCATCGTTACTGTCTACAACTTCTTTATGAGGGGAAGAGGGGCAGGCACTGATCTCTACTTTGTGGTGAACATTGACAGGACCCAAGGGAATGGCCTGAAGTTGTGTCAGGGGAGGTTTAGGTTAGATAGTAGGAAAAGGTTCTTCACAGCGAGGGTGGTTGGGTACCCAGGGAAGCGGTCACAACACCAAGCCTGACAAAGTTCAAGAAGCATTTGAATGATACTCTCAGGCACATGGTGTGACTCTTGGGGATGGTCCTGTCCAGGACCAGGAGCTGGATTCGATGATCCTTATGGGTCCCTTCCAATTTAGCATATTCTGTGATTCTGTGTGATTTTGCGAAAACAAGTGTGACCAGCAATTCAAGGGAGGTGATCTTTTCCCTCTACTCAGCCAGTGTGAGGGCCCATCTGGAGTACTGCATCCAGATCTGGGGTCCCCAACATAAGAAGGACATGGACCTGTTAGAATGAGTCCAGAGCACGGCCATGAAGATGATCAAGGAGCTGGAGCACCTCTCCTATGAAGGTTAGTTGACTGAGTTGGGGCTGTTCAGCCTGAAGAAAAAAGGCTCCAAGGAGCCCTAATAGCAGCCTTCCAGTACGTAAAGGGGGCTCAAAAGAAAGCTGGAGAGGCAACGGCATACAGTGATAGGACAAAGAGAAATGGCCCTAAGCTGAAGGAGGTTTGGTTTAGGTTAGATATTAGGAAGAAATTTTATACTTTGAGTCTGGTGAGGCACTGGAACAGGTTACCTAGAAAGCTTTTGGATTCCCCACCCCTGGAGTTGTTCAAGCTCAGGCTGGAAAGAGCTTTGAGTAGTCTGGTCTAGTGGAGGATTCCCTGACCATAGCAGAGGGGTTGGAACTAGATGATCTTCAAGGTCCCTTCCAACCCTAACCTTTCTATAATTCTATGAAATGGAAATATATCAACACTGCAGTTTCTTCCTGTTGTGTCCTCCAACTTAGCAACATCACATTTGGCTTTCTCAGGATGTACTTTAACTGATGATTTAATTCATTACAAAACCTCCCACACACACTACCTTTTGCAACTCTTAGCACTAAATAAATCAGGGAAGACAGAGTTATACAAAGAATCATCAATATTCAGAAGTGGGATGGCCCTCCTCAACTGAACAATGCATTATTCTGAAATAGTGCATGTATTTTTACTGTATTAAATGACATTAATTCCTGTCTCCAGCTACAAGGTCCATGAAAAGCATGATTATTTTGTTTTGTTTTGTTCTGTTGGTTTAGTTTGTTTGGTTTTGAATACCCTCTGTAACACTGGAATAGTACATTAAAATAAATAGGAGAAAAACATGACAAGGATCTGGCAACTTTTATACAAAGTATTCGGTATTTTGTGATATATCCTAAAGTACTGACAAAGAGCACTTTCCATGCATTTACTAGCCCTTGAAACAGAAACATAAACGAGGAGAAAAACTGAATTTTCTTAGAATTAAAAAAACTATTTTTCATGGGATACAGAAAGTTTGGGAAAAGACCAAGTAGGTACATTATTCCAAAATTTTTAAAAGCAGAGTTGTAAAATAAAGGTGCATATTCTGATATCTTTGAATATGCCACATGCATGCATTCTTGGTCTTACAGAAAATACTGCAACCAGGGAGCCAGTGTGTTTCTTACTTCTGGGTTATCCCTTGGTGCTAATCCAAATGATTAATATCAAGAAGTTAATGCGGCACAGCCACATGCTATATAATGGTGTCAGATTAAAGGCATCAGGCTGATATAATTATTATAGTCATAAGAGAAAGATTTCAATTAAAGGTACCATAACAGCATGCCACTAAAAACAGCACAGCAGCATACTAATTAAACTGTAAAAATCCAATGCAAGCAATGTGGCTTATGCTACTTGAGGCAAGGAAACAGCCAAGAAAGCAGCATAATGGTATTTTAAAATCCAATAAAATAATGCCAATAACATAATCATACAGTATATAATAACAATAAATAATAAGGTCAAAGATTACAAAGTTGTCCTCTGAATGCTATGGACATTTGTGAACAATGTAATGGAAATATAGTTTTGAGATATTTTTAACTTTTATGGTGAAACTAACCTGAAAGCATCCAAAATCACTTTTTTCCCCCCTGTTCTTAGAAAGTTACAGTAGGTCTTACAGTAATATCTTAATTGTTCTGAGCTACCAGAGAAAAGTAAGTACCAATTGTGTATTGTAGACCAGAACACCACAACAGCTTTGACTATTGGACTGAGTGAAACATAACTGAGAAAACAACTAATCAGGGCAATGCCAACTTATGGAAAGCAATAGAAGATAGCCAAACGAAATCTGTTGTCTTCAGAGAATCAGTTTGGAAATTAATTTCTGATGTAGAAGCTGTAGATCAGTGAGAGGACTTCATCAAGAAGAAGAATTTGAAAGCATAGCTTTTTTTGTCCTGATGGATGGCTTGTGATCTTCTTCACATAGAAACTTTCATCTCTCTGCTCAATACTAAGAAAAAGACATCCTTTCTAAACTGTATCTTTGTAGTCCTCTTATATCACAGAATTATAAGTTTAGCAGGAGTTTGAAATATGTTGTAGTCATGATTGCCTTGTGTAGGCAAAATAAGATGAGTTGTGGAACAACCCACTTCTTCAATGTGGTCCTACGTAGCTTGAAGCAGAATGTTCAGACATTCTACAAGTAACTGATTTTAGTTATCTCTTTGATCTCTTCTTATTGCCTCATTTCTAATCAAGAATTTTTCCCCACTTAAGATGGAATAGCTGCTCAAAAAATGAATGGTTGTGTTAAAACCTCTAATAGATTTTTCAGACTCTTTTACTGATATATTTGGGTAAAATTCGAATATTAAATTAGTTCTATGGCTTTCTGTACCTTCATGTTTAAATGGATGTGTCTTCCTATTGAGGTCCAAAATTTTTTCTTGAAATGACTGTACTTCCCTTCTGCCTCCATTTTATATGTTTGTCTTTAATATAACTACAACAGAAGGAAATAATATGCATTCTATCTGAGAAACTACTAAAATAACTTCTGTCACATCAGGTTGACCAATCAATGTCTTAATAAGAATTGTGGGATAGTCAGTGTCTTGATTTAGTCAGGTATATTATAGAGAATGCTAAGGATGGTTTTCTTATCTTAATCTTTTTAAAATGTGTCTGTAGAGCCGTATTAGTTACCTCTACCTTTCTATCATATCTCAGTGATTTTGCACAGAAACTCAAGTACTCAAAAATTATTCAGAATCTAATAATAGCTTCTGTTTTGGGACTAAATGTCAGTGTCACTATTTGCTGGCCTCTGAGTTGCCTGATTTAACTGCATGATGTTTCCAGGGGTCTTAGAGATCCAGCAGAAACGAGGAATGACCCACTACTCATTGCTGGCAATGGACAGACTTGCAAGTAATTTGCATATTTTGGTGGGTTAACCTAAGACACAAACTTCTACCCAGCCCCTTATTCACTTCTACCCCTCAGCAGGATAGGGGGGAAAATAGAACGAGGTCAAGGTAAAGGCAGAAAGATCACTTATCAATTACCATCATGGAAAAAACAGACAAGATCTGGGGAAAATTAAGTTATTTCCAATTTAAAAAGATGTGGAACAACTCCTCCCTACTAAATCACAGAAATAAGACATTTCCTCAGATTACATGAGTTTGCATCTTGCACAACGGGCTATCTCCGTGATGAGAAATAGCTTCTAAATGCTGAACACTTGAAATAGTTTTAGTTTGATTCTGAAAGTGTGTTCATATAGAAAAATTAAAAAACAAACAAAATGGAATTGACAACCGTAACAGATGCTAGAAGGAAGCTAAAAGTGGTATTTAGGAACCTATGAGTCTTGTGAATTTTCTGTTTTCAAAACATTTTAAGGAAGTTATTTATCTCCAACAAATAACACAAAAAGAATATAAATAAAACCAAAGCTCTGGAAGAGCTTTGATCTATTTCTGTTCTCTCATTAGATTTTGCTATTTATCTGCCTAATCACAGCAATGGAGAACCTGCCAAAATTTTACATTTTTCTGTCCTTTAACTATGTGTCAGTTGCTACACCAGTTGCATGTTTTGCTTACATATAAGAGCACTGATGATTTCCATATTGGATTGTCACAAAGATCTGTTCAAACAGTTTTCAGCAGCTCCTGGTATCCCAACGTATGCATGAATAGACAGAGACATTCAAAACACCCAGACCAGGAACTTTTTTAATACACTACAAAGAAAATGGTATGTTCATACTAGTTTGGGAAAAGAGAGTCTTCAAATTACTTGGTAGAAGAGAAACAGGGCTTGTCTCGCATCAGGTGAGACCAGGAATGTCTAAGGGGACAAAATGAGCACATTGTTCCTACCCTGCACCCACACCATTTCTGCCCTGCTAACCCAAGAGCATGCTCTTGAAAAGAGGGCCAGAGATAGAAAGTGCTATCACCCACAAAGTTTTAAGCTGTTTCCCTTTTTTCTCTTCCTGTCTTCTTTTTACTTTTCTTTTTTCTTACCCACATGCTCAGAACTTCCTTTTAACTGCAACTCTGTCCCCTTTTATCAGATTCCTGTTATTACCTCTACCCTCAGCATTGCCACAGTCTTTATCTACTTATGTCTTACCCTTCCCTGCAAATGTTACCAAAATATTCTGAACAATTCTCATTTTTCCCCTCAGTTCAGGCAACATATTCTCAAAAAAAAACCCACCCCACCCTGACCTCCACTCTTTGACAAATCAATCATAATAAAAGCAGCACCTTTTCATCACAAGCAGACGATTTATCCAAGTTTTTAATAAATTTCTCTACAGTGACCCTTCAGACAAATTATTACTATTTTTCTTAGCTCCAGCAAAAGTCCAATCAAGTACTCTTTGACCTAGATACTCTAACTGCAACATGGGACTTAGAGTTTTTCTGGTATAAATCCAGGTAAAGCAGATCCTCAAAAAATTGAGGAAAATAAAATAAAATTAAAAAAATAAAATAAAATAAAATAAAATAAAATAATAAAATAAAATAATAAATAAAATTGGAAGGCTTTCTCTATTCCTTGAAGGAAAAAAAAAGTAAGGGAATATGAAAGGATGGGACCATAAGATAAGGACAAATTCACCAACAAATTCACCCACAAAGAACTAAACCTTGTAGGATTTGGGCTGTCTACAACAGACACTTTGCATTCTGTATCAGTTTTCTATATGTGGTACTTTAATATCAAATAAATAAATAATGGTAATGGAGTAGGGTAAAAAATACAATTTCAGAACTTCCCATCCCTGAGGGTCTGAAACCTTTTTCATTTCTCAAATACGTTATGAATCATAGTCCTTCACTCTTTCCATCACAACCATACTCACTAACAAGCCTCAATATTAAAATATATGGCAAATTAAACCCCCTTGGACTGAAATTCCCATAATGTTTATTGCACTGTTTGACTTATAAGAAATTCTTCTTTTGGGTGGGATATATTTTCCTTTTCTGTTTTCTGTCTTGTGGTGCCTGCTATTTTTATTGCAACTTCAAAAATAGTTGAGCACTTTTATAAACCTAAGGGCTAATACAAGCAGCTGAAGAAAAAAGAAAGGTAATGTGGTGTTTTAGGAACAGCCCAGATTAACAGCTTTGATTGAAACTAAAGTTTTCTACTAATCAACAAAGTAGCTACAGTACAGATGATGGCTGTACAAGTTTCCCCATGCTAAAAATCTCAACTCTGTTCACAAGGGCCCACTTTCACGGATGAGAGGGCAGTTTATTGTAAAGGCACATTAAATTCTTGACATCTCTGCTAGAATTGCAAACAAAGGTACAGTTATTTCAGTAGGACTGTTGTTCAGCATTACAGATATTTTGTAAGAATTCTGTATTGCATTCCTGTGGTTTAGAAGGACTAAAACTCAGAATATAATTCAACCCTCTGCAGACAGTTTATCAATATATGTTCTTACATGACTTCTCTTCAGAGAAAAATGAAAATACTATTTTTTACCTCTTACTGTGCATTACATGATCATCTGAGTTAAGGTCTTGCTAATTATTGATGAAAGAAGAGGCTGGGAAACCAGTATACTCATATTCAAAATAATTTACAAATTTTTGTGAAAGTCATGGAATTTTCATTTGCATCCTATACACATGATTATTCAAAATATTTATTAAAACTCGTATCTACAGAATTTTATAAAAATATGAAGATTTCAAATCAATAAAATCTTTTTGAGAGGCATGATGATGATGTTAACATAATAAAAAATTCATACATTAAGCAAAAGAAATGAAAAAGAAAGTATAAATACTTTTTCCTTTTCTGTTTGTTTCATTTTTAAGGGAGACTTTTACTTGCCTAATTCACTAGAAAATGCATATACAGAGATTTTAGGATCATTTCAATTTAGCTTATATGCAAACAAGTATGTATCTCTTTTTCTGAAATGCAAGTAGTTGTTTTTTTCCTTAATTTTTAAAAAGAAAAAAGGGAAATGCAGGTAAAACATACCAATTGCATTTGAATTGTTCCTGGCTCAAAGGAGCCAATAGTGCCAATGGTCATTTGTAGGAGGGCTCTCTAGCTGCCAAGCATCTGGTTCTGTGTGACCTCCTACTGCTCACAATACTTTAAAAGAGCATTTTTCTGGTTTAGTGGTTTGTGAATCTTGTAGAAGTTAAATACACACAAAAAACCAAGTACAGCCTTTTTTTTCTCTCTCCCTCTTTTTTTTTTTTTTTCCTGAATAAGGAGAAACACAAATGTTTACCCTAAATCTTAGGGGGCAAGACAAAATATTTTTCTTCAGAAGTGGTGATGACTTGGATTATTGTTGTTCACTTTTCAGGATGTGAACATCACTTATTATCTGGAGGGAAAATATCTTCCCATGTCTTTGACGCTTTAGTTTAATGGTGTCTACATTATTTCTAACTGATGGACACCGTCAGGTTAGATAAGACACACTGAAAATCTAACTTTTATAGCCAACTTTGGGTTTTGTTCAGGTCAAGTATAGCAAATGGAAAATAGATATCTTTATTAAAATATCTTTTTAAATAAATATTTTTTAAAACTAGAAATTTATTTGAAAAATTGTATAAATACCAAAAATACTTTTGTAAAGTATCTCTCAGAAAATTCATTTCACTGTTAAAGCTAATGAAGAGTTCAGATACTTGTAGAAAAATACAGATCTCTACTTAAAAAGAATTTTCTTGAGAAATAAACAGAATAATGTAATAGCCACATCTGAAGATAAATTAATATTTAGTGAGAAAAGAAATGCACTATTTCAAAGATTTAGTAAGAAAAGCTACAATTATGTAGCCTTCATAAATGATATCATAATGATAGTGCTTTATCTGATTCATAGAAAATGATTCAGCTTGAGACAAAGGAATAAACAATAATGAAACTCAACAATCTAAAGTTAAATGACTAAGACACTCAGCAGCATTTATATCTGTACAATAGATGATTCTTTTCAAAGGACTGAAGAAAACACTCTGGGACTGGAAGGTTTAGGGAAGTGGTAATGAGATACAGATCCTTTCACCTCTAGGTCATTAAGTTCAATTGCATTTCAGGTTGCTGAAATTTGCTTCAGCTGATGGGTATTCAATAGTCTATTGTGAAATGAGTTGGAGGTCTCAATCCCATCTCTACTACAAAAGTAACCACATAACATTTAGCAGTCACAGAAATAATGCCAGCAGCATGTACACAAGATCCTGCTACCCTGTGTCCTCCAAAACAAGTTGCAAAGCCCCCAAATTCTGCTGCAGTACAGGAGTCACTCTCATAAAACATCAATTCTAAGGCCATTTCACACAAAAATAAAATTACATTTGTAATTAAATATGAAAATTAACAAAGCAAGTATTATTGTCTCCGTTATATTTCCTATGGAAATCTGATTATCTTATGTTCCTTCACATAATTGTTTCTCAGCTTGTTTTGGGGTTTTTCACTGCTTATGCAGTGCTGTGCAGAGGTACATCCAACCTGAGAGGGGATCACACAGCTGTGCGGCCATCCATGCACACTAGAGTTAGTGAGATCTCCTGCTCTCTGCTTACACTGTTGTTCTGAAAATTTCACATCATAAATTTTGTCCTGTAGATATTCTCTGGAGTATGCTGAAAAATTAGGGAGTTATGCAAGAGAAAGTTGAGGTTAAGGAACCTAAGAGACAGTGGAAGCATAAGAAATTTCTAAGAATTACAGTGCAGAAACTGTCACTACTACTAGGCCAGAGAGAAAATGGTTCATCTAGGTAGTCATGGCAACATGATTTTTGTGGTTCTCTTAAATCAATTAAAATAGGATTTAACTGTTTTGGAATTGTACAGTCGTGGTTACTTTATTCTTCAAGAGATCTTTTTGGTTATGTATAACATTTGCCAGGATTATTTCAGACTTGCCATTATAAATCCTTAAAGGTTCCTGAGCAATTAATTTAATTTATATAATTTAGAAAGTTACATCACAGTGATCTTATAAGAAGAAATGGCCACTTCTAGTTTAAATGAAGTAGTCCAATCACAATATAAATATAGATATTAATCAAACAATAAAGAACAGGGGAAAGAAATGAGTTTACTTTCAATATCTTTATGTTTAATCACATGAAGAAAGCAGTAAAAAACTTAAAAAGATCAAATGAAGAAGCATGCTTCCTGGCTAGGGAAGACAGAAGTAGCCATGGCTGTGCTGGGTGATCCCTTAGTAAACGAAGTTGAGAAAATGTGATTTCCTAAACACTTCCAAGAAATATCAGCATGATGGCTAGTGATGCAGTGTAAGTCAATAGATGTTATCTGAGGAATCAGACCAGCTAAGAAGGATCTTTATTGTTGACTATAGCTTTCTGGGTTTGGGTGTTTTTTGTTTTGAATGTTTTTGTCAACTGCTTGCAAAACTACATCATAAAGCAAACATATTCTTTTACACTAAATTTGTCTAGCTATGAAGTTGACTAAGTAGTTCAATAATGGATAAATATTGCTCCTTCAGAAGTTGCAAATACATTACTTAAATATGAGTTGCTTAGGCCTGACACTAGGATTTGTATTATATAATTTTTGCTCTACAGCATCTGAGCTGCCTCCACCTTTGGGGTGGGGCAGAAATAGAAAATGTTAGGATACAATTTATCTGTTTTATTTTAGGGTGCATCTACCTTAACGTATTTCTTTGGAACAATAGTACACTGTTGAAACACATTCTATTATGTTACCCAGCTACTGTTTTTTATCTGGATCACAGACTACTGTTGGAGGAAACTAAAGCCTTGCTCCAAATCTTTTTTGAATAGGCTTCATTGCCAAGAAGTTTGGAGGCAAGTCAGTAGTGGGTACCCGAAAGACTGATGCTGTCAGTACTGTTTAAACTCTACTGACTTGGATGAAGGGGAATGGTGCAGGTCGGGAAATTTGTAATGATACAAATCTGGAAGGAGTGGCCATTAGTCCAGGTATCATTCAAGGGGACCTAGACAAGGTGAGTAACTGGGCTGAGAGGAATCTCATGAAGTTCAACAAAGGGAAATGTAAGGATATGCATCTTGGGAAGAATAACTGCAAGCACCAATACACTGTTGTAATCTGGCTCTGCAGAGAAGGACTATAGGTTATTGATGGTCAGCAAGTTGAACATGAGCCAAAAATGTGTGCTTGTGGTAAAGCAAGCTAGTTGTATTTTGGGCTAAATTAGTAAGTGTTGCCATCAGGTTGAGAAATGATCCTTCATCTCTGCTCAGCAGTGGTGAGACTTCTGGAGTACTGTGTCTAGTTCTGGACTTTCCAGTACAAGAAAGATGTGGATTTACTGGAGTGAGTCCAGCACAGGACTATAAATATGATCAAAGGACTAAAGAATCATATATATGAGGAGAGACTGAACTAGGAATTTTCAGCATGAAAAAGAGATTTTTTTATCAATGTATGTAAATATCTGATAGGAAGGAATGAAGAAGAGGGAGCCAGACTCTTTGCAGTGGTGCCCAGTGGTATGAGAGGAAGCAACTGGCACTAACTGAATCTCCTGAAATTCAGTATGGATACAGAAAACCTCTTTTATTGTGAGTGTGATCAAATGCTGGAACAGGTTACTGGAGTGACTGTGGAGTCTCCATCTGTGGAGATATTCTAAACCTGACTGACACAATCATGGACAACCTGTTTTGGCTGACCTTACTTGAGCAATGGGATTGGATGAGACAGTCTCAAGAGGTCCCTTCCAATCTAAATGATGTTGTGATTCCGTTGTGATTGTTAAGAGCCCCTGTGATGTTCCAAGTTGTTTCTTGTGCTTCGTGAAATAAAGCAATCCATGGTTCTGATTTTAACATCAACTACAAGATATCAAATCTCTAAGATTTAGCTGTCCCTCATCTATCCAATCTGTGTTCTACCTTTTACCTCAATAACCATTATCTTCTTTTCCTACCTTACTTTCTTTTGATGTTCCTCATTAATGAATCCTTTTCTGAAATCCTTTTCTGTTATTCTGTTTCATTCTGCTCTGTCCTGATGATTATATCAATCTTCCTAGTCTTCCAGAAAATCTTAGATGGTGTCATCTGTGCCTTCAAAAGACCAACACACTCTTCAGAAGCAAGATAATCCAACAGCAGAAATTGTCTGTTAAACCCATAACTGCCCCTTGAGAGAATGTTGCATATAGTTCAAGAAGATGAAGTGGTCATCGTAACACTGAAGAACTACAATTGCACCTGGCATGTGGCATAGCAGACACACTCCTATTATGGAGATGTTGAAGGGGTTTTCTGCCAGCAGAATGTCATTTTCTGGATCCAGCATAAAAGCACTGTAAAGCTCCTCAGTTTTCAGGGGCACCTTTTTATTCACTTTCCATTACAGCCTACACCAACCCCTATAGTTTAAGCAGGTAAATCATTATTACCTCCTTTATTTGCATGATTTGATTATGGGATGAAGAAGGGAGTTGAAGAAAGGGACTTTTGGTGTGAGTAGAAGTCAGGTGTCAGGTCTACAGAGCCCACAACTCCTGTCAGTCTGATCATAAAGACTGTTACGCTGTTGAAAGCAATTTCACTGAGACCCTGAGCTGTGAAACATTCCACGTAGCTGTTGTAGAGACTACCTGCTCAGCCCTGTGTAATTGCCTAATTCCACCCCTATGTGAGAGCACACTTTAAGGCAGTCCTCCCGGGTTTCTGTACAAGGACTGAGCTGTGAAGCCTCTTTCCTCTCCAAACACAAGAGTTGTAGTTGTAGTAGTGGTGCTCTACAGAGAAGTTCTTAAGATCTTGAGTATTGGATGAAGTTAGAGATATACAAAAAACGGGCGTTGTGTATCCTTTCTGTGGCATCTTCTGATTTGTCTGTGCATCTCCAACAGTAGTCCTTGTGGCTAATGCCAGGGACAGGCAGTAAATTGAAGTGTGCATCTTGTTGACACTGCCCACACAGTTATGGAATCAATGAAGAATAAAGGCCTGGATGATTTTATCAGCATCTCTCACTGGAAGTGCTGAAGCCTTAGAGAGCCTGTGTCTGACTGATTTCAGTGAACTTTCCCACCCCAAGCCAGTTAGCACTGAAAAATGGAGTGAGAACTAGAAAGAACCTCTGTGGTGGCAGCCATATATACTGTGGTGGCAGTATAGGCATCAACTGCCAGAGTTTCATGTGGGTAGCTCAGTTCTGGGTTATTCTTTCAAAACCAAATGAATTATTTTCATGAAATGAAAACCTATCAAGAACTATCAAATGCTAAGACACATTCTAAATTTCTGCTTCAAAAGAATTAGTAGAAGTTGCTGAGAAGTTATACTGGGTGAAACACAAAATCATCCTATAGGTGATACAACCTACTAATCAGAGGAACTGCTCTGGATAAACGTGTATTCTAGCCTTGTGCTGATATCAGTCAAAAACTGGGTCCGTCAACATAGTCATCTATGATTTTGAGTTTTTCCATATCAATATGAAAATAATTTCTATGTATGTTAAAACTGAAAATATGAAGTCAATTATTTTTCATATATTGTTTCATTTCTCATACATTCTACATTTCCCATAATAATTTGGTTTATTGATGAGATAAAATAATTGTTTTACTGGCATAAATTAAATAACTGCAGCACTAAAAATGAATTACAATAAATATGAAAATCTTCAATCCATGAAAAAAGTAAGGCCATTATTGAAAAAAGATATCCACAAAAATATGGTTGCAATAGGAGAGGGGTTAATGTTTACTAATATTACAGGACAAAAATGGAAAATAATTCAAATACAAGTAGCACAGAAACACAGCATATTCTGAGTTGGAAGGGATCCAAAAGGACCACTGAGTCTCACTTTTAAGTGAATGGCCCATACAGGGATCAAAACCACAACCTTGATGTTATTAGCACCAGACTCTAATCAGCTGAGCTAATCTCAGGGTCAAGTGGTGTCTATATGTCACTGGAGTGACTGCAATATTTGACTTACCCCAATTTTGTTTCCACAGTGTGGATAGATTGTTACATTTTTATGGCAAATCTCCAGCTGATCAAGAATCGAATAAAAAATATTTTATCACAGCAGAAGTGAAATTTTGCCTATATTCTGTTGCAACCTGCAAAACTGTAGCAAAATTAGAAAATGGGCATATTTATTTTAGGTTACTATTTTCCTATTAAATATGAAATCATACTAGGAAAGATAAAAATTATATCATTGTAATGCATTAACAGCTGCAGTAAAACAAAAAAGTATCTTACTGAGCTGCAAAACTGCACTTCCACAGAGTGCAGGCAGACAATTCACCTTCATATAGAAGAGACAATCTCAAAGACAGAAAAAAATCGAAATCCCTGACATTTACTTTAATTGGATCAGAATTTGGCTTTCAAAATATACATTTGCAAGCCTGAGTCAAAGAACAATAAACATCAAGATACATGATTTCATTCAAGTGGTTTCTTTCTAAGAAAAGATACTCTAGTCCATATTATTGCCATTTCAGTTGATTAACTCTTACATATCTATTCCATTCACTTTAATTTAAATTTCATTATATCTGGTTCTCACTAAGTTCAAAGAAACTTTTATTTTTAAACACTTCCACCATGAACCTGATTTGTTCTCATCAATATCATTATTTGTTGTATCTGAGAATGTCTTTCATAAAAGCTACTTCCTTGAATATTATTTTCACAGAATCATAAACATTAAAGAGATAAAAGACTTATTATTCTACACCCAACCTCTCCTGTTTTCAGGGGGTTTCCTCAGGCATATTGTTGTACGTCTGAGAAGGCACTTATTCCACTCAGTGGTCTGCTATCCTCACAATTCCACCCTCACAATGTTACAATCAATGCTGCATAACCCTATTATTAAATCAATGAGAAAAAGGTAAATTACAAAGAAGGAAGACGTTTTTCTGAACACTCAGAATTTTATTCAGGCAGCCTACTATAGTGCCCAGGATGGACATCTCCTATGGCAGCAAGAACAGTTCAGATCACCTAGTATTTAGTATCATCAGATCCCAATCTGTGTTTTCCCACCTGTGTTAGTAATCCAAAAAGTGCTGGGCGATATTCCTAGATTTTCGGGCCAAAAGGCACAGAATAGTCTGTGCTTATGCTATGCCATACTCTTTTAACCTCCAGAAAAGTCTGCCACATGGAAACTACCTGTAAGTAATTAGTCATACCCAAGTGGACAGTGCTTCCTGGTAATGGTTTCTGGGAGTGCTAGCTGATAAAGGAGAACTTCTCCAGTGGTGAATTGAAAAATGTTACCAGGCCAAACTTCGGTCTTAATGAAGTTATTTATGCTAACTTAAAAAAGGCTTTTTCAGCTAAAATTCTTGGTTTTACAGTTCATTTTTTTGAAGGGGATGGGGGGAGAAAGAAAAGGTACCCACATTTGACTTTTCTGCAAAGGCAGTAAAAGAAGGGGAAGGTATCAATGTGACTGTTCAAGGACAAATTTTTATCTCCTTGTTAATAATTTGAATCACCAAATCAATTTCAGCATACATAAAGGATTAATCATTTCTGTGCACTAATTATTATTGAATGCTGTCTTCATGCTTCTGTTGACAAATCACTAGTCTTTTTTATTTTCTTTTGACAAATGTTGACTCCAATAAGATTATTTTATATCTCCAATGAAAAAAACCTAAGTCAAACTATGAATCTGTTCTCCAGAATCTTTTAAAAAAGTTCAAACATAAGATCAGAATTTTTGAGAAGTGATTTAAACTTTTTGAATTGGAAAGGTCTTTTAATATTAATATCCATAATAGTGAATCTAAATGTTAACATAGTCAATACATATTCAGTGCTCTAGATAATTATGGTATTTTTCTTCAAAGCAATAATAGAAACTAAAATTGACAGTTAAGGACTAATGAGAGTTAATACTGAGAAAAGGGAAACTGAGATGAAGACAGAACTACAGGTAAAAGTTATACTTCATGTGTGACAACCAAGGTTGAGGAAATTCAAAGCATACGTGATCCAAAACTACAAGAAGGTGTAATTGAAGAGTTTCACAGACTGAAAATAAATAATGGTTGAGAACAAAGGCCGCAATGTCTGTCATTATTCACTGAACAAAATTCCTATTAATAATTAATACAGGCAGGTTTTGTGGAACAATGACTGAAGAATTTTCCCTCCAAAAAGAAGAAAAATGCAAATATGAGAAATGCTGTAGAGAAACCCCAGCTTTCTTGTATTTAATGCTGATAACTCTGCTGTTCAAAGGTCACTATTTCTGCATGTGCTCTGAAGTTCTAAAGCTCAAGTTCACTTCCTAAACTTTGTTGTATAACTTACAGTTATAGATCCAAATATAAGTTATCTAAGCAAAAAGTTCCCAGTCTATAATCTTCTCACTCCTTTTTCACCTTTCACAGTGCAGTCTACAGGTCAGAAGTATCAATATTTTTGCACATATTTGAACTAAAATGTAATCATATTCATTATTGGCACCAGTGGTTTGGTTTTGGTTTTTTTTTTACTTATTATACACAGCCACAATTACATCATTAGTGCCAAAAATGGTCATTCAGAAGATTTATTCTCTCATACTGATCCGTTAGTGCCTGCAGAGCAAATGAACTAGAGTGTTCTTCATGTCCATCTATACAAACTGAGTATCTGGGAGGCCTAGACAAGCAGTGCTCATGTGAGGTGGAAGACAACAGAAAGTGGAGTTGCCTTCTCCCAGCTCATGGCAGTTGTAAGGCTGAACACTGGCAGCAACGCAAAATCATGCAAGTCCGTTCAGTAGATCTGCACACTTGCAGCTCAAACCTGTCTTGTTAAAAGAGGAAAAGGGAAGGTGTCTCAATTGTATTTTTAAGAAATCCAGTCTGCAGAAAATTTAGATAGCATTTTCAGGATGGGGGAGGAGGGGCAGGGAATGAATTATGCATCCCAGGAGGACACAAATGATTAAGTAACAGGAGGATGGGGAGAATATGAAGGGAGATGTTTGAGGCAGTGGGGAGAGGACAATGAAGTGGAGATACCAGTCACCTCCCGCAGAGATTTGGGGATGAGGATGACGTTAACAATTTAAAACTTTTAATACTAGCCCTGTGTAAAAGAATTCAAAAAAGAACAACTTGTTGATTACTGCAAGGAGGACTTGAGGCTGAAATAATTCATTCTAATATAAACAGTTCCTATTTGTTCTATTCAGGAAAGAGTAAATGCATACATTATAACCAGATTGGACTGCTGCTAATGAAGACAGAGTTAAGATTGCATGAGCATGTTTTGTATTTCAGTATTTCCTCGATTTAGAAGGCTGAATTTGAAATTTTGCATTTCTTAATTTGCAGGTGTTTGCATTCAATTTGATTCAGTGTTCTGGAAGAACATGTGATACCACTCCACAGCCTTCCTAATGACCTTTTTTTTTTTAGTAATTTAATGTAATTTTTAAAGTATCTGTGAAATAAAGTGTAATCAATCAATCTTTATGCGTCTTTTCACTTAAAATAACACACATATTAAGATATTATTTTTTTCATAAATCATAGAAATAGGTAGGTTTTATTTTTACATAATTTTTGATTATTTTTTTTTTTAAATCTCAGATCAGATGCCTGCCAAGTATCTACCTACTATACTGTAATCAAGCTCTAAGTATGACAAGCTACCGATTTGAGCTTTTCTGTACATCTGCAAACAGTGACTATCTTCCAATCTTTTTATCTGAAGAGGCTGCTCATGGTAACTCCCATCAGGAACTCTTAAGCTTGAAAATGTTCTGTCTTTCTTCAAGCATTATGAAGCTATATGCTTTCCTCGCATAAGAATACTCAGGAATTTTCCTTTATTGAAAACGTGTCATAAACAGAAAGCTCTAACAAACACCAATTAAAAGAATGAAAATCAAGTTTAAGACAGGCTTTTATGTGTCTGTCAAGAAAAGTTTCTTCTTCAGTCTTTGCACTAATTAGGAGGAAAAAATCAGCTAAGACAGTAATTTGTATCACGGAAATTTCCTGATCATATGATCATATATCTTCAAATGGAATAAGAATAGCAAATGCTGAAGGCAAGAAATTTTAGGATTAACATTATTTTTTGTAAGGGCATTGAAATATCCAGATCAGCGAAAATACACTCATATTTTTAATTATTTTTTGAAGAGCAAGAATATATACCACTCTGAGGCTAGAACACAGAAGTTCTTGTTAATGACATTGCAAGTAAAGAGGGCTAGTTGAGGTGGTTATTTGATATGCCAATACCTGTAGTGCAGGAGATGAGGGTTGTAGGGAGCCCTTATAATCCCTGTACCACAGGGTATGAGCAAGAGAGCAGAAAGGGCAGGAAGATCAAGCCAGGCACTGATCTACCCAACTTCAGCGAGTCACTGTTGGTATGGAGCATAAGACACTCAAGTGATTCGATGCATAGAACAATGAAGCTTTGTTCCTCAGGTAACCCCTTGGGGTAACCTGTAAGGTTTCGTAGCTTAGCAGCAATCATAATTATTTTAAATTATCTTTAATATAAAAACGCACCATCCGAATGGATTGCCTTAGTACCCTTTTTCTAACAAGTATTTTTCATTTTGAAGAACGCAGGCTTTGCCCATAAGGTAATGCAAGGTAGATTTTGCAAGCACATTGCTTATTCCAGAATGCAGTGATATTTTATTTTAGTGTTGAATACAGCACTGACATAGGGACTTGTCCTGAAACAGGTGATAGCTTAATTTAATCTGCAAAACCAATTCATATCAAGTTGCCTGCAAAAATTTCTCAATCAGTAATGGACCTTGCAAAGAGGAGCTATATAACTTTCTTTTCAAAATTATCTACTTTATATCTTTTTATAAGGAAATGTAATACTCCTAAAAAAATAATTCTTCTTCTGATTTTTTTATTTCATTGCTATTAAATTAACATTTTGTGTGAAAGGTACCTCTCTGTCACCCTAGGTTACTGATCATTTTAACCATGAAAAGCTCCAGCTAAAGATGCTCTCATTTATTCTGTCTGCATCTGTCATCTTATTGCAGTCTAAAAGAAAAAAAAAAAAGAAAAGAGTATATTAGTGTCACTTGTCGAAGCTACTGAACACGCAGTCAAACCATGAGCTGGGTGTAACAGTTGCCTCAAGATCAAAGCTGGCAGTCTGCAACCAGATCATGGTTCATAATTTGAGTGCCACTAATTTCTATTATAAAGGCAACAGACAAACTACATTTTAAAAAAGCTTTTTGCTTTACTGGCAGGATAGATTAGGCTTTCCATTTATTCTGGGACTGTAAATGTAGCTGTTGCTATAGTAACTGTATATCTCTTGAAGAGTAAATAATTGTGTTAAATGGCTAAATAGCAAATAGGTTTATGGCTACACTGGTACTAAGGAACTTGAATATAATAAATTTTTAACTGTATTTTTCAAGATCATTTGCACAGTAACCATAATGTGTCCCATATGGGAACTAGAAATATTTTCTATTGAGTCTTTTTAGAGCAATTGTGCACTGAATGACTGACAAATTTTCTGAATCTCAAAAAATTCAGGATGCATGTTAGTCTAATACGAATTTCTGTTGCAATACTCTACAGTTCTCTCCAAGTAAATATCATAGGAAAGTAATGAAAACATATCAAAAGACTTTGTCAGAATTAGACCCCTAGGTTTAAAGATTAGAGCAACTAAACTGACTGCTGGTGACTTGAAAAAAATAAAAAAGCCATGTAAAAATCCATGGACTTTGTCTCCAACATGTTTTCATTAGAAAAATATTTTTGCTACAGGCAATCCAACCAGTAACCAATTTATACTGTATGTTTCTATAGGAGATTTGGAAGAAAATGTCTTTGACCTAACCACCTAAAAGTTCCAACATTTACTTTTTATAAACAGATAACTGTTCTGTGATTTGATGATTCTGTAATTTAATTCAGTCCTATTACACTCACACTATACTCCACACACCCCCTCTGCCTGAAATAAAGAGACAAAGTGCAAGGAGTAAATTTGCAGTGCTGCCTTTTGTTTAGACTAATGAAAGATTTTATTTTTGAACCTTCTCAGGGTAAAGGTGTGTGCTAATGTTTATGAAATAATAATATAAGCAAGAAGACATTGGATTATCAGTCAAGAATAGGAAAGAAAACTTTGTCTATTACCAGATGGTTGATCTCATAATGCCATATATAGCCTGTTGTTGGTCTGTAATGGACAGCACTGGGTTACATTGGCACAGAAAATTTCTGCATTATAATTTTAAGCGATTTAAAAGACACAGTTAAAGTTCTTAATTCATGAAAAACACTCTTACTCAAGCTTAAGACAATTCAAACCAGCGAAATCAGAAAATAATTCAGATATATAAATTGAGAGATGATGATCTTATAAGAAAATTTAGTACCTCATTGGCGCACTTCAAAAAATATTGTTAACTACACTGTATTAATAAAAAAGAAACACGTTACAGATAGTCATGGCTGCTATGAAAGAATTATGATAGGTGAAAGTTTCATGAATACTTAAGCACAAACCCCTGAAGCCCTAGGAGGTGTATGTCCACTAAAGAATCATGGAATCATAGAATCATTAAGGTTGGAGGAGACCTCCAAGAGCATCAAGTCCAACCTTTGACTAAACATTACCATATCAACTAAACCATAGCACTAGGTGCTATGCCCAGTTGTTTCTTGAACTCTTCCAGGGATATTGACTCCACCACTTCCCTGTGCAGCCCATTCCAATGCTTGAAAACCCTTTCCGTGAAAAAATCCTTGTTATGGTTTAGTTACATTTCTTCATACCATCATGAGGTTTTGGAGAAATGGGGAGGACCCTACCCTGTTGGAGTTGGTTTTTGGGGAATTTCATCCCAGGAACAAAGGAAGAAGATTTGTGGATTAAATGGACACCAGAACTGCAGGGGTAAAAAGGACTGTGTTTTACAAGACTTGGAATTAGCACCCATTGCTGGGTTGAAGCCTCGTGTTGCA
>JAYRBT010000082.1:122339304-122366685 GCA_036023395.1 Myiotriccus ornatus | reverse complement strand
CCCTCTAGCACCTAGAGACTAGCCGCCGCTAGCTGCCCTGAGGAGATTCTACACTCAGAGGCTAGAGCCAAGAACCCTCGTCGCTGGTCTGGTCCTTTCCCCGACCAAAGCCGCGACACTACCCCATTCCGGCTGGGGGTGGGGATGGAAAGTACCGTGAAAACTTAAGAGAATAAAACTGCTGGCATGACGGGAACTCATTCTCTGGTTCCTGGGACTGCATCTGAGAGGGGGTT
This sequence comes from Myiotriccus ornatus, assembly GCA_036023395.1. Lineage (NCBI taxonomy): Eukaryota > Metazoa > Chordata > Aves > Passeriformes > Tyrannidae > Myiotriccus > Myiotriccus ornatus. Next base: position 122,366,449 of record JAYRBT010000082.1, on the reverse strand, counting down.
GCAGGCTGCTGCACCCCTAAAACTGCCCTGCAGCACAGCTTTCACCAGCCAGCGGAGTCCCCTTTGTGTGGTGCCCAACATGGGCCTGCCCCGCTGGCGGTTCCCACCTGGCAACTGTCTGTGCCGCCTGTTTTGCTGCTCATTGCCTGAGCTACGGCAACCATTCCCAGTGATTGGGACCACAGCAACGGCCCACTCTGTTTCCATGCCAGCTTCCCACTGCTCACTGCCCACAGTGGGCCAAGGCTGAACTTCCTGCTGCAGTTTCACCCGGGAGTCATGCCGTCGCCACCACCACTGCCAGCTCCACCACCACTGTTGCCGCTCACAGAACCGTGACTCCACCCCAGCTACGTCATGATCATATGAACATGTGTTTGGTTGCTGCTTTGTTTTGTTTTGTTCTCCATCTTTAGTAAAGTTTTTATTCATTTTCATACTCCACTCGAACGCTTCATAATTTCAAAAAAAATTCTTTATTTGTGGGAGGATTCTATTCCATTTGAAGTCCTGTCTCCTGGGATGCATTTTCAATAAACTAAGACAATTCTTCCTAATGTCCAGCTGTGGCTCAACTTGAGGCCATTTCCTCTTGTCCTGTTGCAGGTTGCCTGGGAGAAGTAGGCTCACTACAACCTCCTTTCAGGTAGTTCTAGAGAGTGAGAAAGTCTGCACTGAATTTCCTTTTCTCCAGGCTAAACAACCCTAGCTCCCACAGCCACTACTCACAGGTCTTACTCTCTAGACCTTTCATCAGCTTCATTGCCTTTCTCTGGTCATGCTTCAGTACCTGAATGTCTTTCTTGAAGTGAGGGGCCCAGAACTGGACACAGGTTCCTGTATTATACCTGTGTGGTTTTGCATCTGTATGGATCTCAAAACCTATTTCCCTCTTTGAATGGGCTATAATATGGAAGTTGCCAAGCATTTTAGAGTTTTTTTAAAGTCTCAAGGTCAAGTCTGGCTGGCTAATGAGGACAACTATTAAAATCTGTTTTTTCAGGATATTATCATATATCTGACAGAATGTTTTAAAAGCAATCATTGAATATGCAAATCAGAGAAAATAACAAATATGGTTTCATGTTCGTACGGAAGTTTTAATTTTATTAGAAAAGTTGTTATGGAAAGTTGGCAGCTCTGAAAAGGCATACTTTGGTTGCACTGTGTGGATCAGCGTGCAACAACAATGCAGGAGACTGAGCAAGCTTTATTGTATAGTCAGTGCTTGAATATCAACAGCTTCCAAGACTGCTGAAAGATTTGTGTATATAAATTAACTGTTTTCAAGCAGTCATGGAGTAATAACACCAGCACAGAAGTATAAAACATAGTTAAGTTGTCTATAACACAATAAAATGGCTCTGGATTAGTAGCCTACATTATTGTCCTGGTTCTGGCCAGGAGAGTGTTAGTTTTTGCACTAGTCATGAGGAAGGTTACTCTGTACCACCTTCTGTCATTGCAGGGAGAGGGAGGAAGGGACTCTCTTCCAGGTAGAAGGAATTCCTTCCTGAGGAGAAAACATGGAAGATGGAATGGCCCACTATTGTTTATTGTCAGGGGCTTTCCATGTAAATCTTTTTTTTCTTACACTTTTTGTTTTTTTTGTTGTTGCTATTTGCTTTCTTATCTTATTGCTGTTTCCAGCAAATTGTTTTTATCTCATGATCTTTACCTTTGGTTCTTGCAATTGGATAGGGAGGAGAAGCAGTGCATTGTTTTAGAGGGAATAATAAACTGGAAAATACCAGTCTTAAACCATGACAACTGGGCATATGAGTTTTCAGAGATAAATATATATTTTTCAGCAAATAAAGATGACTGCTTAATAGGCAACACAATCAAAACCTACAAGCAAGAAGCCACATCTTTCTCCTGAACAATAGCTAACAGCAATGGGACAGGGACTTATACTGAAAGTAAGTTCACTGATTTAGGATTCTTGGGATTACTTTTGGCATTCTATTTGGCAAGAAAGATATAAATTGACAAGCATGCAGACTTATGCTATACAGAAATGACATTATTTTATGGAGTAATATAGCTACGCTAGTAATTAATTCTTTAATAAATCTTAGGTGAATGTCATCTGATTGCTGTGATTTATTGAAATTTAATTTCTTGACTTATTCCATCATCTGATACCTTTACTATATGTAAAAAGCAACCCATTAGGGAACTATGTCTCCATTATTCTTGTGAGGACCCATGCAAAAGAAATGCTTCAGGTTTTCTGTAATCCCTTTATCCTTTCAGACAGAAATCCTTCCATATGAATTCCTAATTACGTTCTATGTTTGCTAGCAATGAAGTCAACATACTTCATTCTCCTGTCAGACTACTATTCCTGATATTTTAAAACAGGGGTTTTTGTGTCCATCTTTGTTGTTTATCTGTGCAACACCTAGAACAACAACAAGTTAGATCATGAATAGCACAATAAGAAGTTAGATCATGAATCAGATTCCTCTAATCGATGATAATAAAGACAACTATTCTTATTTTTATTTTTATATATTGTGTTAAGCTGTTACCTTATATATTTACCTTAAATTCATTCATAATGAGTCAAATTTCCTTTTTATAAATCTTCTTTTGAACCAGATGCACATATGATTCTTTTATTTTTGTTTCTTTCACCTTTTTTTGGCATTTAATTTTAGTGTGAGGATTTTTCCACTATTCCTTTGACGGGGTAGAGCTGAATCAGATTCTGAATAAAATACCTTTTTTTTTTTTTTTTCTGCTAACAAATTAAAATTTCATTCCTCTGTGTCAGAATTAATTGACATAAATTTTGGTTTTATTATTTCACGCTACTCAGCAAGTCCTAGTAAGTTCATGAGAAAGTGTGTTTACGGTATACTTAATTATTCTACGGAACTCTATTTGGAGGTAAAACTTACTATGCAACTGCAAAAGGGTTAATTATTCTTCTGCTGAATTTAGTGCAATAACCTATTTGTAGAATCAGCTTTCCATATCTGCTAAAAAAAGCTGTTACAGATTGCAGCCCTTCACAATAAAAACCTTTAAACCAGTAGGGCTTAGAAAAAAAACTAGATTTTGTTAGTGGGGCGATATAAGTACATATTAAAAGCTTGACAAATCTATTTAAAATATATCAATTGTGAAATGGCTGTTGGAAAATATTTAAAGCAAGCTACTCCAAACTGACATTTTTTTTAAAATAAATTTTGTCTAGGAAATTTTACCCTCTCTGTGGTATCAGTATGGTTTCATAGCTTATATGTTTTTAGAGGAACAGATTTCCTTCAACTAGCTAATGAAAAGTGTCAATTGATTGGCTTAAAATAACATGCAGCAGGATATTAATCAAATGCTTCAGCATTATTTAGCAATTAATACTTTTTGGAGACACTCAACACTTCCACGTAAGATCACTTTTAAACACTTTGGTGTTTAAAATTATTTGGAGTATATCATATTTCAAAGAGAGATGTTTTCTTCGTTTCATGTCAGCTAGAATCAGTTGTCAGAGGTAACACCATCCAAACAACTGAAGAGACTTTCAGGGCAGATACTGCTGGGAAGAGCTCAGAGGAAAGACAGTGCCAAGTTTATAGAAGAGGGAAGCGTGATAGTTTTTTATTTCCACTGCTCAGCTGGGTCTCCAATGTAAAATTAGCTGATTGAAGCATGATGCAAGTTCAGCCAAGGCAGCATTTTCAGTCAGAACCTGAGAACTGATCATGGTCTTTCCCTTGTAGCTGTATACATTAACATCTTCAAAGAAGGTTTTATTTTATCAAGGCCTAAGCAGCCAGCCTCTCTTGTTTCAATTTTAAGCTGTGTTTTCTAGTGCTTGTTTTTGTTCTTTTTATTCTCTTTCAACTAATTTTATCCTGGTGAGAGGTGGAACTTGGATTTGAGGAAGAGCATGCATGATTACTGATTATTTCCTGGTTTCCAAAGAAAATCAGATTTACACAATCAGTGCTATGTCTCTCTTTCTGTCTGCACACCCACAATAGCATTTAAATATGGTCAATTCAAATAAATCTGACAGGAAGTAATAGCCTCAAGGATATTAACAACCAGTAATTCTAATGAAAATTAGTTAGAGAAGAGCTGTTATTTGGGTATAAGACAGAAGTTGTTAATGCCCACACATGGACAAACTACACTTAGGGCTCACCTGTCATTAACCATTATAGAATTAATTATGAAGCACATATCCATAACAAACTAAGTTGGGTTTCATGCTACTTATGAGAGTATTTAAATCCTAGACTTTTATGTTAATATACCAATCAGCTTTCAAATATATAATTCAGTTTTTCATCTACTTTCCTAAAGTCCTAGCAGACGGTACCACTGACATATTTAAAAGAATCTCTCTTAAGCTTATTTAGTAAACAAAATCCTAAAAATGTGATGAATAGTTTCTGCCAGAAACCAAGAAATACATTTGCTCTCTAGCACCTTTGTTCAGTGTGCACTGTGTGGACTTCTACAATGCTCCATTTCCTGGGGACTGGATTCAATGAAAATCTATTTCTCTTCATATCCAAAACTATTTAATCATAGTAATGAGAAAAAGAAATAAAATGGCAAACTTATTTCCAAATTATGAAAGCCACACACCCCCAAAAATATGATTTTAGAGAAATGTCGTTAATATAAAATTGCAGGATATGGACAAGGCTACTACAATATTCTTCATTAAAGTCAATAAAAGCCTTTTTGACATCTTTGTGGTATTTTCTTAGAAAACAATATAAACACTGTTTCAGGTAAATTGCCACTTAGTGAGAATTCCAGAAAAGTACCTGAAGGTTTTTCAGTGCCTACCTGATGCCATTCAGATTTACGGTGAAGGTGTTGAGGCACTAGAGCAGGTTGCCAAGGGAAGTTGTGGATCTCCCATCCCTGGAAGAGTTCAAGGCCCATTTGGATGGATCTTTGAGCAATCTGGTCTAGAAAAAGGTGTCCATGCACATGGCAGCGGGGTTGGTATTAGATAATCTCTAAGTTCCCTTCTAAACAAAACCATTCTATGATTCTTTGATTCCATGACAGCCTACTTTCCTAGAGCTAAACAAAAGCTCAAGAGTGCTTTTTATTTATATTGGTTTATATTTCTTTATAAAAGTACAAATAAACAAAACCCTCAAACAGATCTACCATGAATATGGGCACAATCAGAATCTTAAATACAGACTGTGAATAGCAGATAAGAAAATAAAATGCATTGACCAATTAGCAAGGCAATCTGTATTATTCCAGAATTGAAAGTAAAGACATGAGGTAATCAGAAAGATGAACCTTTGCTCATGCAAAACATTTTACCTGCCTTTGAGGCAATTTCAGAGTGGTTTTGTAGTTATGGAATAATCTCTAGAAGTCATAAATGATGTAGTGTAAGTAAGCAGACAACTTTTGACAACTAACATGGCTCCTCGTTTACAGTGTTGCAATACACATTCAGCAACGGTTTAAAAATCAGCCTTTGTGTTCAACAACAGAAAAGTGTGATTTCTTATTTCATCTTTGCTACAGTTTTAGAAGTAAAGAGAATTCATCATGATTAGGACTTGTAGTCCAGTAAACATTGTAACAGTCATAAAGTAGTACTATAAATCATGCAGTGTCAGGAGTGTGATCCTATAACTAGTGATTAGAACTACATAGCCAAGGAAAAATGTAACAAAGAGCATTCCAGGACGACTAAGATTATCTGATTACCTAAAAACATATGACAAACTACTTAAACCTCTTCAAAAAACTTGCAGCCTGTATTTCAATTTATTCAATGTTTAGCTTTTTGTCGTCTCAGTTTTACAAAAAAAGACTTAAATACTTCATTATACCTTCACCATTAACCTAAACAATAAAATAGAAGTTATCATCATCTGTGAAGACACTTAACACCATCCTAAACCTCTATTCTTGTAGACTTCTGTGCATCTTAAAACATGAGAAAAAGATAAAAAATACAGTTAACCACCATATAAAAACTTCAGGACAGAGTTCAACTGACCGACTCTGACACAACTCCACTATGTCATGAGGAAACTGATGAAACTATTCACTCATTAGTTTCTGCTAACAAAAACAATAGCTGTTAATAAGTGATGTTGAAGAGAAATAGTGATACTTCACAGTGGATCCCGATCATCATCAAACGGTGTCGTCAGTTAGAAATCTATGGTTAATGTGGTTGTTTTCTGAACAAACCTATCAAAAGGGAGAGAATTGTGATGTGCCTACATACACTTTTGAAACAAAGTTTAGCAAATGCAGTTCCCAAGAGTTTGCTTATTAAATGAAGTTTGCATTAAAACTTCCCGAGGAAAAACAAATTTTGAACTGTTCTGAAAAGGATATTTGACAGACTCCAGATATGTACTCACAAATCCTCATGTATCTTCCAAAACCCAAAAAACATGCAAAATTAGGTCACAGGATGAAAGTTAACTTAATGCATAATCTTCAGTATCTCGCATGCCAAAACCAAAGTCAACAGTAAGGGAAAGATATTTAAAAATCTAAGCACTAAGGGAAAACAAATACACACTGTACACTGTACTTCAGATTATTCAGTGGTAAAGAATGATCAGAAAGAGACATTGTTGGTTCATAGAGATATTTTAAAGTAGCTAGTAAAAAAAATATAGAGGAATTAAGGAACAAGGTAGTCAATGCACAAAAAAAAAAAGAGGGGAAAAATCTGATAAAAGATTAGGTTCTATCAAAAAAAGGAAGAAAACCATAATCTCAACCTAAAACTCCTTCACCTGACTTTGTGTTTGAAAAGAACACACCTAAGCCAAAACACCCAAGACTTGAATCAATCTGCCTCAGCAATAATTAAGAAATTTACTTATATTTTACAATTACTGCTGCTTTCAATTAAAAAAGATCCTACAATAGTCAATACAAAGAAGAAATAAAAGGAAAAGTGTATAAACACATTCTAGTTCAATAACGACTACTTGAATATATTATGTTCAAAGATTTCAAATGCCTGTAACAGAAAAAAATTCTGGCTGCAGTATAATCTAGCTTCATTCCACCAATACTGCTCTCTTCCTCACGACACCAATGCTATCTCTAATTCGATGAGACACGTATTTACAGGAGAAATTTTTATCGATCATAAAATATTCCTTAACTGCTTAGAGATAGTGGGCTTATGGATGACTCCATAGAGGCTTTTGCAGGTTAGTTGAGAAACTGTATGCAGAAGATTTCCATAGACAATAACTCTGATAGAGAAGATTTTCAAATAGAAGACCCTCAGGGATCTATGCTTAGGTATCCTTTTTTTTTTTTTTTAAATTCATTTTTCTTTGATGTTTTGATTATTAAATTTTAACATAAAAAACAAAAAAAAAAAGGACAGACATCAGAAGTACCAAGAAATATATATAATTATTAGATCAATAAACAATTCAGCAATTCTTAGAAGACATTCGAATAACCTTCAACAATAAAAAGACCACAATATATGTGAAATACAAATCTTAAGAGATAGTTAACATTCCAGGCAAATAAAAGCATATTGGTGATGTTGATTTAGGTCTCTTAATTTTCTTCAAAATTACCTCCACAGATCATAGACTCAAAGAATAGTAAAGAAAGCAAAAGCAGCACAAAACAAAGAACTGTACATAAAAAGAACAGCAATAAATAAAATAAAACCTAGAAAACTGGAAAACTGAATCGATAATAAATGAATAAGTAAGTAGAATGGCAATAACTACGTCAGCCCCTCACTAAGCAAACACTGACCCTGAAAGCTAATATGTAATGTCATTTAATGCAAACAATATATAAAAAATAACAACCAATCAGCTGGTATTATCATCTCTATGGTGTAGCATTGTATTGAAATAAATCACATATTATTTATTTTCAAGACCTTGTCACTTATTTGTTATTGCACCTCCATATCTTTGGAAAAGAAGTAACATGTTGCAAAATAACTGAACTCATAGCAAATTTGGTCTGGTACACCTGCAGGAGCAGGTGTGGACTATTCCATAACCATTCCATTTTATTGGAACAGCCCACTCAAAATTTTTGTCTGCATTAAAAGAGCAACTAAATGTTAAGTATCAGTTAGATAAGTGCATGAGTCTCTTTCTCTGCAAAATGAATTTTTACCAAGTATGTCCCAGATGGCATTCAATTATGTATTATGACATCTTTGATCTAGGTTATTGGCAGTGTCAAGTCAAACTTTAACAAGGTGTAAGGACAGATAACCAGCAATGAGGTGATCCTAAAATGAAATTAATATCTAAAGGGATCTTTATTTCACCTCCTTGACTACAGAAAAAATAAACTGTGAATGTTCTCTTTCTGTCATGAGTCCAATACTTGGGCACCATATCGTGCAGATCAAAAAAAGAAAAAAAAGAATTTTCAAGAGGACAGATTGCTCTGTAAAATATTCTGCTCACCTTCACCTGTAACAAAATTGTATCTTTAAATATCCCTCTGGTGGCATTGGAGAAGATGAAATCCTAAGACAAAAATTGTTTTTGTAAATTTGTACTTACAAAACTTCTTTTGTACTACTGTTATCACTCAACTACCCAATCTGGCAAGACTGTTAATAATTTTTTTGTTGTTGTTGTTTATATAAGTTTGCCTGCATTGAGTTCTAATGATATCATATATATCATAGCCCTCAAGATTTACTCTATCATTTTCAAAAGCCTAAATTTGAAAATGAAGTGATTTGTTGAGGCAGTTTCTGCTAATCAAAAAAAAAAAAAAACAAACTAAAAACAACCAACCCAAAACACCAGAATTGCAAGATTTCTTTTAAATTAAAATGTGAAAAATTCAGAATAACTGCATTGTTACTTTACTGAAACTGAGGCATCTGTACATAAACTCCAAAACAGTCAAAGCAGTCCTGTGAATTTCCTTTCCTGCTCTATGAAAAATGCTTTTTATTTAAAATTGCTCATACAATTTGAATTATAAATCTATCTAAATTATTTAAAAGAAAGTTCCTAATCCAAAACCCTGAGTTTCCTAGGCAAATCACAGACTATTTTGAAAAAAAGAAAAAAAGCCAAGACATGTGACATGATGCCTGTATTAACAGAGAATTACATTCACTTATTTAATATTAGTTCTTATGCAACTTGAGGAATTTTTTTAAGTGTTTTAAAGAAATAAGACAGAATCAGAGAACAGTGTCATGGCATTTTTAGAGCATGAAAAAGATCTAAAAATTTTAGACAAAGAGACAGAAAAGTGTAATTAAGGAATTTTGTCGAGTTAAAGACTCCAATATAATTCTACTGTAGACTCTTAGCATTTAAACTAGAAAACAACCAATGCATTAACGAATCTATAAGGCTAGTGATTTCCAGACCACTAGATATCCTGACCTTGCCAGTGAGCTTTTTAAATGAGGTTAATCATAAGGTGGATATCTACATCTCCAAAGGTAGTTTTGGGCTTTCTGTGTAGTCAGTTGGGAGCTAATGGATACATAGAATTTTTGAAATTAGTCGTTTTATCTTTAAGAGCCTTTAAACTGATCAGATTCATTAGAGACCTAAGTTACAGGCTTTTAATATTACATAAAGGGACCTATAAAAGGAGTCAACTGGCTTGTGGAAGCATTTGCTATTTAAAGAAAATAGTTACACTTATCAAGAATGATTTTTTGCTATAATTTAACTCATTATTCTGTTCTCTTTTATTTTAGTAACACCTTTCTATGTGTTTGGGCAAGATGTTCTCAAGGAAACATAACAAGTTTTCAATAATTTCCCATAATCCTGTGCAATTTCTATAGAGATTTTGTTTCTTCTTGTGTACCCATTCTTGCATTCTCATGCTGCATATTGTTATGATATAGACTCTGGATCATTCAATTATCTAGTTCATTTCCACTCTTTTCTTGATGCTGGACAGTTTTTGAAGAAATATACAAGAAACTATGGGCTCTAACTAGGAAACCCATCTTTTTTTGTCAAAAATCATCCTAGATTCTGCTTATGCTTTAATAGTAAAGATGGCAAAAAATTTTTAAATTACTCAAATAATGAAAGCAAGGTGAAGCTTAGTGTTATGGCTCTATGTATATACAGAATTACAGGTACATAAGTATCTTATGAGAAATAATGTAGAGCTTGAATACTTCACACCAGCTTGACCTGTTCGTTTAATTATCGACTTTTGAGAATGTAAATCCATTTTTATCATTAAGGATATCTTCATAAATGCTCTAGACAAAAATACATTTTAAAATTGAAAGCGTTATTGTTTGAGCTTTGTAAAATCAAATGAAAAAGTCACAAAGTGTAAGAACGTATACATAAAATTTTTCTTGTCTACAGAATTCAGTCATTTTATTAACAGGTCTGAAAAATGTACTATGTTTCTATGGATAAATTATTTATTATTTGATTATTTGTGCTAGTTCATAAGGACATAAATGTGATGGTAAAAAAACCTTGATAGTATGTTTATAAAGACCTATTTCAGAGCTTCAGATAAAAGATATGGCAGTAAGTTGAGAAGAGAGTTCTTATGAATGCTTTAATTGTTTGGGGTCATAGGAAATGAAATCGGATCAAAAAAAAAAAAGACCCAATTTTACTCACTTTTGTTCTTTGATCCACTGATTAACATTTGCAACCACTAACTCACTTTCCTCATGGAGGTGACTGTTGTCAGTTCGTGCTGCTTCCAGAGACTGGCACAAAGTTTCCAGCTGTGGATGCAGAGAGATCAAAGCTTATGATGGACTCCCTAGAACACACTCTATCTGGAATACTAATAATAGTCTGTACTACTTGTAAAGAATCAAGTCATTTTTCTCCACTCCTTCAAATAATCAGAGTTTCCTTGTACATGCTATTAATTGATTCAATATGCTAGAAGGAATGTCTGAACTTTTCCCACGCCTTACATTTACCCGTTTATTATAATATACACTAGTCTACCTCCAGAGGTTGTTTTAATTGAAATCAGATTTATTTTATAAAAATGGAACCATTATAAGTTACTATGTTTCAGTTTAAATGTTTTATTCTTTCCACTTTTGGTTTTATTTTTGCTATGTATTTCTTTAAGATTAGCTCTTTGGTCATGGCTCATTGCATTTAGAACAGAAAGAATGTTAAAGGAATGGAGTAATTTTGGTATATTCAATATATTAAAAATGGAATGTTTTTTAGACTGTACAGACTAAAACTTCGGAGTTGAATGTCAGACTTTCACCTTTATATCTCCAAATGGAATCACATACAAGTCAATGGTGGTGAAAATCTGTTAGCATCTATAAATACTTGAGGCATTGGTAAAAGGGTAGAATGGTTTGATGGTTTCTGTGCTATCGATTTTGGGTATGCCAGTTTACATAAAATGCATCACAACAAGAATTGTTCCAGCACACTGTAAGTGGGCCAAACCCTGATTTTTTTCAATATTCCCTTCCTTACCTAGCTTCCAGAACCACTACTGGTGCAAACTCAAACTGATTAATAATTTTGAAGACATGAACTTCTAAGAAACTAGATTCACTATAGAAACAAAATTCTGAGTGTAGAAACCTTTTACTCAACAGACAATAATTAAATCTTACAGGAAGAAGAAAAAACAAGTAAGAGCAGAATGTATTGGTCTTGAATCCACTTGGCTATAAAAGATTTAGAAACAATTACTGGCCAAATAGAAGAGTGGTATAATACAAAACTGTATGTAGATTTTTAAGAACAATATATATAAATTCATGTTTTCCAAATGAGAACATACACTTAAAATTACCACTTCTTCAATAACATTCTATCATTGTTAAAACAAACAAAAATTAACATAGAAGTAGTGTGCCTTTTTGACTGGTGTTGAAAATAGTGGTCTCATATCAACGACATTTAAAACTTCTGAGTGTGTAAATCTTCAAATGTTATGCATAAAAGCCTCTTATGGTATTAATATGTGTAATATATAATGGAAGAGACAATACATATCTAATTAAAATCAAATCAAAATAATAACCACTTACTCTTGTGAGAGCCATCTGTTATGCATATTAATGTTATATAATAGATTACATTGATGCTGTAAAAGCAATTTACTTTTTATAAAGATCTTTAAAACGTTATCATGTATTATTAAACTACGCACAATTTATATCTGGTTGCTTTTGTAATTATGTGAAATTAGAAAAGAAGATTTAGTAATTGGCAAGTTATGATTTCCTGATGTAGTGACAAAGGATATATAATATGTCAAACAGATGTTGACAAAAACATGATGATCTGTGAGGTTTAAGAAGGGTTATAAATATAAGTGTATCATGGACATATATGTATATATATTATACATACGAATGATATGTATATGTGTCTATATATGTTTAAGTGAGAGTAATTTGAAACAGAATACCCAGAAACCACACAACTCTATACTCACATTATCAAAAATACCAGAAAAAAAGTCAGACTTCAAGTGTTCTGTCTTAAAAAAAAAATGGGAAAATAACAACTGATATGGATACACAATGAGACTCGGCAGGAATAGAACTGTGGTTTGCATAATTCTATCATTTTTATTTAGACTTTTGAAAGGTAATCATTGGCAGTATTCTCCTGTTTTCTTTGCTTTTGAGAAATTCTGAGCAAATTGTAGTCTTCCTAAAAATGAACTTTCAATAAATGTGATTTAGGTAGGTAAACCATGACCTTACAAGAAAGAGAGCAAACATCCTTCTAGCATTTTTCATCAGTTTCAATCTGCATTACGTTCCTTCCCATCTAGCCTGGTGTCTCTATAGAAAAGACAAAAGATTGTGTAAATTCATGTAGTAATTTTGGACCAAACTATATTATGCAGCAAGAAGTTGCCACCTATTTTTCCTTTTCTCCAATAATCTTTGCTGAATCATTGTTTGGTGTGTGAATACAAGCAGGCTGCTTAGGGAATGATCTCAGCAGTGAGTAAGTGGTTAAAAGGCAATTCAGTAGGTTTAAATTTACTACCTCCATCACGTCAGCAGAAGAGTACTGGCTACCAGGAATGGTGCAGAACTCAGTAGACAGCAAATGCATCTCTGCCAGACTATTTCTTGTCTTGGGAAACCTATATAAGTGTGAGATGGTTACTTGCAAGGAAACTTTGTGTTATTTCTCCAATCTGCCCTTTCCTGAACCTGCATGCTTTCTGTGTCCAGCTATGTGAGTACCACAGCACCTTCAGCACTCCTGGTCCTCTCATCAGTGTGAGAATGCCATTGCCCAGGTGGGCTTGCATGAAAAGTGAGGTGCAGTGGTTGAGAAAGGAGGAAATGTCATGTACTGAAGCGCTGTTTCAATATGGAGTTAGTTAAGGCTTACCTCTAAGCCCAGGAGCTCAGAAATGCACGAGATGAACTAATATGAACATTAAAAAAAAAAAAAAGTAAAAAAATTGTATGTATTTATAAGACATTAGATATGCAAACACATTCTAACATGCTTAAGTAGAAAACTAGTACTAAGCCATCAAACTCATTCCCCACTTGTGTCCTAAGAAAGAATTTGAACCCAGCTCCACATAAGCAGTTCCTTTGCTAACCCAGTGTGAAACCTACCATGAGTTAAATTAAAAAGAGAAGCAAATGAAAGGCCCAGTCTTAGAAGGACACTGCTTTTACTGGATCAAAGACTTTTATTCTGCAGCATGTAATTCATCACATTTCACAAATGTTGTCAACAGTTTTGAGTGGATATATTGCTGTTCTTAGAGGTGTGGTTTTGCAACCAGAAAGTATGCAGCATTGTCCATAATGAATTTTGCCTCTAACTGAGGCATTTGTTTTTTGTCCTAAGGAAAGGATACCGAAGCTGTGGAGTGAATAGTCACTGAGGGATGGGAGGGGATATGCGTAATACAAAGCATTCAGCCTTGACCCCAAGAGCCTTTAGGAAATTCCATTACTGAAAGTAAAGTAGCCAGGGGAACTAAAGTAGCCAGGTTTATGTAAAATAGGGCCAAAGTTTCGTGACGTTAAATAACATGATGTTAAGTGACACAGTCAATGTAAGTGTTCTGAAAATGTGTAATTAGTAATTAGTAATGAAGTGTAACTTCACTGCAAAAATGAAGTTCTTGGGTTGTACCAAATTAATAGATTTTGCCTTTAGAGGGGAATGAAGACATGGATAAAAAAATGGTAAGTTGACACTGATACTCTGTTTGAGAGAGTGGTAGAAGATACAGTATATTTTATCAGTTGCTTACATTGCATAATATCTAATATCTCAAATAAAAAGATAATCTTTGTTCGTTTTTTAAAACAGTAGTTTAATTTTCAGTAGGTCTGATTTTCTACTGTTCTAAAATCTGAAAATTCATAACCTTTCAGTACTGTTCAAGGTTGGGCTTCTGGAAATTATTTTCTATATCTAGATCTATACCCTGTAACAGTATAATTTAATTGCAATTGTCTAAATAAGATACCTGAAACACAAACATGCTGATTTTGGTTGGTCTCTCTGTAGACATCATCAAGTATTTCAGGAAGGCATTCTTAGTTTGGCTAAGTTTGAATCTCTAGAGCTGACAAGAGAGTCACCTTAAGTACAACAGGCGAGTGCAGAGAGGTGATGGGAGCATAACCTATTTAGTCAACACACCTTTTAGAAATTGTAGTTTCATAATTTTCCCCTTACATTTTCTCTGGAAAATGGTCATAAAAAGGTCATAATATGACTGCAGAAACAATTTAACATATGTGTTGATGGCAGAAGTTTCAGTCCTCTCTCACTCACCTCCCTCAAATCTTTTATTCTTTTCAGAACTTTTTCCTGAAGAGTTATCTCATCTTTAACCATAATGATGAGGTAACACTTGTGTCCATAATAAATTATGACTGAGGATTGATTATAGAAGATCATGACTTTATGAATGGAGAAGAAATGCCTGGGTATTACAGTGCTGTTGTGGACAAAATCTGCATATTTAGGAGAAAGAATGACCCAGGCCTAAAATATCCAGGCTTTCAATACAACCAAAGTAATCAACTTACATATTTTTAATTCAAATAATAAGTTCCTCATTCTAAACTCTGCCTTAACAAGTCAGTCAGTTGCCAGTCTTTCCAGTCAGGAAATGTAAGTCTCACACTGTCTGTCCACTTAGGTAAATGTTATTGCTTTGTTTGCATGTAAGATTTTTATTCCCGGACAAACAAAACTACAAACAAACCACAAACCCAACACTTTTTCTGGTACACAAATACTCATAACATTAGAATGATATATTGAGTGATTTGTCAGTAATCCTTGAACAATATTTTCTCTCATTTCAAGAAAAACAACTTCTTGCAATTATGCTTTAAATCCACCCCAGAAAGATGCAGCACTAATGGGAAAAAAAATCTTATGCAACTAAAAGAATATGAATACAAGGAGATAGACAAATATGCTTATATTTAGATTTACATTTATTTAAACCCACATTTATTCATGTTTTGTATACTGAAAAACACTGCTTCGTATTTTCAAATAAAACTTTCTTCTGCTTTGTTTGGATACTTATTATTTTTGAAGTAAATTTAACATAGTTACATGATCACTAGTAAAAAAGGTCTTAAGCCTGGCCTTATAATACCTTAAATACACATTCAAAATACAATTTAAGTTATAACACTCTGGTCAAAGTTTATTGTTGTTTCAGACTTATGTTTTAGATTTTGCAGAGACAGTTATGGGCCATTCTAGTAATTTCTGTGTTTTCTCTCATTGTTGAGAGGCATATATGAATCTTTATTATTCAGGGATACACAGCACAGGTATCAGCAACCACTGTACTAGCAAACATATCCTTAAAAGTCACAGAAATTTGTAAAGAAATTTCCCTGTATTGCTTCACCATAATTGTGGATCATTTTGTCATCTAAGATAGGAAACTACTGGAATTTCTAAGATATCATACTAGACAGCATGTTAGACAAATAGGTAGAAAGCTACACAGAGCAGTCCTGCAAACCTCCTTAGATATATAAACATTAGTATCTCTCTATTTAATTCCTAATAAGCAGTGTACCAAATGCACTGGTAAGTTCACATTTAACCAGCATTTTTCCTTAAATAACAAGTGAATGCACAGGAGACAATACTTTGAGAAGCTTTAAGAGTGTGGAATTATGTGGCGTGAAAGGTGAAGCATGTTAATGAAAAATGGATACTGACTCCCCATTTTGCCTACTTTCTATCCTGGCCCTGTTAGAAAGAGGTACAGTGTAAAATAGTTCTACAGATTATTTTTTTTTCCCTTCAGAGCTTGTTTTCAAAAAGAGAAGATTTCTGAAAGACAATCTATAATTTTCTGGGTAGTCATTTTTATCTGCTATTAAATCTTTCCATATTCCTACTGTTTAATATTCAAGTATTCTTTTGGTTTGTCAAGTTAAGAATTCAAAATTACAAGACAATTCTGAAAAATTTTGTAGGAAAGAACTTTTTAGAAACACTTGTAACTAAAGATTTTGCTTATAAGATGAACAAATTTATAATCAATTCCAAAATTACTTTGCAGGAAATGAAGAAAAAAACAAAAAACTTACTAGAAGTTTGAAAAATGGCATAATTTAATAAGGAATTTTGACTCATTTAATTACTTTAAATCAGAAGTAATGGATTACTCATGCTACATAATGTAATTGTGGAATTAGTAATTCATTACTTACTGAAGTGATGTTTAAAAAAAACAACAATAAAAACCCTCCACCCTAATTCAAATTTATCATTATAAAAAGAGCGTAATAGAGTAGACAGGAAAGAAGCTGTATGCTTTAATTTCTTTAAATATTCCTTAAAAGAAACTGCGTGCTGTCCTTAGAATCATATGAAAAACATACAGCAGTACCAGTGCCCTCAGCAGCTCTGCAAACAAACTGTCTTACGTTCACTATGGTATTTAAAATTAACCCAGTGCTGTATTTCTTTCCCTGGAGATTAACTCTTCAGCAGAGGCAGATGGGACATCTGTCTGACCTGACCACACAACTTTCTAGTTCTTCCAGCTTCTTCAGTCTCATATCAATGATTTGAGGATATAGAGAAAACAATTCCTTCTCAATCTGAATTTTTCCAGAGGTTTGTCACTCTTAAGCGCGGACCAGCATAATCTTTAACTTGACACCTAGATTACAGCCTTTGCTGGATCACTGGGTGAGACAAGATCTTCTTATGCTTCACATTCTGCAGGAACCTCTCTGAGTGTCCCAAGATACCTGGATTCATCCTATCTAACTGCTTATCTGATTAAATACATTTTCTGTGATGATATTTTTGCTCTGTTTTATGCCTTTAGACCAACAGAGTCACGTGACTTTATAATTTAACTTCGGTGAAGCTTGTGTCTGGAGGCTTCGTAATCTGCGACCTTCTTCACTGGAGTCAATTAAAACAACGATTTCGTGATCCTTGATCTGTCCTCTATTGACACCAGTTTCTCTTTACTTACTATATGCATAAGCACAGATACTTAAGTTTCTGTAGGAGAACCATTTAATAGACCTTAGAGTCAGTTGATTAAAACAGTATTTCTTACACTCAGGTGATCAAGTTAGTAGATACAGAGAGAAAATGACATGAGTTTTGACTTGCTATCTACCTTCAGATGTAACATCAATTACAGCTCATAGTGTGGTCGGCTGTCTCTGCAATAGATTAAATCAAATTGAGCAACCCATGATTTCTCTTCATTATTGCAAGAGAAACTAGCACTTATTTGCATTTCTTAAATGCACAACAAACTTTTCCTTCCCTCCCCTCTCTTCAATAGAAGGGGAAAACATGAGATTTGTGCCACAGCTGATATAACTGACAATTGCAACACCCTTTGCAGCAGCTCTCTTGTGTTTTGAAGGCAATGAAAACAGTCTATCTACTGTTAGCCCTTATTTGCTCTGGTGATGAAGGTAGTAAATGGTATGCAATGCTCTATTAGTATATCAGTAACCATTCTCATGCTTTTTTCCTGTCTGACATAAGGTAAGGAAAAGTGAGAGACAGTATATTGAAGTCAATTCTTGAAACTAGAGAGTAATCAAGAGTATTCATTAGTTTGTACTTTAGGCACTTTAACACAATGTAATATAATACATTTGAGAGCTTTCTGAGTTTGAAACCAAATAAATATGCATCTATTTACAACTTGCATAAAAAAAGGATGACTCTTCAGTAATAGCTTAAAATAAAAGTTGTCTACTATTAAGAAGCAGAAACATCCAAATATTTTCAACTTAAATCCTGGAAATACCTGTCCAAATACAGGAAGTTTTCTTGAAGGAGGAAACTTGAAGGGGGAAAAAAAGGAGGTAGAAATAAAGTTGAAAGGCTTTACTTTGAACTCCTGATTGAGCTAATTTCAGTGTCATTTTAAAAGAAAAAAAAAAAAAAAAAGAAGAAAGAAAGGATGTTTCCTGCAGAAATATAAAAAAGATGCAAATAACATGGAGAAAGACCAAATACTTTTTTTTTGTAGGGAAAGGCTGTCACAATGGGCTCTGAGAAGTTTGGGAAAGGGACTATTATGTTGCTTGTGCAAACCCATATTCTATGATTTCCCCTTAAACAGTGAAGTTTTTCTTTGCTGCTGTGCTTTGGGGAATAAAGATGAAAAGCTACTAACAATTTGGCGGCATGTTTTTAATAAAATCCAGGTTTTCCTTTGAGGTCACTAAAAGAAGCACAATTTCTAATTCATGTTTTAACAAATCCATAATGCATCAGTGGCCTTACCTTCTTGCCTAAGAGAATACCAAAGAAAAATCATGCTGTGGGTGCAAAAAAGAAATGCACATCACTATGAATGAGTAGTTGAATAGAAAAACTGGTCCTTAGAAACTTCTGGTTCCTCTTTCCCAAACTATCTACATGTTTATATTACAGTCATTGGGAAGAAGAAAAAAGTAGGCAAAAAGTGTTTTGGGAGCAGGGATTAGACTTGGAGTCTCCCTGTGTCCTTTTGGACTGGTTCCTTTTTTAGTCTTATAAGTCTTGTATTTTTGGCAGCACGCTGAGCTGACTTCAGCAGGAGAGGTGGCAGGTCTGCCAATCCCAGCTCCCCAAAGCTTTGTGTTGGGTGAAGTTTAGCAGCTCTGACATGGAAAAGATCTGCCAACCATCCACCTCTCACACTACCCTTAGGTACCACTAGAACAAGAGTCCATGCACTTTAATATTCTGTTTTATATTGGACTTAAGGCTGCTGTGTATATTAGGTTTGCCGAACTGATTTTAGCCCAGTTTGTCTGGATTAGGTCTGATGAAAATCCAAACTAACGTGCTTGTGGGGCGCTTTCCTATTTACAGGAAACTGCGTTCCAATCACAGGCCATTTGAGTTATTTGCTTAGGTGCCAGCTCAAAATAAAGGCTGCACTGAACTCTTAGTTTTAAGCACAATATTCTTCAGTAAAAATGGTTTGCATCCTTTAGATTTAACTTTACATAAAACAAACGTAACATATATGTAACTATATCTTAATCTACAAAAGAAACAGGCTATTCAGTTTACTAGTTGCTGTGCTTCCATACATGCAGTGCACAAACTGTTAAACACACACGTTAAGAAACATACGTGGTTCAACTGTCAAACTAGTTTATATGCACAAATGTCATCTGAGTGGGAAAAAAAAGCAAGATATTGTACTAACTGTGTATGCCAAATGATGAGTCCTCTGTGAATCTATTGCAGCGCATTTATCAAAGCAGAGACCTGAAAAAACATAGGCAATGTAGATTGTATGTTTGCCTGACTAGCTAATTTCCAGAGTCTCTCAGACTAATCTAAACACTGTCTGCCACTTCTGCCTTAATATGTCCTCTCTCAGCTTGTTTCTGCCCCTTATCTGACTCTGCAAGAAGATATTTAAGCCCACACATTTAAGGCAACATAACAAAATTGTTTTCTGCCAGGTTAACATGCTGAAGCAGTTTGGCAAAGAGTTTGACACGATCCAAAGCCAGTAGAGGTGATGAGTGGAAATATGCACAAGGACACAGGAAAGGCTAGGACTGAAGCAGCCTTTCCTCTGACGAGATGTTCTCCATCCCTCCAGTCATCTTCATGGCCCTCCTCTGGGCTTGATCCAACAGGTTGATGTCTGCCCTGTGCTGGGGACCTCGGGGTTGGATGAAGTACTCCAGGTGGGGTCTCATAAGAGTGGAATAGAGGTGCAGAATCCCCTCCCTCAACCTGCTGCCCATGATAATTTCGATGCAGTCCAGGACACAATTAGCTTTCTGGGCTGTGAGTGCACATTGCCAGGCCGTGTCCAACCTCTCACCCACCAGCAGCCCCAGTATCCTTCTCAGTAGGGTTGCCTTTGATCTGTTCATTCCCCAGCCTACACTGACACTGGGGGTTGCCCCAACCCCGGGTGCAACACCTTGTACTTGGTCTCATTAAACCACATGAGATTACCATGGGCCCACTACTTGAGCTTGTCCAGGTCCCTCTGGATTGTATTCTGTCCTTCAGGTGTGTCAGTTACACCACTCAGCTTGGTGTCATCGGCAAATTTGATGAGGGTGAACTCAATCCTTCATCTATGTCACTACTGAAGATGTTAAATAACACTGGCCCCAATACAGACCCCAATAAAGGGAAAGGAAACCACTTGCTGAGCCACTGACCACAACGCTCTGGATGTGACTGTCCAATCATTTCTTATCCATCTAAGAGTCCACTCATCAAATCCATCTCTGTCCAATTTATAGGGAAGAACATTGTGGGGGACCACGTCAAAGGCCTTACAGAGGTCCAGATAAATTACATCTGTAACATTTCCCTTGTCCTGTGAAGTAGTCACTCCATCATAGAAGGCCATTAAGTTGATCAGCCAGGACTTGCCCTTTGTGCTGGCTGTCGAATCACCTCCCTGTCCATGTGCCTTAGCATAACTTCTGGGAGGATCTGTCCCATGATCTTCCCAGGCACAGAAGTGAGGCTGACAGATAGTTCCAAGGGTCCTCCTTTCTACCCTTTTTTAAGATGGAGAAACCATGTTTCCCATTTTCCAGTCATTGGCACTTGATCTGACTGCCATGATATTTCAAAATATCATGGGGGGTGACTTTGCAACTACTCAGCCAATACCCTCAGGACTCTGGGAAGCATCTCTTCAGATCCCACAGACTTATGTACATTCATGTTCCTCCTGTGTTCATGAACCTGATCGTCTCTTACAGTGGGAGAATCTTTGCTCCCCGAGTCTCCACCCTGCTGTCCATCCACTCAAGAGGTGGGGAAAGAGACTGCCATTGACGACTGAGGCAAAAAAAATTGTTGAGTACCTCAGTCTTCTCTTCATCCATTGTTACCAGTACCAGCATTGCTTCTCAGGGGGCATACACCTTCTTTGACCTTCCTCTTCTGGTTTAGATACCTGTAGAAGCCCTTCCTGTCATTCTTTGTGTTCCTTGCTAGGTTCATTACAAGCTTTGCCTTGGCCTTCCTTACCCCATTACCTACACAAATAAATTTCATCTCTTCCCAGATCACCCGTCCTTTTGCTCACTGATCCCTTGAAGGAACGGCCTGTTTCCAGTTTGGATTTCTAGGCTTAGTCCATGAACATAATTTGGATTTACAGCAAATGTCACCAAAATCCCACTGCTCTCTCCCTAGGGAACTTACTTTGATCTCCTTTGAGGCTTTGTGGGCTCCCCCTGCCTCTCATAGCATTTTCTATTTCTATCTGAGCTGCAGGTTTGCAGCTTTACACAATGAACATGCTGCCCACCAGCAAAATGTGGTGCTGCAAACTTTCTCGCTGTCTCTCCTTTCAGGATGTGCTAAGTTTCCCCAAAACAAAAAGATTATCTTCCCCCTTCTTCCAGAGTCTGTGTTGTTTCCCTCTTCCCATAAAGGAACAATTATTTTCAGAAAGAGTAGAACAAAAGAAAATAAAGTATATTTTATTATAGAGTAGCACATTCCAGTAGACAATTCCCACATGCTCAGTGAGAATTCTCAGGTACAGACAATGGCAATATAATAAGCATACCCCACGTTACAACCAATTTTTTTCCTGAGGACTAAGATTTCTTTTGCTAGAGCTGATGTTTAGGTCCATACTAGAATGAACAATTGTTCTACTTTCTACTTTTTTGAGGAAATTTAGAAAAAAAGAGTAATATTTGATTAGAAGATTCCTATAACAAGTCAAAGGTCAATTAATTCAAGAATATCTTCAAAACTGGATTTTTAAATTATAAAGGTCCTATAGGCTAAGATACCTCTTGCACTATATTAAAAGTTACAGGTAAAACTTGCAAAGATATATAAAAATATTGAAAACCACAAAGCCTTCTATACTCTGCTTCGATTAGTTTATGCTACACTTACAGATGAAAGTAATATTTTTCTTATTCACATTTTCCTACTTATTTGGGGCTCCTTGAATACTCAATATGTGTCTTTGCTTCACGCATGCAACATTTAGTGTTCTTATGAACACCTTTACTATTCTGTCTTTCCGCTATTTTTTCCTTCTATCACCTATGGTTTAAAGTTGTAATTTTCTTCTATCTTAAACCAAATAAAAGTTGCTGAAAAAATCTACTATTGCACAACTCACATGGATAAGATTCTAAAACATAAATGCCATGAGTCATAAAACATTTAAAGGCATAAAAGTATTCTGTTTTAACAATTTAAATAAACCCATAAACATACAATACTGAATCTCAGTGGTTTCAAACTGCTACTTGCTCAGCATCAATCACTGTAGAAGTGACACGACATCTGCTGTTTCTTGATTTTCTTCCCCCATGGTATCTACTATTTTCTAACAAAGGGAAATACTAGTTTCTAATACAGGGGGAAAAAAGGGGGGAAAAAAAAGTCTTTTAAAGCACAATTTTTTCTCTGTCTTTTCATTTCTGTCTAGGTGAGGTTGTGAATTTAAATTTCAGAGAGAAACAATAGGCACGAGATAGTTACCCTTCAGCTTTACTAAAATACTTTTCTAACTTCAGTGCATTTACAGCTAAGTAGTACTGCATTAACAGTTTCAGTTACTTAACCCCTTTTAAGGTCTCTTCTTGAAGGTTACTAATGCAATATTTGCTATTACAAACCTATTTAGAGGTTTTTCATATATTTGAACCTATTTTTCTTGGCCTGTTTATTGGTAAAAGTAAGTAAAAAGAGGACTCTGTACAGCATTTATAGAAAAAACTTGCTATAATTTTTCATTATATAATTATTAAATTAGAGGTTTCATTAGCTATTATCCTTTAGTCATGAAAGGTCATTATGGATATAAGAGGAGTGGTCATAGCAGGCCTGGACAGCAAGCAGTGATGATTGATTATACGGCAATAAAGTTTATAACTTAAATTCCTCAATTCCCTCCCACCACACCTCCCTCTCAAAAAAAAAAAAATCACCCAACTGCATGTATTTATAGGTAGACAGAGAGACAATTCATTTGATCTTCTTCCAGATTTTTCCTGTATATAGAAATATCTTCAGATATCTTCATATAGAAATATGAACTACATTTTGTTTTGAAAACTAATCTGGCTCTGGCTCTGGTGTCTTTTGTCAACAGCTTCCTGTAAGTCACAGAACCACATAATAGGTAAGGTTGGTAGGGACCATAGTGGGTCATCTGGTCCGAGCTTCCTCCTCAGTCAGGGTCTTCCTAAAACACATTGCACAGGATTGTGTCCAGACAGCCCTTGAGTGCCTCCAGTGAGGAAGACTCCACAACCTCTCTTGGCAATCTATTCCAGTGTGAGGTGACCTGCACAGTAATGAACTTCAAATTCAGGTGGACCTTATCTGTCTGAATTCCAACCATAACCTGAGCAATGACACTAATTGAAAGTAAATAAATGGGCAAGAAACTACTACAAATATCAAGAAAAATTGTTTTTCAGGATTAAGAAATTGTTACTGTCTATGTCATAAGTAAGAGGAAAATCAGTCCTGAAGCCAACCTATATCTCAAACTGTGTCGATGCCAAAAAAAAAGCGTTATATTTTTCAAGAAGAAAAGGTTTTCCTTCTGCTGAACAGATTAAGGAATAAAACAGAGGTGTATCTGGACAGGTGAGCATGATGCAGTTACTCTTTCAGCAAGGAAGCATCCCTCTCTAATTAACTTCGAGGACCTTCTTGACCAATTGACTTTCATTTGTCAGCTGACAATGAATGAAAGGAAAGAAATTTTGACTCCATTCCATCTCTCTGTAGTGATGCAGCAGAATAAAATGGCTACTGTGGTGTTGATTTGTACAAGGTAATTGGAAACTTATTGTAGTGTAACTTCATAGCAGTACCTTCTAAA
Source organism: Myiotriccus ornatus (assembly GCA_036023395.1). Classification (NCBI taxonomy): domain Eukaryota; kingdom Metazoa; phylum Chordata; class Aves; order Passeriformes; family Tyrannidae; genus Myiotriccus; species Myiotriccus ornatus. The sequence continues at coordinate 122,342,155 of JAYRBT010000082.1, read as the reverse complement.
ACTTGATTTGCCTATTGTCACAAATCTGTATCAGGAAACCTGCAGCATATAAATTTGTTACAATATTTTATTTTGTACACAAGATATATTTATTAAAGTGCTGTGACCTGGAAAAATGTAACCAAGAGCAACATAATAGAAAAAGTCATCTTATACATAAAGGAGACAAAAAAAAATAACAAAGATTCCTTTATATTAAAAAGAAAATTGCTTCCAACGGAGTTAGTTATCACTAAATCTCTAGTTTTGCTTTTAGGGTACGCAACTAAGCATCATTTATATGGCAGTCCCATCATTGTAGATGCACTATGAAAAAAACAGCAAGGAAGTACTGCAGAGTGGTAATGTAATGGGATTTACTTGCAAGGGATGTTGAAAAATTATTAATGGTAACCAATCCAATGAAGAAACAAATTTCTTCTGACTAGATTCAATGGTTACATAAATAAATCAAACCCCCTATCAAAACGCTATTAATTTTTTTAGAATATGAATTTTACAGAGAAAGAACTTTGATGTAATGTAATTGCAAAAAACACATAGCGCCTTGTGGGTGCTTTTATAATAAATATGAAGAAATAGAATCTAGCGGAGTTCTTACATGAACATTCCACTTATAAAATTCTCCTGATTCAGAAAGAGAAACAAACAAAAACACAAAAAAACCCAAAAAACCCACTGCTAGTACAAGAAATTGTGAATTAGGTGTCAGTGTTCTTAAATGCATTATACAGGTCCCATTATGAAATAATTTGAAGCGGCAGTCCTATTTAGCATATCATAGTTTTTGAGCAAAACAGAAATAATCAAACAGTGACTAGAAAGTGTCGACAAGGTGTAATGTAATATTCTTTACACCCCTTACAAACTTCTAAATGTTGGAGAAAGCCTTTGATTTGGGCTATCTATTTGTTTTTTCAATGTGATACATTGATCAACACCAGATTTCATTTTTTTGGCACTACAAGTGTCCTACAAACATATTGAGAGCACCTGTTGAAAATCAGGAAACATAATTTATTTTTCCTTTATTTAGAAAATATTATTTTTAAATAGGTTTCGTTTCTCTTGAAACAGGACAGTGTAGCTACAAAAAAAGGTTTTTAATATTTTGTCTCAAAAGACATAAAGAGTATTAAATTGTTTAAGCATTAAATATATTTTGCTAAATATTTTCTAACTTTAAAAATACCCTGAAAAAGTTTTTCAATCCTACAAATATTTCCATTTTTTCTTTTCTTTTTTTTTTTAATTTCTAAAAATCTTGCAAAAGCCCGCATGCTTCACTTCATATTTGTGAAACAACTGACTCTCTTATATGAATTCAATCTTCGCCAGATAATTTTCAGGGCACATACGGGACTGTTTTCTGTCCCCGGACTCGCACATTGCCAAAGTACAGACTGGGACCTTTTCCTCTAGAAACAGCTAGTATTCATTAGCTGAGCATTGGAGTATCCCTCTTTCTGTTCTTAATATGTTTGAACACATCTTTGTTCATCCGTGATTACTGATAGTATTTTCATAATCAGTGTTTCTTGCTCAATCCAGAAAGGAAAATAGAGTAGTGGCAAAAGATTATTTTAGGGACAATTTTGAAAGACAAATCAAAACACTCTATCTGTGTTTCACTGTTGGATGTGCTTTCAAGAAAGAAAAAAAAAATAAATCACTGTAAACACTTATACTCTGCAGAACACAGAAAACAGAAAATTTAAAATATGGAGCTACATCTTTTCCTAAATATTAGGGAAGTGGTAAAACACTGCCACACAACAATTTTTGCTGTTTCCTTTGCTTGTTTGTTCTGTTATTCACAAAATTAGAGAATAATTTTACTGATTTTGCATATCCATACGTCTCTAAAACAGCTCTTTATTTAAAATATACTCTTACATCAGTGGGCCAACTGCTTACTTCAATCATGAGTATAATTTTTTGCCAGAGTAAAGTATTAATGAAAAGTAGGTGAGTATATTTTATATCTTCGTGTACCGTCTAAAAGCAAAGCTGCCTGAACCAAGTCTAGAAGTGAAAGACGAAGTGAGACTGTATGAGTAAAATGACAAGATCATTGAGAAGAAAGGTGATCCCTGAATAGTTTCAGACCGTTTTTTGAAAGGAAACTAATTCATAACTTTTCTAACATTTACCTAGAGAATTTTCATTTGATTTAAAACAATAAAACATTTTTAGTTCCTACTTTCTTCTGGTCTTTTCATACATGCATTTAAATTCCAGTTTCTCAATGACAGAAATAAAGTTAAAATGTAGTTATACATACTAAAATATAAATTAATTTCTTTACATAAAAAAAGGAAGAGAGATATCTTTTGCCCTCTTTACACTTATTTTGCTAATGGACAGTCTGTGGTTCTCAGGCCCAGTAAAAGAACCAATCATATCTTACTACTAAGTCTGAAATCAAGATGGAGAGAAAACCCTTAAATATTTAATGATGTTCTCAGATGGGCAGTATCAGCAGTCTTCTGGAATCAGAAGATACATTTTTTTATTTATTTGCAAATAACTCCTCCTTCTCTACCCCATCTCATCCTTCTCACTACTTTGGTATCTTGTTTGACTCCTAAGTATCCGCTAACAGTAAGCTGACAAAAAAAAGACAGCAGAAGAAAGAAGAAGAAGAAAGAAGAAAGAAGAAAGAAGAAAGAAGAAAGAAGAAGAAGAAGAAGAAGAAGAAGAAAGAAGAAAGAAGAAGAAGAAAGAAGAAGAAGAAGAAGAAGAAGAAAGAAAGAAGAAGAAGAAGAAGAAGAAGAAGAAGAAGAAGAAGAAGAAGAAAGAAGAAGAAGAAGAAAGAAGAAGAAGAAGAAGAAGAAGAAGAAGAAGAAAG
>JAYRBT010000082.1:122336360-122339204 GCA_036023395.1 Myiotriccus ornatus | reverse complement strand
GAAAGAAGAAGAAGAAGAAGAAGAAGAAGAAGAAGAAGAAGAAGAAGAAGAAGAAGAAGAAGAAGAAGAAGAAAGAAAAATTGAATTCTTGCAAGAGGAGAAGAGGGAGAAATCTTGGAAGAAAATGCTCTCTCCCTATAAAGAAGCAGTGAGACAAGTGTCCCACTTGCCTATTGTAGCAAGTCATGCTTACCTTTTAAAAATGTGCCTTTCTCCTTTAAAACTTCTTATCTTCAATGTCAAGATTTTTTATGTCTTTTTCAATTTGATTAAAGAAACCTTTGCTTGCTGGTATTTCCGTCTATTACCTCATTACCTACTTTTTGAAAAAGAAATCATATTGAATTATACCTGTCCACCATTATGTTTTCTGCAATCTATGAATTATTTTCCACCTCATTTCCAAACTCTTTCTAATTTTAACATCAATCCCACCAATATCTTATATGACAACAAAATCACTGTTTCCTTTTCCACAAGTCCTCTACTTATGCATCCAAAATGTATCATACTCCAAGAGTAATCTGTCACTTTACTTTGTCACTGTGATGTTGCATTAGGTGTTGACACTGAGTTATTTCCCGTGTAACCACTAGATTATTCTTCAAATCACTTCTTTTCAGGACACTCCCCTATTCTTAGATATAGCAGATAGCACTTCTTACAGCACAGCCTTATTTTATAAAGAGTGACTTTATATTTACTTTCAAATCATTGATAAGGCAACCAGCCAATTTTATATCTTTACAAATTCCTGTTGGAGCCACTGGTAATCGGAGATGTGGTAGTTTTAGATCTAACATTTAAACCTATTTATGTATGTTCTTCATGATCATTTTTCAGTCAGATTATCCTTGTGTTAGCAGTGTGCAACAGTATTGACAGGAAAATGTTGGTGTAAAATTTAAAATATTAAATCTACACACATTCCTTACAATTCAAAATACTAATTAGTTTACTTGACAAAAAAATGTTTTACTTAAAAGCACATTAAATAATGTTACTTATAATTCCGTTGTATAAGAGTTAGTGAGATTTTCCTAATGTTACATGGGGACAACGCCAAACCAGATACCTAAGTTAGTTTAGCTGCCAATTTTTAGTATTGCAGCAAAGTAACTATTTGTCTATATTGATGGATTTTTTTATCAGTATTCCCAGTATTTGAGTATAATGAGTAAATGAGTATATCAGTATAATGAGTAAAAATTCGTATTTACTCTACTTTATTAGTAGTGTTACTACCTTAACCTGATAAAAGTTTGAAATGTTTCAAAAATACTTTAGGAATAATCCTGAGAATTGCTGACCACTGAGTCTTCACAATTGCTTTCAAAGTAGTTGAGAAAAGTAATTAGAGTTAGAAACATATAGATGAGTATGATATGTTAAGAACACACAAAAAAATTGTTCTTATGCAATTGATTAAAAACTGAATTTTTCTCAACATCAGACATATATTAAGTAATAGAGAAACTTGACATGAGTTACTTGAGTTTCCAAAATAGCTCTGATAAGCTCCTCATGAAAAGTTGTCAAGAAAACTAATAGTTAGAGATGAGGTGAAGGGTTTACAGATCTGATACTATACAAGAATTAGGAAATAAAAGTTGAAAAATATATTGAATTTTCAACAGGGAAGAAATTTTTAGTGGGATGTCCAAGAGCCTACAACAGAAATGTTATCTAATATATATATTAATACATAGGAAAAAAGGATCTGTGAGATGATGCAGATGTGTGAGAAAAGATCTGGCAAGATCCTAACAAATGTAGGCAAGGAATAGTAAAAAAAGGGCTTCTAAAAGTCATTGCAGCCAAATGTTTTTGACTTGTTTTTAATTCTGAAGTTCTAAATAAATTATAACCTTTCAGATAAAGTAATTGATTTTATTCTCCACAAAGAATAAATTTATCTATTTTTAGCATGAACTTGCATTCAAGGCATCATAGAAATGATCAGCTCTTCAAGGGGTGTTAACCAGTAAATTTCAGCAAAGTTCAGCAGACATACACTGATATATATCACTTTAGAATTTATTTCAAAGTGATAACGTTTTTTAAAAAAATATGAATAATGATTAAAAATACTACACCAGCATTTATATAATGAACTGTATGTATCTTATGTAGAATGAACCTTGCTCATGCCATTTTTAAAGTGCACACTTCACAAGTTAAAAAAAAGGAGTAAATAAGATAAGAAAAATAATCAAAACCATGAAAATGATGAAATGAAGTGTAAAATATGAAGTATTCTTAATTTCATTAAAAAAACACAACAAAATAAAAAACAAAACCACAATACAAATAGAGACAATGTGAAGGCAATATGTAGATTAAATTTGCCCTAATAAATTTTGCTAGAATTATTTACTAGATTGAAATTTTAAAAAGAAGGTTCCACTTATTTACAGTGATGTGAGGACTTTTTCCTGTAGATTATAAACATTGGAATTTAATGTCTCCAGTGTACAATTGACCAACATATAACTTCAAAGTAAATAAATTCTTTTTCTTAAAGATAATTTCATAGCAATTAGGCAGATTAAGTTTTTTTTAGTATTAAGAATGTCTCACATGTTATTTAGGAGAAAAGATAAAAACTATGAAAATGCTGATATTTTTGGACTGTAATCCAAGGTAGGAAATTGGGATTGGTTTACAGCCTGTAATATGAAGATACCTGCTCTTTAGATGTTTCTGTGTGTTCATTGTGTTGTTATTAGTCGTATAGATTCACCATCCAATATTTTAAAAAAAATTTATACTTGCTAATTAGTAGTACCTGTTTGATGATTTATCTGTGAAACACGACATTAATTTTTTTTCTTAATTATATGT
>JAYRBT010000082.1:122328860-122331360 GCA_036023395.1 Myiotriccus ornatus | reverse complement strand
ACTAAGGACCTTTTGGACAACAAAAACTATCAGAAAACTGTAGGGCAGGGAGAACAATACAAAATAAAACTATTATAATATATATATATGTACATATATAAAGTATATACCATTGCTTCCTCTTGGCTGAAATGAGGGGACTTGATAACAGTCTCTGAATATCTTGGGAGTGTAAATCCAAGGCAGAAGAATCACTCAGGATGATAAACAGGGATTTGAACAGCAGTAATAGGATTAAAGCAAGAATGAAAAAGTTCAAGCTGGATATCAGAGAATGCTTTCTGTTGATATATTACCAAATAAATCTTCAGAAAAATGTTGTAGAGCACTTTTACCTCTGGATTCTTAAAATACAAAAAAAAGGATAGATAAACTTATTCCCATTTAATTTGTGAAAAAGTGAGGAAACCTTTCAGGTAAGGAAAATTGTAGCTCAGTTTGTATATTAAATTCAAAATACACATACTAAGCACCATCTGGAAAAGAAGACTTAGTCAGTACTCTGCAAACTACCCAAAGTACTGAAGCTTGATGTAAACCACATCAGCTTGGTCAGGCAAACTGCTCTGCAGTTTGCAAAGTAGTTCTGAAAAGAGGTTATCTTTCCCAGGTCACACATAGGGGTTCACCTCTTCCTAGACCTCCTCTGCTTTGCTGACAGACGTGCATGTATCATAGCTCTCTAAAAAGATTCTGTCTAGAAAATACAAATAGTGTTGCATATTTAATAATAATGAGTTCTTCTTCATTTGTTAGAACTTGATTAAAATGTCACACAAAGGAGAACTGTCTGAAGGGAGGGAAAGAAAATCAAAAGATAAGATATGAGTAAGACAGGCACAAAACATTTTAACCTGTCAGAGATGTCATGAGAGCAGCACATTCAACTTCAGCTTCAGTCTCTAATCACCCCTAAACCATATCCCCAAGTGCCACATCCAGACACCAGTTCCAGAAATGGTGACTCCATCACATCCCTGACCACTCTTTCAGTGAAAAAAAAATTCAGTATCTAATCTGAACCTTCCCTCTCTCAAATTAAGGTAATTTTTTCCCATTCTTTCACTTGAAGCATGGCAGAAGAGACTGATTCCCTCTTCATTATAGCCTCCTTTCAGGCAATCGTAGAAAGCAATGAGGTCCCGCTGACCCTCCTCTTCTCCAGACTCAACCCCAGCTCCCTCTGCCACTCCTTATAAAAGTTGTGCTCCAGACCATTCCTTTGTTGCCCACCTCTGGACATGCTCCAGCACTTCAGTGTCCTTGAAGTGGGTGGCCTACAACTGAACACAGTACTCAGGGTATGGTCTCACCAGTACCGAGCACAGACAGACAATGCGTTTCCTAGTCCTGCTGGTCATTCTCCATAGTCCATTGAACAGATGTTAAAGGAATGGATAGCTATAACACATATATCTGGCAGAAAAAGGTTGCTATTTTCTAAGTACGTAAGGGAAATAGAAAGCACTCCTGATCATTGTTAAATGATCAACCAGTAATGGTTAAAATTCCAAAACTATGCTGATAATTCTAAGTAAGGAATTTCTAATAAATCTCAGAGGTTTCAGTTTCATTTTCAGCTTCAATTACTTTCTCCAAGCTGCTCTCTTTATTTTTCTTTAGAATGATCGTAAACCAGACAGCTCCTGTCTGTCTCTCAGTCTGCACCTCATGTTCCTGAAACCATTAATATCATTGTCTAGACTAGTCTCATACTAGTTGAGAAAACTTGTATGAGAAAACTCATACAAGTTTTCTCCAGGTATCAGTGAGGCATGTAAAAGGTCATTTCTTACTATCAGTCACACAAATTCTGCCAAATGGTTGTATTCACATTCTTTTGTGGAAATTATTGCAACATCACACTATTATTTTGCTCATTAGATTATGTCATTCTTTTTTTTTAATTTTCCCACTGATTGTTTTTATTTTCAGGTAGTAATGGAACAGTCAAATGTCATGTTATATACTAATTTCTTAGGTAGTCTGTTTCAGAATTCCATTGAATTTTGACTATACATCCTAAAACCTGATATAGATCCAACCTTTTGCACTGAAAAAATTTAGATTTCAAGGTAGTAAACCTGAAATCATAACACATTTTCCTACTTAATTCTGATCCAGGGCTCAGATGTGACTCAACCTAAAGCTAAGCAAATTGATGACTACTTTTTTGAACTGTACCTGTGTAGTCCAAATATAAGAAAACCACATTTTAAAACCTTTTCTGAACACATAAAGTATAATCTGTAAAAGTATATGCTATTTTTGTATGGTACAGTTGCATTCACACCAGCCAGCTTACACATCCTTACCTTTGCTCAACTGGCATAATGAAAGCATAATGTCATATGCTTTTTTATTAGCCTTCTGAATGACTTTCTGTCGTGGTTTTGCCCTGGGCCAATTTGCTCTTATACCCTTTACACAATTACTTTAAGCTGAGAGAAGCTTTATGCAAACAAAAGAGACTGGATTTGGGAAAATAACATGAACATTT